>CM030364.1:274135236-274455236 GCA_017893485.1 Hemerocallis citrina | reverse complement strand
TGCACATTCCCACGTACCAAACGCCCCCAAATACATATACTTCCAAGGGGTTTTAGAAAATTTTGGAGGGCTACGTGCTACCGAGGATGCTCTTGAATACAAATTTATCCCATTTGATCCAAATCTGAATCTGGGATTAATATGGATTCAAATATTAAAAATCCAAATTCATTTGGATTTAGATCCAGATACAGATAGCATAATCTATATTTTTTTCAAATTTGATATGTGAATTCGGATCCGTTCGTAATTTTTGAATTGGATATGGATATCCTTCACATCATGTAATTTATTGTCCAAGTAAAGACATAACTTTAGCTGGACGCACATAATCACAGAGAAACAAACCTGCCTGATAAGGTACACATGGGAAGATACTTTTGAAGCTCCTACCAACTCTCAACCCCCTCCCCCTCCCCTCTCCCTCTCCCTCTCCCTTACCCCAACCTCCTCTCCCTTACTGACTTTCATCTCCGGCATCTCCTCCAGCAACCAAACCTACTTCTCTGTAGCTAACCTTTTCCTCTTCCCTGAGCCTTCATGTCTTCGAATTGGCTGACGGTTCTTGAGCTCAGTGGGTGCGGGCCCAATGAGGGGGTCCGCCACCCACCGGCGCCAACTCCTACTACCTCCACAGCTGCTGCTCCACCCTCAGCTACAACTTCCAACACCGTTCCCCAACAGCAACAGCTTCCAAAAGTGCTGCCCTCTGAAGTGAACATCCCGGCGACTCTTCCGACGGGCCCCCGACAGATTATCCCACCCCCTATTGAGAGAAGAGATCTTGAGCTCAAACGCGATCGCTCCCCGATGCGTGCACACCAGCGTGCACACCAACGTCGTGAGGGAAGGATCTACGATCATCATCGTTCCGATCAACATCACCAACAAGAGGAGTCTTACGGAGGAAGGGCCCAACGATGGGGTCCTCCTACCGGCCAGTATAGGCATAAGAAAACCCCACCGTTACAGCGCCAGCACCTCCACCCCTGGGGCCACAGTCAGAGAGTTACACAACATGTCACACACAGGAAACAACATCACACACACAACAACTCCAACTCCAACTACAAACCATTGTTCCAACCACACCCGTCTGACCCCCCCCCCCCAATACCACAACTCAAGCAGGGAGGCAGAATGCCAAGGCCACTCCCCACAACCACACCAACATGAACATTTCACATCTGACCCTCCCCCCCATCTCCACAACTTTCACAGGGAGCCAAAAGGCAAGGACCAACCTCAACAAACCCACCAGGAACCACGACTAAACAACACGACCAACACCCCCCTAATCCCACCACCTTCCAACCCGCGATTCCAACACCTTTGGAGTGCCCACCAGCTAAATCCAGCACCAAGCGAGACCCACAGGGGGCTGCGCTAGGCGGGACTATTGAAGTTGGGCACCCCGGTGATGAGGAGAGCGAGGGTCAATGGGTTCAGGTGCGGGGTAAGAAAAACAAAAATGAGTCCGTGTCCACTTACTGTCATGAGGATCAGATCCAACACCAGAAGAAGCTGAGGAAGGGTAAACGAAAGCCAGCCCCGTGTTTCAACTGCGGAGACCTTGGCCATTTCAGGAGTGAGTGCACAAAAGAAGTACGGTGCCTCAAATGCATAAATTGGGGCCATCTATCTTACGTGTGCACCAATGTGGTGGAAACTCAAAGTGATGAAGAGCGGCAGGTTAGTCGAGGGAGATCCCCTGACCACCCCACTGTGATCCAACTGGCGAAGAGCCTGGAAGTCATTAAAAACGAAGAAAGATGGTTGCGGCAATGGTGTGCGATCGCCAAAATTAAAGCTGGAAGGCCGTCGGAGTTGCACCTCACACAGGCGCTCACTCAAAAATGGCCGATGCGTGCCGATAGAGACTGGGTTGCTAAGAAGTTGTGCCATTTGCAATTTTTGGTCTCATTTCCCTCACCGGAGAAAGTCTCAGAGACTGTCGGAATGGGGATTGTCGACTTTGGACATTTTCAAGTGGAGTTCAGCGCTTGGACGCCAACATTCGGAGCCGAGCTCCCACAGGGAGAAAAATTTTGGGTTTGGATTCATAACGTACCCTTGCACTTTTGGAAGAGGGAAGCTCTTCAAGAGATGGTCATGGAGTTCGGGAGTGTAGAAGAGATAGATGAGAAGACGGTAAGACAGTCGGAGTTGGTTTCGGCAAGGGTACTTATCAGAAGCGTCGACATTTCCTTGATGTCGCGCTTCGCCAAGGTGTATTCCTTTGAAGAATCGTATCTGGTCAGGTTTGTGCTAGAAAAAAGAGTTGATTCAACAAAGGAACAGGCTTCCCTCTCCCCCAAGCCGACTTCAACCCTCACATATCACAGGACGTACAAGCAGGTGGTCTCGCCAAGAAAAAGCCTCACAATTGATGGGTCTCATGAGGTGGAACGAGCTCACCAGGAGATTCTCAAGGCGGCGATGGAGCAGGGGCGATGCCAACAGCCAAAACAAGACCCACCGTACAGAGATGTTCGAAGAAGGGACCGTCCCGCCAGATCCAACGATCAAAAATCCCCTAGGACCTTCAACTCGCTGGATTGAATGGTGGACCCAATCGACAGCCCTATTTTGGAGGAGCGCGCAGTGGCACAGAGGAGAGATACAGAGACAGACCCCAAAAATGGCAAAACTACCCTCTGCAACTACATGCAGACTCTGAACCAGGGGTTGGTGGAAGAGACCACCAGTTTGGGGAAGGCGACAGCCGAAGGGAAGCTTTCGACCAAGGAATGGGTCAAAAAGCGTTAGTTTTCATCAGAGAAAGAAAAAGAAGCTACTGGGGAGCAGGTGCGTCAGGAGTCAGAGGACTCTCTGGGAAAGAGGCGAGCGCAGGTCTGCCCAACCTCAGCAAAGTGACTCAAAGGAGAACGAGTTGAGCGCTGAGGGAGTGGGTGAGAAAGATAGGCTTTTGGAGGGTGGCGATTTTGGGAAAGAAGGCAGGGGTTTTCGAGTGAAGGAGATAGGCAAAAATGGGAATGAAGACGATTCTGAAGCGTCTTCTTCGTTGAGAACGAAAGAAAAAGAAAAAGCAAGCATTTTGATGCAAACTTTGGGTTGTTCGCCTTCTGAGCCAACCGTCCTTTCCCCCAATAAAATAACGCCAGCTGGCAGCGAGGGTAACCTCACCGCCCACAGCGAGCTGTCTCCTGCCGCTGTTTTTGAGGCCTGCGGTACAATGTACCGCAGGAACACTTTAACTAAGTTGCCTACTGAATGTGTGACTTTGAGGCCGGTTGGTGGGCTTTTTATAGGGGGTAATGGGCCCAAAAAGGGGTCCAAAGTGTCGTTTATTGTCTCTTGGCCTTGTAACACTAGAGTTTCGAGCATTCAGGCACAATATCAGACTGGGAGCAGGCCTAACGAGGGGACCGAAATGGAGAATGCCTCTGTTATTAGTGAGTCACCAATGTACGGGCTCAATGAGGAGTCCGCATTGAGAGTTCCTACTCTACAACGGGAAACTCAACTCACAAATAGTGAGGAAGACCTAGAAGGGCGGCTCAATCTAGATGAAGAATTCTCATTCACAGATGAGGAGTCAGAAGAGCTTGAGTTCATTGTTAACACCCAGAGGGAGCTCTCCCCTGAGATGGTACTATCCACACTCCCAGAGTCAGCACCCGGAGGTCGCTCTGGATCGTCCCAGAGGGCAGTTGGGTTCAGAGTTCACTGCTCACCCAAGAGGGCTCATGTGGAGTCCTTTGATGACTACCTCAAGGTAGCAGCGGCAGCCAAAGCTGCTAAATTCGACAATGGAGATACGACTAATTTTTTAGCATCTATTTTAAATTTCATGTCAGACTCCGAGGTTTTTTTACTAGCCGAAACATGTGGGTTAGAGGTATGGGACACAGAGCGCAACGCTTTACTACTTAATAAAATCAGGGGTTGGGAAATCGATAGGGTTAAGACTAGTTTTGAAAATGCCCTAAGAAATTGCGCTGGGCCGACAGACATCCCCGAGGATGTAGCCGGCCCCACATCCACTATAACGATCTCCGTTGACACTGCCCCCCAATGAATACACTATTCTGGAATGTTCGGGGGCTGGGGAATAGGGGGAAAAGAGATATGGTAAGGGACGTCATCAGCAACTCCAAGGCAGAGGTAGTAGGGTTACAGGAGACTAAGCTCCAGCACGGGCTCAAGCTCAAAAGAATTGGAGGTAACAGAATTAAGGAGTGGGTGTTACGTCTGTCTGCAGGAGCCTCAGGAGGGATTGCTATAGGGTTCAACTCGGATACTCTATCCTGCATAGAGGATTACAGTGGAACGTTCTCCCTGACTGTCCGACTTAAGCGAAGATCCGACGATTGGATGCAGACGGTGACTGTTGTCTACGGGCCGAATGTGGCTAGAGACCGAGAGGCCTTCTGGCAAGAACTTTTCGACATTCGGCATCGTTGGTCGGGAGCATGGATTGTGAGGGGGACTTCAACATCACTAGGTTTGCCTTTGAATACAAGGGAAGAGGTTCCAGCGACAGACACAGAGAGGAGTTCAACAGAATGATCACGGAACTTGAGTTGATTGATATCCCAATCAATGACAGACTGTTCACTTGGTCGAATATGCAAGCGGCTCCGGTTATGGCCAAGTTGGACAGGATTCTAGTTTCGATGGAATGGGAAGCTAAATTTCCACTAGCATCAGCTAGATCGATCCCTAGACCAACATCAGACCATACCCCGATCCTTCTCGATGTGGGGATTCGCGGAGCCCGCAGGCCTCGAAAATTCAGATTTGAAAAGACCTGGTTGGAAATTCAGGGATTCCATCATATAGTTATGGAGAATTGGGTGCTCCCGACTGCTGGCAGGGACGCAGCATCCAGATGGTGTGAAAAACTCCGAAGACTGAGAAATAGGCTGCGTAGATGGAATCGGTCTAGATTCTCGACCATCTGGCGTGCTAAGGAGTCCTTTCTGGAAGAAATTGATGAGCTAGAGAGGGTGGAAGAAACAAGAGTGCTGACGCAGGAAGAGCGAAACAGGCTTTTAGAGCTCCGAGATAACATTGCCAATCTCTATAGACTGGAGGAGATCAAATGGCGGCAAAGATCTAGGATTTCGTGGCTCAAAGAGAGAGACGCAAATACGACCTACTTCCACCGTGTGGCAAGCGCAAGAAGGAGATCCAATCTAGTCCTATCAATCCAGACGGCTACGGGAACCTCGCAAGACGAGAAGGTGATCTTCGCAACCTTTCAAACTTTCTATAAGGATCTCTTTAGGAGGAAGAATGATTTTAGGATCCCAATGAGCGATGACTACTGGTAGACGTACCAGAATGAATCAGGAATAAACTTAACCACTTTGGAGGCACCTTTCTCGGAAATGGAAGTCAAAAAGGCCATCAACCAGATGGGAGCAGACAAGTCGCCTGGGCCAGACGGCTTTCCAATGATGTTCTTTCAAGTGTTCTGGTAAGAGATTAAAGGAGACTTTATGGATTTAATGGAGGAATTTTTTCACAACAGTCTGAGGCTAGGAATGTTCAACTTTGCAGAAGTTATCCTGATTCCCAAACGAGAGGAATCTAGGATCGTTGGAGATTTTAGACCGATTAGCCTGATAAACTGCTCGGCTAAGATCATCACTAAGATCATGGCCATCCGCTTGGGTAGCATTATGGACAGTATTATCAGTAAGACCCAGACGGGCTTCATCAAAGGCAGATGTATTCTAGACTGCGTGGCCACTGCTGAACAAGTTATCCACCACTGCCACAAGAGCAGCTCCAAGAAATTCCTCCTTAAGCTGGATTTTGAAAAGGCATACGACTCCGTCGACTGGGAGTGTTTGCTAGAGGCTCTCAGAGGGAGAGGTTTCGGGGGAAAATGGATACGATGGATTAAACAGTGTTTGCATTCTAGTAAAACGACAATTTCAGTGAATGGGCAGCCCGGTCCATCATTTCCCTGCAAGAAGGGACTTCGACAGGGGGATCCACTATGCCCACTCTTGTTTACTATTGTAGCGGATGTGCTGAGAGGTATGCTGGAAAACTGCCACAAAAAAGGTTGGATAATGCGTGTGGCCAGCAGCACCTCTAATCAGGGGTGCACGATTCTCCAATATGCTGATGACACCTTACTCTTTGGAAATTGGACTAGATCAGAAACAGTCTACTTTAAAGGGGCCCTCTACTGTTTTGAAGCCTGGTCAGACCTCAGGATAAATTTCCACAAGAGCGCGCTGGTTCCCATTACACTCTCCGAGGAAGAAGCACAGGAGCATGCCACCATTCTAAATTGTTCGATGGAGGAGTTCCCAATCAAATACTTAGGGCTCCCACTCAGACCAGGGAGATTGACTAAGTCTGACTAGTTACCTATTATAGAAAGGGTGGAGGACAGACTGTCGAGATGGAAAGGTAAATTGCTTTCTCTCGGGGCAAAGTGGTACTCATCAACTCAGTGCTTTCTAATCTGCCCATCTACTATATGTCGTTTTTTGAGCTCCCGAAGTGGGTTATCCAAAGGATTGACCGAATCCGAAAAAGATTCCTTTGGAAAGGGGCAGATTCGAATAAGGGAGGCTATCACCTTATCAAATGGAGTATCGCTTGCATGAAGAAGAGACATGGAGGGCTAGGCATCATTGACCTTAGAGATATGAACCTTGCCCTCCTGGGAAAATGGTGGTGGAAAGTCTTTCACCACTGCGGGGAAGGATGGCAGGATTTCATTCAGCCATACCTTCGGGGAAAAGGGACGTAAAGTTTAGGCTTCCAAGTAGGGTCTAAAGTCTCACGGTTCTGGAAAGGAATTGCCAAAGCCAGTGGACCGTTCAACTCAGCAGTAACGTCTACTATTGGCAACGGACGGTCCACCAGATTTTGGTGGGACAGATGGTGTGGTCCCCATGCTCTTAAGGAAACTTTCCCAGAGCTGTATGAAAAAACGACTCGGCCGAATATCTCTGTGGCAGAAACCTGGAAAAGGGGTAATTGGAGGTCGTCGTTCCAGGGAACTCTTTCCCCTGGATTGCATCAGCAACTGCGTGAACTGCAAACGCACATATCACAGTCTGAAGTGTTATGCGCCCAAGGGCCGGACCAGAGGCATTGGGAACTAGAGAACAAAGGAGTGTTCTCGGTCAGATCCCTTTTACCATCGAATTCACTATCGAGGATGCAGACCTAACTGGGCAAAGGTGTTGTGGAAGGCAAAACGCCCTTTAAAGTCAGAGTCTTCCTCGGCTTGCTCAATAATGCTATTCTAACCAGAGATAACCTGGCCAAAAGGCAACCCCACATTGCGACCAACTGTGGATTCTGTAACATGCATACGGAAAATTTGAACCATCTGTTTATTCACTGCACAAGAAGTAAGGCCACCATGATAGAAGTTCTACGAGCCCTAGGAACAAGTGACTATCCAAGCGAGTATGATGAACTGTGGGTTGGCCCCAGATTTGTCTCGATCCGACACGATATGAAGGAGGCGTGGTATATTGCCATTGCGGCAACCACATGGGTGTTATGGCTAGATAGGAACAATTTTTATTTTCGTGCTTCTTGTAATACTATTTCTGGTAACCTTACCCATATCATGCATCTGATCTCATTTTGGGCTACAGCTGCTGCCACAGGAGCGAGAGGGAGGATTGCAAGGGTTTTCCAGGTGGAAGAATTTGACGACGAGGAGATAGAATTCGGGCCGACTCTGGACTGAGGTAGAAAACCTTGCAATAATAATGGATTATTTGCAAGCACCAAAAATTCCTTGTAGTTGTTACTATCAACAACAAATTACTCACAACAAACCCATTCATTGCAAATATTTTGACATCCGCAAGAGATTTTATTCAACCGTTGCAAGTGTTGACAATTACAAGGGAACAATTGCAACAAACAATACTCCATTACCAAAGTAGTAAAAAAATATTCATTTTTAAAAATAAATTAGATATAAACACGTGCATTACATAGATATTTTTGTCACCCAACAATTTCATGTTAAAAAATTATTCTCACTTTTGGAATACTGAGCGGGTAAAAAGAAAAAAAAACAATAAACACATTCTTTTAACTTTCCCGGGCCAAAATCGAAAGGAGGAACAAAAAGAATAAATCACCCGCGCGACCTTCCCCAAAACATAACCCTGATTTCGCCCCCCCCCCCCCCCCCCCCCCCCCAACCCCCACGCCCGCATCCCACCAAAATCGCAACTTTCTTCATCCATCCTCTTCGTCGCCGCTCCAAGAGACGAATTTGTTGTAAATATTCTCTTGTATATGGAGATAGCAAGATACAACTTCCATTGCAGATATTCTATTGTGGCTAATATTCGCAAGGGATAGTTAAAATTCCGTTGCGAATGTGTACATTAACCAGGAGAGATTTCGCAACAGCACAATTACAAGGGAATGAAGAAAAATCCCTTACAAATGTACACTAACCATGGAATTGTACTCTTCTACAAGGAAAATTTCTATTGCGACTGTAGCATTTTCTACTAGTGATTTCAACAGCTGCAATCTCTGCTTCTTTGTATTTTGTATCAATCTATTGTACTTTTAGGTTGCTTGATGTTTGGTCGATTTAGCCCACCCCCTAGGATTTTGTTGGGGGTTTATATTTTACTTCATGCACTGCACTTTTGTATTTTCCGGTACTCCGAGGTTATTTTATTAATTTCTTATTAATGAAACAGGGTGGCGTTATTCCACCTTTTACCTCAAAAAAAATCTTTAGCTGGCCACAATAATATTTGGACACGTGAACGTAAACTTTATCTATCAAATGTGAACGTAAACTTTATCACTCGTATATAACAATATTAATTAAGTGTATATCTATCAAAAGAATGAACTTATTATACCAACTTCTACATGGAGACAAAGAAGTGGCTAACACTTTGACGCAAAATTTGGGTAATCTATAAATTCACTCAACTGTTAGATTACTGATGATCTAACTAACATAGGCGCAACCTTTTTCATAAATTGTTTGATTTTGTGTTTGACAGGTTTCACCCTAACAAGTGAAGGTGGTATAATAAAAGGCATGCATATCAACAGGAATGAATTTGTTGGGCAAGCAACATGTACATCATCCATTTTCAACGCATCATCTCCTCGCTGCAGCACCGCCTTATCCGAAGCTCAACCTCACTCTTTTTTTTTTCTTTTTTTTTCCTGAGAGAATATTTATCCCAGGTTTGTGGAAGGTGTTTGACCTGGAGAGAAAAAAAACTGCATGGCTATGCCACGGTCAGAGCTGTAAAACGGACCGGACGGAATCAGACAGCCATATGTTCGAACCGAAATTTTATCCGGACGAACTTATGTCCGGCTCGGTCGATCTAGGTCGGACAAAATTTTTGTAGTCCGAACTCGGTTCGGTAAAGTATCGGACCGCAATAATATTTAGACGGATTTATGTCCGGCTCGAGCTCGGTAAAGAATCGGACCGAATAATTTGTTCAGGATCGATTCGTATAACAGTTCGGACGGTCCACGGTCGGACCATTTCTCGAACCGGACTCGAACGAACGACGGACCGTCCTGTTCATTTTATACCCCCTACAGTCCGTCCGGCAAAAGCTCATGGATAGCATACAAGTCAATGGATGAGGATCATTACATTATGGTTCGTGCCCACGATATGCTTAATTAACTAAGAGTAACGCTACATCCACTATGGAAAGATAGAGTAGGTGGAAGAACTCTCCAATAGAATTGTACCACCTAAAGTAGTGAAGAAAATGATAGTGAAATTGGTAGTGGCTGAAGCATTACTCATTAACTAATAGCTCTACGTAGCTTCGAGGTTCTTCCATTATTCGACTTCTCAGCTTCTCAGGGGATAATTAATGCATGTCTTCAACCACCTCATTATTTCTCCAAAATTTTATACACAGACCAGGAGTTTGTCCATGTATGAGAATGACTTACTCCATTTAAATTGTTTCATTTACATTTTTTTACGGGAAAGCTTTGGCTCATATCAGAGATAATGTATTCGAGCCGCCACTCAGCTATTTACCTCACCTAATACCAATGGATACAGTCTATCTCATTTACATTTCTAAATCATTTACATTTTCGAAATAGCTTTAAAATTTTTGAAAGTAAGATGTTTGTCGTCAATGTTTTCGATAATACCACGCAAGCTTTTTGGGCAAGCTAAAATAGCCAAAATAGATAATAAATAGATAGTTTGGCTAGCGAAAAAAGTGTCAACTCCAACCATGTTATCTATTTTAGCTAATCATTGATAATTTAAAGCCCAAAATAAAAATATAAAATCAAAGCCCATAAAAAAGCTCAAGTTCGAAACAAAAATCCCAAGCCCAAAAAGAATAGATCGCGTGAACAGCATCGCGTGAACAGATCGCGTGAACTGATCGCGAGCTTATTCTTCTTTTTTTTTGGGTTTTTGAGATGCTGAAAAAGCGGAAGAAAATTTGGCTAGCGATACAAACTCACCACATCTGGCGAGTAAATCAGAGAATTCTATTTTGACAAGTGGTTTGGCTATCCCATTGGAGTACATTTTTATCTTTAAATTAGTCATTTTGGCTAAAATTGAAAGATAACTAGCGTGGTTGGAGATGATATAGGGGGTCAATTTTGTACACAGAGAGAAATATTCTATAGTAATATTAAAAACTTTTCAGATATTTATTTTCCAAATAATAATATTCTAGATTGAAAAACTTTTACAACCAATTAAACCACCCCTTAGGCTCTTGCCTTTTTCATGTTCTCTCTTTCAAATGCGCTAAAATCACCTAATGGTTTTTTTATCACAATCAACCGACTTTGTTTAGTTTCCATATTAGATCTTGAATTCTATTCTATTTTATTTTTCTTAGTTCAGTCCTACATATTCAAAAGGGATAAGGTATGATGTTCGCTACTTCCTGTAGCCAATATTGTGCCTATATATAACAGTCTAAAACTAATTAGCCTTTTACGCTCTTCACACATAATTTGGTTTATAGCAGTAAAGAAGTAAATATGTTCTATACTTTATATCTAGAAAATTTTGCCGTACTGCCCCACTTTTTGAAAATATTTGACGCTCTGTCCTATTTCCGAAAACAATTAGCGATCTGTCCCTGTTTAGAACACGTCAGTATAAACCATTATTGAAAATAACGGTATAGGTTATTTACGTGCCGTTATTTTCAATAACGGCATCTATATTTTCAATAACGGCATCTATATTTAAAAAAAAGTGTCATGCCATTATTCGGAGTAACAACATAGGTTATTTTGTTTTTCGACAGCTTGTAGTTTCCATTTAGAGAAAAAATTACAAGTGTGAAAACCTTATAACAGATGTCGTTATTTCAAATAACGGCATTCTCGATACTGATGCCGTTATTAGGAATAACGGCATCAGTTATAAAAATTTTTATAAAAAAGTAACTTATTATTCATCCTCTCTGACGAATAAGTTAATTTAAAAAATATATATATTATAACTAATGTCGTTATTCCAAATAACGGCATCAGTTATTCCAAATAACGGCATCAGATATAAAAAAATTTTAAAAAAAAATTACTTACTATTCATTCTCTCTATTTCCAAACAACGGCAAGAGTTCATTTATATATAACTTAACGGCATCAGTCATTCAAATGTCGTTATTCAGGATAACGGCATTATTTATAAGTTTTTTTCACACATAAAATTTTTTAAAGTTAGAAGATTCACACTTGTAAGAGAAATATACTGATGCCGTTATTCCAAATAACGGCATGGAAAAAAATGTAAAATAGATGTCGTTATTGAAAATAACGGCACGTAAATAACCTATGACGTTATTTCCAATAACGGTTTATGCTGACGTGTTCTAAACAGAGGTAGATCGCTAATTGTTTTCGGAAGTGGGGCATAGCGCTAAATATTTTCAAAAAGTGGGGCAGTACGGCAAAATTTTCTTATATCTATCGGTGCATTAGAGCATCCACAGTCGTTTTCTATATCTGCCATTTTGCCATATTATAGCAAACGATGCGCTGCAATCGTTTCTCATTTTGCCATTTTATGGCAAACGTTCTATTCTCATTTCTCAAATATGAGAAACGAAATGCAGTTTCTCAAATTATAAAGGACGGGATATGATATCCCGTCCCTCCGATTTAATCATTATTTAATCGATTCAGACGGAAGATCATATCCCGTTTTAATAATTTTAATTATTTTTTTTTTAAAAAAAATGGTCGGACGGGGATACATACCCCGGACGGGGTATAATACCCCGTCTCTCCCCTTAAAAAAAAATTTTTTTTTAAAAATTTCCCTCGGACGGGGAATGATACCCCGGCCGGGGTATCAAACCCCGTCCGTGAAGATCTCAAACAGTGGAGAATTAATGGCACTGACATAGGTTTAGTTACATTAATTAGGTTTAGGTAGTTAGTTAGGTAGGTTTAGTTATTAGTATATTATTTAATTTAGTTAATTAATATAGTTTAATAGTTAATAAGTAATTAAATTTTTTTAATTTATTTTAAACGATGAGACGGTATATCATATACCGTCGCTCGCTTATTTCTAAAAAAATGAGAAAGATATAGCAAACGACCACTGCAGCAAACCTCGCCATTTGCTATTACTGTAACTGCCATTTTTTAACAAATGAGAAACACGACTCTGGATGCTCTTATTAGGCTCTTGCCTTTTTAATCTACTAGCCTCAAATAGCTTGAATCTTGAATATTTATCTTGAAAATGTTCCTGAATTTCTTTTGTTCTTTTTGGTTTATTTGACGGTCGGTCTTTGATAATTTGGTAAGGGCGTCCTCCTATTTGCAACCCAATAATGCTTTGATCCTCAAGCAACTCGGCTTCTAGTAAATGTCACATTGCATGGGAAGCATTCTTGTTATGACTACAATCTGATCACATTGCAATGCAATGCTAAGAATTCCGGCTCTCTCTCGACATAGGCAATTGGTTGTATCAGGTATTTGTAAACCACCTCTTTAGCTTTAGGCAACCGCAACATCACTTTATACTTATTTTACTTGCACTTCCTTAGAAAGAAAAAAAAAAAAGGAACACCGAATCAGAAACACATCACACGAGAAGATTGTCCTCTGAAATACATGTGAAGCAAACATTTCCCCAACTCCAAGGCACAACGCGTTCACAATTAGTAAATACCAGTGTCGAGCTCCAGGTACCCGAGGTGGAGAAACCTTGTCCATCCTATGTATCGGGGTAAAGAACATGCACATACTGTATAAATGAATAAATCTACGCAAAAGGATTAGACAAATGTAAACTATCAAGTTACAAATGAGATCCAACAAAGCAAGCTTTCGGAATGCTGAATTTAAACAAAGAAACTGCAAGTTTCAACGAAATAGTTCAACTAATGAAGTCAGACAGTTAACAAACACTGAACAGGATGCAACCTACGGGATACAACAAAATGAACAAAGGAGAAGAGAAAGGTAGGTCCACATTCTAGGTGAATACTATCTCAGCTGTTGGAGAGGCACGGTGCAGAAGTAATAGTCTCCTTGAAAGATGAAGTTGTAGATTGAGTACTTGCTTCGATTTCAATATGAATTCATCCTCACGGCTATAAAAAAACTTTGTACTTATGACCATTTTTCCTAGCACTGGACTGTTTTTGAGTAGCAGAGTAACAAGCTCAATCTCACTTTTTCGCCTATTCACAAATTCATTTATGCTCAAAGATTCTCCTTCTTTTGGAGAAATTTGTTTGCTTCCCATAAACCCATATATCCTGATGGTCTTCAAATGCTTGAACTGGCAAGATAAAGCAACATCCAGCGACTTCCAGAACATATTTCCATCAAATTTATTCAGATGCCGACTTAAGACATGATTAGCAATCACAGCACCCTGTCAGAAAATACATCTTCATCAGTAAGGAATGGAAAGAAGAAATGAGACATTGAAACAGTTTTAAGAATTTGATACATCATATAAATTATGCAGATCAAGATACACAGCATGCTCATCAATGTTGATAACTAGCTCCTCGAGATCCGGGAAACTCTTTAGCAAATAGGCCATCCCTAAGAGGTCCCATTTAACTAATCCCACATCCATTTCAAGATGAGTAGCAGAAGAAACGACAGGTCCTTCGTTCTTCACCTCTTGTAGCGATAAGACCTGGCATGCAATCACATAAAACTTAGTGAATAGATAAAAAATATTAAGGGAGCAGTTTTTCATAGCTTGTAGCACACCTAGCTAGACAAACTGATAAACTTTGAAATTACTGTACATATAATTTAAAAATGTACGGATCATACCGAGAACAGTGAGAGCAATCGTCAAGGGCAAGAATTGATTAAGAGATGACAGCTTTGGATATCGATACCGATTACGCTGAAATATTAGATACAATAACAAATATACATATATATCAATCAATAAAAAGAATGATTTGATTTAAACACTTTTTTTGACTGGTTTTTCATTACTCATTTACTGTTTGAGGTATACTATAAACCCCTTCATATTTCAGGCAAACTTGCTCTCTGCACCTCTATTTTGAAAACACCTTTCTACAGTGCTTACTTAAATACTTTGTTTGAAAATTGTTGATATACCCAAACTTCCATTTATGTCTTGTAGTAATACCCAAACAGAAAAAGCAAAATAAAGCCATATGGATAAGTTATATATCACAGTTTTAAGAGCTTATTAATGTGATAAGTAAATTAAGTTCTGTGATCTTTATCTTAATATTGCTCCATAAGGGTACAAAACAATCCGAACATTTAAAAGATATCCCCACAATTCTAAACCTAAGTGGGCATAAACAAGTTTGTTTTCAAATAAATGCTGGAAGCAAATTTCAGAACTTGTATTTTGAACAAATACCAATGTTACAGAAATTTGCCTGTTCTGTAAGTCTCCTCGTCTCTTGAATTCAAAAATGAATTGGAGGACTCAAGTGATTTTGGTTAAAATCTCCAATAATCTGGATGTTTGTGTTATTTGCTAGACTATGTAGACTACGTAAATTGCTTAGGGTCTAATCGTTAATCAGTAACTAGAAGTTCAGTTAAGAATAGTTAAATGGGACCTCCTAGGATGGGCTATCTAAAATGTTTGGAGCCCCCTGTTCTTATTTAAGTTTTTTTTCCGTTGGGTGACTGATGGCGTCATCCATAGTAAGTATTCCATTCTAGCTTAATTTCACCAAATTTGAAGTGTTGAGCATAATGAGATAATGCAATTGGTTTGAATGAAGTCTGAACCTTATCAAGTAGTGTGGTGTGGTGGTTATATGGTGATCTCATCTAGTATTTGTAGGAAACTAGGAGTTGGAGGATGAAAGTGGACAGTGCTACCAGAAGATGTGGAAAATATCTCTGTAGAGTGAGAATAGTTATACGCACAACCTCTATAAATATTAAATATAGTCAGATTAATCCACCAGAGATTAAGGCATTGATTTACCATGGACAACACCAAGATTAGTTAGTGTTGCTGAATCAAAATATGATGGATGGTAATGGTATAATGTTTCATAAGGACATTGTCGGGATCATCACTGTTCAGATGGCATCCATGGTTTTTGTTGATTAATAGCTTCCTCTACCACAAAGGAACATGCAGACACAACATCCATCAAAGGTTATATAATAATATTATACAATTTTGTGCCTTCCAAATTGTTAGTGATGGAGGACCTTTGCTTTAACTCCTAGTGCTTTTTTAACTTGTTACTAGAGAGGGAAACAGCTAATGTAGGAGTAGACTAAGGGATTTATCCCTAACCGACCCTAAATAACAAATGCTTTCCCTTACCCTAATGGGTATGTTAAAAAATTCAAATCACCCTACCTAAGGAGGATAAAAATTTATATGCCCTATAAGGGAAAATGGTTAAACCAGGTCATGACAACAACAACAACAAAAATCCAAGAGACTATAATAAAATATATAACTAAAAATTGCTTACTCTTTTGTATCTTCATCTCATAAACAAAATCACATCATGGTAGCTCTTATTCACACTCATGTCAGCAACAAACCAATCCACGGCAAGATTACCAAATATACAGATGCATTCAAAATATTTTTTACGTATATCTGTTTATCATACAAAGAGAATATGGTATTATCACGGTATTTCTCTTGCACAATTAAAGAGCACGAATCACATGATTACTAATAGTCAATAAGCCGTCATGCCTTACACGTAAGATTCTTTTCATTTCTAATGTTTGATTTAAGGAACACACACGAGAAAGAGAAAACCATGACAAGAGAAGTTAAACAAAAACTTAGACTTACGGCAATGTAAGCTGTATGCCTTTATGCATGCATGCATGTGTGTGTATGTATTTTATGTAAACGGTTAAATATGAAGGGATCAACCTTTACCCTTACCCTATCCATGGGTAAGAAAAAGCACCAAAAAGCACCCTTACCCTAAGGGTGAACAGGTTACCCATTTCCATTGCACCACTATTTACTCCAGGTGAATACCATTACTTCTTTCTAGTTACAAATTCAAGTCTCATTCATGTTTCCTCTTTTGTATGTATCCTTGTAACTGGAATACTCTAATTTATGAAAGCTGGGCATGTTTACCAACAAGTTCTATCCAAAGAAAACTAGAAAAAGAGCATGCATGAGGTTGAATTTGATCAAATTTGACAGATTAGATACATGTAACAAAATTTTAATTAAAAAGGCACCGTCATAATGAACCACGTAATTCACTTACTCTGGCATCTCACACGCAAAATAAATAAATAGATAAAACTTAGTAATCATAACTCTCACCCATGCAGTTGAGGGAAAAGAAGAATACATGTTTAAAATCTAAAGAGCATGTAGCAACCCTTTGAATACTAAAAGGTGAAATGTGCATGCTAAAGTGCACAAGAATAAAAGAGCGCACTATAAATTAGTGCACAACAGAAGTTCAACTTAGACTTTGTAGGAATTTTAGATTAAGGTTGTTTGCATATGTATCCCTAACAAATACCGCACTTCCATATTCATGCCCTACAAATTTCTATTTGTAGGATAAACAATGTCACTCATAGTTTATCCTTCTAGTTATACAATTTCCTGAGAAGGGAGTGGTGGAGATTCGACCAACCGCCACCAGTCACCGCTTTGGGGCTAAGAGATGAAATAGTATGACCTTTTGAATGGAAGGAGGGTATTAGAATCCAAAATATTCCTATCCTCTATCTACTATTTTCCCTGAATGTTTGTGGCTCTTCGCCCTCTTAAAATAAACGCATCATTTCACACCTTCTTCTCCACCAAAATCAAACAGTTACGTGTCTCCTTTCTAGTTTTTTTCGCCATCAATTCCTCCAAACCTATTTCACAATCGTCACTGTGCTTTGATTTGCTAGAATCTACCACACTTAGGCTAAAAGCTTAGAGTCTATTTATTGGAGGCAAGTGATTTGGGAAAGAAAGAGGGTATGAGTTGGAAGTTGGTGTAAGTTAGAGCATAAAGGAAATTTTCCATCTATTAAGCGGGAAATCTTCACAGAGGGATTATTTTAAAAAATACTGGCACCTACATTCTTGGGGGCATATATGCAAATATACATTTGTGAAGGATAAATATGAAAACAATAATTTATTAGGGATATGTGTGCAAAATACCTGTTAGATTATCATGACTACCATATCATACAAAGCGATTTATCAAATTACTATCTATTCAAAATTCAAGCTTCCTTTTCCCCATCATCAGCATGTTTCAGTGTGACCAACAAGGAAACGACCACCACTGTGACCACTAACACTACCATTGCTCCACGACAATGACTACCAACCACCAACACACTATTGTCACCCTTAATACCAGCATCAACTGTCACAAGTCACCACCATCACCATCTTTACTAAATAGTGATTTGTTAAATTCTAGGGAATGTGAGATACTATATCAAGCACAACTATGCAAGATTCATACTCCCAAATTATAACAATACAATCTGCATACCGAACACACACCAGATAACTCACAGCACAAAATCATAGTAAAAGCATTTGGAGTCGTTCCCTATATTTCCAAAATTTGGAAAATATAGGGGAACGAGAGCTGTAGTCCTCCTTATATTTCCAAATTTTGGAAAAAAGGAATAGTAGCCGTCTATATTTGAGAGAAGATATAGGAAATTCCCAAATATAGGAATCAAAAGATCATCTTGCATCCGTTCTATAAAAAAGTTATCGACCGCAAGATGATCTTGTGTGTGATTAAAAAAAAAAATATCGGACACAAGATCTTCTTGCTTCTGACCCAATTATAAAAAAAATCGGTAAAGAAATCGGACGCAATATCATTTTGCGTCCAACGAAAAAAAATTTAAAAATCAGAATGGACGCAAGAAGGTCTTGCGTCCGTGATTTTTTCCTCTATTGTTTTTTTTATTTTCTATGGAATATAACCTATATGATTTTCTATGCATATAAAGTTAATTTGAGATTGATTTGATTTTTTTGATCAAGAGATGAGATGGAATGGGCATATAGGAATTGTTATGTGTTCAAATGCGGACATTTTATTTTTATTTTTCAAATGTGACTCAAAAAAATTAATTTTTTTTTTCAATGCCCGAGATTGAAGATTAAAAAGATCATCCACTATTGGACCAAATTTTGGGTTTTAACCACAACTCAAATTTCCTATTTCTAAAATCCAAATATGGAAATTTTGAGTCTTAACGACTACAGGTGCTCTAAGGGTATCAGAATGGTATCCAAAGTAGTATGTAAACAAAACAATTACTAAATGAGTAGTCATGAGTCAAATTCCAATTTCTATAAATTAAAAAAATAATATTAAAAAAAAAAATCACCTGAATGCACCAGCTGCCCAGCTTGAGTCTTCTAGCACTCGAAACAGCAGCAAGCAGCCTCATCAGCGCAACATTGCACGACCCATGCAACTTCAAAACCCCTCTAAATTCAAAACTCGCCGAAACCAGCGCCCCCAACTTCCCCAGCGAGTAAAAATACCCCCTCAAACACCCCGCGATCCTCAACGACAGCAACCCCGGCGCCACCACCTCCACCCCACTCCTCTTAGAAGCTCCATCCACCTCCTTACAATCATAAATCTCCAAATTCCTCAAACTCCGATGCTCGGAAGCATCTACCTTAATACCCACATCGCTGTTGCAGTAAACCAGGGACAGATCTTCTAACGCAGGGCATCCCGAAAGGATCCTCGCAATCTCGGTATCTGTCAGCGTGGACCGCTCTATCCTCAGGGTCTTGAGAGAGGGAAGATTGATGGTAGTCGAGGGAGAGAGATTAAGATCACAGAACCTCAATTTCAAGAACTCGAGGGAGGGAGAGGTGTAGAGGGAGGAGTGGATTTTGGGGAGGGGTTCGTCGGAGGAGTAGCTGTGGGAAGGGGTGAGGTGGAGATTGCGGACGTGGCGGTTGACGGCGAAGCGGATCCAGGTGGGGATGCGGCGGTGGTGGTAGGGATCGAAGGAGAGGCGGAGGGTTTGGGGGGAGGAGAAGAGGAGGCCGGCTTCGAAGATGACGGGGCAGGTGTAGAGGGTGTCGAGGGTGAGGGAAGGGACAGAGGTCCACAGGTAGCGGTAGCGGGAGGAGAGGAAGGGGGTGATGATGAGGTCCGAGAATTCGAGGAAGGAGAGGATGCGGTGGAGGATCTCGTCGGGGAGGGAGGAGATGCGGTCTTCGGCGTTGCGCTCGCGCAGGCGCTGGCGCCGGCGACGGCGATTGGGGTTGGGGTTGTCCATGGGGATGGGGAGACAAAGTTGAACCCTTGGGAATGTGATGATATGCCGTTTCAGTTTCGGAGCCTTGGGGATCCCCTCTTCAGAGAATCGGTAGTCGTTCAGACCTAAAATTTTCAGTTATTTGAATTTTAGAAATACTAATTTACACGTGGATGCACATATTCATAAATGTAAATTTTTTGAAGTATAAAATTCGAGATAGTATGGCCTCGAACCTAAGACCTCTTGTATATTAGTTATGCAGTGAGAACTCAAACCTGAAATCTCCTTCATATTAGTTATGTATGTACGTCACACACGTTGATAGATTGACAAACGACACTTAGATCTTCTCCCATTATAATGTTAGAGATTTTAGAGATTAGAGATTAAAGATAAATTTTGGGTTCTGTTGTAGTGGTTTGAACCAAAAATTTGTGTGTGTGTGTGTGAAATTTGTGTGTGTGTGTGTGTGTGTGTGTGTGTGTGTGGGGGGGGGGGGGGGGGGGGGGGGGGGGGGGGGGGGGGGGGGGGGGGGGGGGGGGGGGGGGGTTTAAAAAAATGAGACGGCCGATAGATCATCTTCCGTCCCGTTTCAATTTTTTTTAAAATTTAATATACTCTCAGTACCCTTCTTTTTCCTAATAGTCTTATGATAGCCGTCCACCGGATCAAGATGGTAATGGACAGCTGTCATTTGATCAAGTTGAGATTTCTATTGTCATTGTTTTTCGTGTTCCCCAAAATAAGCATTTTTTTCATCGTCTCTATCTCTTGCTATTTTTTTGGGTGGAAAAGATGGAATATAGACACCTTGTTTTCATTAATAAAAAATTAATAAAATAAACCAAGAGTATTGGGCTTAATTACAAAAACTACAATGCAGGAAAAAAAAAACATAGTACCTCCAAAGCGCATAGGAGGGTGGGACAGATACACCAAAATATAAACAAACAATAGCATCAAAACGAGAGCAACATGATCAAAGAGACCCCTCAAACAACGCCCTGGAGGATGAGCAATCAAGATGTGTCACACCGTATTAGTCCAAAGTGGGACCCATCACCACCTCTTCATCTTTGTACTCCTCCACCTCAGAAGCTCTGACGATTCTCCCTCTAGCTCCTACCGTCGCAGCAATAGCCCAAAAAAAAAATACGATACATAATGTGAGTAAGATTACCATAAATACTATTACAAGTCCTATGTAAGTAAATGTTATTTTTGTAAAGCCATAAAACCTAGGTCGTTACGGCGATAGCGATATGTCACGATTCCCTCATCTCACATCTCTCACTCGCGAATGTGGATCCTGTAGTACCTCGAGTTCCGCAAACTGGAACTTGTGACACATACCTAGAATCTTTACTTCAATGAGGACACAACACAGAAAGTTACAGGGAATTAAAATCTTTATTATCTTAATGATATTACATTTATATCCTCTACTTGGATGTTTCCCGTAGCTCGAGTCACCTGCTTTCACGATAAGCTAGTCCTGCATACTAACCAACTATGGGCATGTCAATTGAATGCAACTGACGCAATGCTGATAAAAACAGCGACCTCTAAAATCTCAATAATCAATATTAATGCAACTGAAAAAATGCGAAAGTCATACAAATAGAAGTGTTGATGTATGCCATGATCTAGATTCTAATGCAAAAACTCAGAATGCACACTATGCTGCTATTCTAATGTAAACTTGAATTGGAAACATATGTATCCCTGACTAAATACTCCCCCCAATCGAGTTCGAGTTCGTGTTCTCCAGATGATAGGGTTCGATCCCTCGCCATGCATCTTGCTCTTGTACTATTTTCTATTTCTGACATTCGTCTAGTGATTTGGTAAAGTTGCAGTTTATGCAGTCTATCTGTCACTGCTGCGAACCGGCAGTCTTTCTCCACTCCCGAGCAGTCTGGTGATCACTTCATTCTGCTGGGACCGGTGTTCTTTCTACACTCCGCACGGGACCGGTGGTCTTTCTCCACTTCCTGATAGGCCGGTAATCATTCAGCCTCGTCGAAACTGGTGGTCTTTCTCCACTCACGAACCTTACCAAAAGTTATCCAATCATAAGGTGGACCGACAGGCATTTCCATACTCCACCATGAGACACCGAGTTTAACTCTTGCCCCACATTCGTATATATACCCCATAAACTTAAGGGTACATCCCTTATGTTTCGACAGTACTTGTGACTACTTGTAACTTACGTCCGCATCCCGCTCTCATCACTAAATTTTAGAAATTAACAGTCGAGACAACGCCGCACGCGTCCCAGACGAGACGCCGCCGCACGCATCCCAGACAAGACGACGCCGCACGTGTCCCTTTGACAGGTGAGTACACACCCAACTAGTGCATGTCCTAATAGACGATAGTCACACGACTTAGAACTAGCATATCCCACCGATCTTATCTTCCTCGACAATAAATCCAGCCAATTCATCTATCCTCACATTCCAAGAGTGAAGCAACTAGACGAAACCATCAGATTACTAATTAACTAGTCCCAACTAAGGCCCAACTTGGCCTTCGATTGAACAACAATCATCAACACTTCAAAATGACAGTCACCAAATAACAAAATGACTTTTAACGAGCTCTTCTTGAACCCGTTCCAAGGGTTATTCAAACCCAAACAATTCCAACGCGCGCATCCCAACATACAACCATATATTATGTACTCATACCTGAACATATGCAAGTATTTCACCGCACACTTACATGCGCAAACTTAAAATATAATCTTACACAATTCACTACATATCATAACATAAATTAATAGTAAATAAACACCATTTCTAAAGTTGTTAAGAATTCTTAAAGAGATGACAACTTGCATACTCTCAAAACAGCAAGTTCAAATCTAAAACGCAGCACCTGCAAATTGTAAAAATCACAAATAATCACCCTCTTCTTGGAATTCTGACATCTCAGGTTCTAACTAAAGGACAATGAGTCTACTACATTTTATCAGTTTGAAATTTTTTCAAAAATCTTCATTTAACAGGCCAAAATAATTAATAGCTAAAAGGTGTACAAATTTTCAGCAACTAATAAAACTGTGAACCAGTTGCATTTTAAGATTTTTTTTAAATAATAATGAAGTCCAAAATTCTTAAATTTGGTAAGCATATTTTTGACACATACGTGTATCCCATATAACAAATTTGGCTTGAAATTCCAAATATTCAGTGAGAGATAATTTTTTGAAATAGGGGTAATAAACAGGACAACATAAACTATATTTTCTTGCGGGTCCTATCCATAGGTCTTCATAAATATGTGGATAAATCGATGTGCCGAGGGCTATCACAACCTCACATGAAACAGCCTCACTTCTAGGGCATTCTATGAAAATATGAGTTTTCGATTCCGTAAGAGTATTGCAGAAACCACAGTTAGTAATAATGTGCGGTTGTCTTTTAATCAGGTTCTCTCTTGTTAGAATCACGTTATTGAGAACTAGCTAGATGAAAACCCTTATTTTCAAGGCTCATTTTGTATTCCAATTGCAACTTTGAAACTACATTTGTAGTTAGAGTTGTTTTTTTAGGGAAACATTTGTAGTTAGAGTTGCAATTAAAATATGTTGAGGAGGTAGTGAAATAAATATAATTTTTTTTTTTTTTGAGGTAAAAGGTGGAATAAGGCCACCCTGTTTCATTAATAAGAAGTTAATTAAACAACCCCAGCGTACCTGGAGAAAACAACAGTACAAAACAACACAAAAGTACAATGTAAGAAGAGACTGAAATAAAATCAACATACACCCCCAACAAGCCCTGGGGGGTGGGTCTAACTACTCAGACATCAAGCCACCAAAGAGAACAGAAGGTTGAAACAAAATCCATGCTGGTCTAAGCACTGTCAAGACTGGTGAAGCCAGTCCCTTAGTCCAGCGTCGGCCCGATGTCTACCTCCTCATCGTCAAACTCCTCTACCTGGAATACGTTGGCTATCCTTCCTCTTGCTCCTGTGGCCGCAGCTGTAGCCCAAAAAGAGATAAGATGCATGATGTGAGTCAGGTTACCAGAAAATACTATTACATGAAGCACGAAAATAAAAATTATTTCTGTCAAGCCATAACACCCATGTTGATGTTGCTATTGCTATGTACCACGCCTCCTTCATCTTATGTCGAATCGTAGCAAATTTGAGGCCAATCCACAAATCCTCATATACACAGGGGTAGTTGCCTGTTCCTAAGGCTCGGAGTACCTCCACCATCGTTGCCTTACTTCTTGGGCAATGAATGAAAAAGGTGATTAAGGTCTTCCACATGTACGTTGCAGAAACCACAGTTGGTCGCCATCTGTGGTTGTCTTTTGGTAAGGTTTTGCCTAGTGAGGATAGCATTATTGAGCACTAGCCATAAGAAAACTCTGACTTTAAGGGGAGTTTTCGCCTTCCACAGCACCTGCGCCCAGCTGGGTCTACATCCTCGAAAGTGGATCCGATGATACAGAGATCTCACCGAGAAAGCTCCCTTGCTTTCCAGTCCCCATCTCATCTGATCTGGGCCTTGTGTGCACCTTGTGCCTACCCGAGTGATGTGTGCTTGCATGTCAAGCAATTGCTGGTGTAAATTTGGGGGGAGCATTCCTCGGAACGCCGGTCTCCAGCCACCCCTTTTCCAACCTTCGGCAACGGACATATTCGGTCGACTCGACTTCTCATACAGCTCTGGGAACGTTTCCTTCAAGGTATGGGCTCTACACCACCTATCCCACCAGAATCTGGTGGACCGGCCATTGCTGATAGTCGACGTAACTGCCGAATGGAATGGGCCGCTAGCCTTGGCAATACCTTTCCATAGTCGCGACACTTTAGCCCCTACTCGGAAGCCCAGATTTCTCGTGCCTCTTCCCCTTAGATAAGGTTGAATAAAATCCTGCCAACCTTCCCCGCTGTTGTGGAATACCTTCCACCACCATTTCCCCAATAGGGCAAGGTTCATATCTCTAAGGTCGATGATCCCTAGCCCTCTATGCTTTTTCTTCATGCAAGCAATACTCCATTTGATGAGGTGGTAACCTCCTTTATCCGACTCTGCCCCCTTCCAAATGAACCATTTTCGAATCCGGTCAATCCTCAAGATCACCCATCTTGGAAGTTCGAAAAATGACATGTAGTAGATTGGCAGGTTAGACAACACTGAGTTGATAAGAACCACCCTGCCTCCGAGAGACAACGATTTACCTTTCCAACCAGATAGTCTGTCCTCCACCCTGTCAATGATAGGCAACCAGTCTGCCTTAGTTAATTTCCCTGGTCTGAGTGGTAGCCCTAGGTATTTGATAGGGAAACCACTCGTCGTACAGTTCAAAATAGTAGCGTGTTCCCCTGCTACTTCATCGGATAGGGCAATTGGAGTCAGCGCACTCTTGTGAAAATTAACCCTAAGTCCTGACCAGGCCTCAAAACAGTAGAGTGTCCTTTTAAAGCCGACAGTTTCTTGTCTGGACCCATTATCAAAAAGTAGGGTGTCATCTGCGTATTGTAGGATCGTACACCCTTTAGTAGACGCGGAATTGGCCACTGGTGTGATCCAACCTTTATCTTGGAAATTCTCCAGCATAACCCTCAACACATCCGGTAAAATAGTAAACAGGAGTGGTGATAGCGTGTCCCCTTGTCTGAGACCCTTCTTGCAAGGGAACGGCTGCCCCGACCTACCATTCACTGAAATGGCCGTTTTGCTAGTCTGCAAGCACTGCCTGATCCAGCAGATCCATTTATTTCCGAAGCCCCTACCCCTGAGAGCTTCCAACAAGCACTCCCAATCGACCGAGTCATAAGCCTTCTCAAAGTCCAGCTTAAGCAGAAAGCTCTTAGAGTTGGTCGTATGGCAGCGGTGGATAACTTGTTCCGCCGTTGCCACACAATCTAAGATATTTCTGCCCTTAATGAAGCCCGTTTGAGATTTGTTGATAAGGCTGTCCATAATACTCCCTAGGCGGATAGCTAGGATTTTTGTAATAATCTTTGCCAAGCAATTTATGAGGCTGATCGGCCTAAAATCGCCTACTGTCGACGCCTCTTCCCGTTTGGGAATCAGTACAACATCCGCAAAATTAAACATACCAAATCTGAGCTTGTTGTTGAAAAAGTCATCCAGCAATGCCATGTAGTCCCTATTAATTTCTTCCCAGAAAATTTGGAAGAACATCATTGGAAAGCCGTCTGGCCCTGGCGACTTGTCAGCTCCCATGTGACTGATAGCCTTTTTAACTTCCTCCCCCGAGAACGAAGACTCCAGATAGGATAGCGATGATGATGTCTCGACCTGGTAAGACTGCCAGAAATCATTCCTGAGCGGTACCCTGAAGTCATTCTTCTTCCCCAAGAGGTCCTTGTAGTAACCTTGGAAGGCTGTGGAAATCACTTGTTCATCTTGTACTGTCCCCGAGGTTGTATCTAAAGATAAAATAAGGTTGGACCTGCGCCTTGCACTTGCCACTCGGTGGAAGAAGGCCATGTTCGCGTCTCCCTCTTTGAGCCACGATATTCTAGATCTTTGTTGCCATTTAATTTCTTCCATCTTATAGAGATTGGCAATATTCTCCCGGAGTTCCAGCAGTCTATTTCTTTCCTCCTGTGACAGGTTTCTTGATTCCTCCACTCTTTCTAGTTCATCAATTCCTTCCAAGAAGGAATCTTTAGTGCGCCAAATGGTCGAGAACCTAGATCGGTTCCATTTACGTAGCCGCTTTCTTAACCTACGAATTTTTTCACACCATCGGCTCGCGGCATCAGTACCGGTCACTGGGAGTGCCCAGTTTTCCATCACTATGTGGTGGAACCCCTGAATCTCCAGCCAGGCTTTCTCGAATCGAAATTTTCTATGTCTTTTGGCTCCCTGGAGTCCAATGTCAAGAAGGATAGGAGTATGATCTGATGTTGGTCTAGGGATTGATCTGGCAGTTGCAAGGGGGAAATTAGACTCCCAATCCAACGACACAAGAATCCTGTCCAATTTTGCCAAAATCGGAGTCGACTGCATGTTAAACCACGTGAATAGTCTATCATTAATGGGGATATCTATTAACTCCAGTTCCGAAATCACCCTATTGAACTCTGCTCTGTGCCTGTCGCTGGAATCTCTACCCTTGTGTTCAAACACAAATCGGGTAATATTGAAGTCCCCCCCCGGCAATCCAAGCCCCCGCCCAACGGAGACGAATACTGACCAATTCTTGCCAAAAGGCGTCCCGCTCTGAGGCCACGTTTGGCCCATACACAACTGTGATAGTCTGCAAATACTTATCTGATCGTCGTTCCAATCGTGTAGTCAGGGAGAATGTACCATTATAGACTTCTGAACAGGTGAGCAGGTCAGAGTTGAACCCAATGGCAATTCCCCCTGAGGCTCCCACGGATGGGCGTAAAACCCACTCCTTGATTCTGTTCCCCCCAACTCTCTTGAGTTTGGACCCATGAATAAGTTTGGTCTCCTGAAGCCCAACCACTTCCGCCTTGGACTTCGTGATAACGTCTCTGACCATATCCCTTTTACCTTTATCCCCCAGCCCCCGGACGTTCCAGAGTAGCGTATTCATTGAGGAACCGTGTCCGAGATGACAGTGTGTGAGGGGCTCGGGCGGGTATCGCCCTCAAAGACCGTTACCCCCCTGGAGTTGGCTCCTAGTTCCTTAAGAGCACTAGATTTAGCCCTCTCAGATTCCCAACCTCTCAATTTGTTAAGAAGTAACGCGTCGCGTTCTTTATCACAAACTTCCAAACCACAAGTCATAGCTAATAGAAAAACATCAGAGTCTGACATGAAATTTAAAATATTAGCAAGAAAAATTTTTGTACCTCCACTGACGTGTTTAGCCACTTTGGCGGCCGCCGCTCTCTCCAAAAAGTCATCCAAGGACTCCGCATGAGCCCTCTTAGGAGATTGCTGTACCCTGAAACCAACCACCCTACGAGACTGTCCCAAACTATCTCACGGAGCTAAATCTGGAACAGTGGACAGGACAAACTCCGGTGAGATTTCCCTCTGGGTATCAGCAATGAACTCCATATCCTCTGACTCCTCGTTTGTAAAAGAGAAGTCAACATCCAGGTTCAGACGCCCTTCTAGATCCTCCTCACTATCTGCATGTTGATTTAGTAATTGTAGAGATCCCTGTCTCATCGCGGACTCCTCATTGAGCCCGCAGATTGGCGACTGAATAATGAGGTCGGAGATATCCGTAGCGGTCCCCTCAATGGGCCCGCTCCCCGTCTGATGAAAAGGTTGATTGTCGATCGCACGAGACAAACCTGTAATAGCATCAGTATAATGTGTTATGGACCCCTCTTTGGGCCCACAAGCATCTATAACAGGAGCACATACCGCCACCAATTCCGTTGGATCAGTATAGTGCTTAGAGAGCTCAACTCCGCGGTTCAGTATATCAGCTGCCTCGAAGACAATGACAGCGGCATGATTACTGTCGCCAGCTGTCTTCGACCCATTGGAGGGGAAAAAGGTTGCCTCAGAGGGCGTTACTTCCAACGCTTGCTTCGTTATCACCGAGGCGCCATCTCCACCTTTATCCTTCGTAACCAAAACAGATGACTCTTCATCTCTGTCTTCAAACCCAGCTTTGCCTACCCTCTTCGCTCCCAACTCCATGGCTTCTTTCCCTAAAGCTCCATCTTTCAAAAGCCTGCCTACCTTACCCACTCCCTCAGTGCTGAGGCCTTGCTCTTTTGCGCTCTTTTTGCTGAGGTTGGGCAGAGCTTCGCTTGTCTCTTTCCCCAGAGCTTTCTCTGACGCCTTACCCACCTGCTCCACAGCGCCTTCTTTTTCTTTTTCTGGTGTAAACCATCTCTTTTCGACCCACTCTCTGGTCGAAAGTGTTCCCTCGCCTGTCTCCTTCACCATACTGAGGGTCTCATCCACCAACCTCTGATTCGGCAACTGCATGTTATTGCAGGGTGCAGCTTTGTCCTTTATGGGCTCTGAGCGCCCTGCCCCACCCCTCTGTGCCGCTGCGCTCTCCTTCAGACTAGAGCTGTCGAGATGGACCACCGTTCGACCCTCTGTGTTGAAGGTTCCAAGGGACTTTTGACCGTTGGGTCTGTCGGGACGCTGTCTGCCTCGAGCTTCTCTGTACGAATGAAGTAAATTAGGGTGTGGCCCCTCTGCCGTTGAGCCTTGGCGCTGCTCCTGCCGCCTCGCCTCCTTGATGATCTCTCGGTGAGCTCTTTCTACTTCATGTGAACCATCGCTAGTGAGGCACTTTGTTGGCGAGAGCACTTGCTTGTAAGATCTGGAATCTCTAAGGGAAGAAGAGCGCGACGGGGAGGTGGATATCGCTTGATCGTTAGGTGCTTCTTCCTTTTTGTCAAGAACAAATCTGACGAGATACGAGTCTTCAAAAGAGAATACCTTGGTAAACCTCGGCATCAAGGTGATATCAGAGCTTCTGATAAGTGCCCTAGCCGACACTAACTCCGAACGGCGCACCGTCTTCTCATCAAGCTCCTCTACCATCCCAAAGTCCGCTACTATCTCTTGGATCGCTTCCTTTTTCCAAAAATGTAATGGTAGATTACGAATCCAGACCCATAATCTATCACCTTTAGGGAGCTCAGCTCCGAAATTCGGAGTCCAGGCGTTGAATTCTACTTGGAAATGACCAAAGTCGATGGTCCCCAAGCTAACCACCTCTGCGGCCTTCTCCATCGTTGGGAATGAGACTAAAAACTGCAAGTGGCAAAGCTTCTTTGCAACCCAGTCCCGATGTGTTTTCATAGGCCATTTCTCAGCTAGCGCTAGCATGAGGTGAGCCTCCGATGGCCTTCCAGCTTTAACCCTGGCAACCGCGCACCATTGCCGCAGCCACCGCTCTTCGCTTTTGATAGTCTCCAAGCTCTTCGTCAGTCTGATGACTGTGGGACTGTCGGGGGACCGACCCCGGTTCACAGTGCGTTCTTCATCACTTAGTGTTTCTACCACATTAGTGCATACGTAAGAAAGATGTCCCAACTTCATGCATTTGAGGTACCGTATTTCTTTAGTACATTCACTCCGATAATGGCCTAGGTCTTCGCAATTGAAACACGGGGCCGGCTTTCTCTTGCCCTTTCTCGGTTTCTTTTTGTGGTCGAGCTATCAATTACTTAAATGGGTACACATATCCTTAAGTATAAATATAAATATATTATTACTTAAGTATCAGTTACAACTCGCTTGTACGAAAAATGGGTACAAATTGAAAATTGCAGTTTAGCCTACTTTTCGGAACTAAATTATAACTTATTTTTAGGTATGACATAAACCCAGTGTCTCATTTTACAACGCAGTTACCAAATAACTCCTAAATAAAAATAGCGGTAAGAGACTAGTTTGAATAGTATCATCTTGAAAAATTCTTCAAACCCGAAATATGTTTTAAAAGAGTTATACTAATTGTTTTAAAAATTTTTGCTAATAAAAGCTGCTACTAATTAATGAGTAACATTTTCCTTCTCCCATTTGAGATTGAGTATATAATGGATTTAAACTGTTAAAACTATTTGAAACTTAATCATGCAGTTGAGAAAAAAAAAAGGGAAAAGGAAGGATATGACGCCACTTGTAGTCAAAAATCATCCTTTTTGCATTATATACCAACGACGGTCATGAGAATCATCCTCGGGGATAAACTCCTTCTTAAGTCCCTTATTTCCAACATCTCTACTATTCTCTAGTTTATAGTCTAGGATAGTACTGTAATTCAAGAGTTTGAGTTGTATAAATTGTAGACAAACCAACTTAATTAATTTAATCTCAACCATATGTTTTTAGTGAGAGTTATATTAACCATCATTTTTTTGTGTGAAGAGCTTAAGGGTATGTGAACCTAAACTTACTAGGGTGGAAGCTGTGAGAAAATATAAAATAACTTGTGGCCTTGTGTTAAACCGAGCAGAATGCAAAACCAGGTTTCATGTAGCTTACCCAAAATAGTTGGGAAAAAAAACTTTGTTGTTGTTATTGTGTTCTAATTAATTAGTCAATTAGCATATATCCTCAAACTTCAAATTTATTTACCACATAATTATTTATAAAAGTGTCATTCATATACAATAAAAGTTGGTGCCACTAAGAAGTATGAGCTTAAAAAAAGAATGTGCATCGGAGTTGCAGATTACTGGTTATCAATAAAACAAAACAAATCTTCCCCAATTAGAAAGTCAATTACTCGTATTACTCCATATTAATATCACATAATATTACCCATTTCTAATTTATAAATATCTACATAATAAATCACAAGACAATTTCAAAAAGCTATCAAGTGGCTATTCTTCAATTGAAATTTTCCCTCAAAACATAATTTTTTTTTCTTTCAAAACATTAATCCTCATCACTTTATTACTATTTTTATCTCCTCTTTTAATTTTTTCAGATCTCTCTTATATCTCTTTACTTTTTTTAAAACTGAGAAGCTTGTGCAATATTTGGATGGTCACTAACCTGGTGGTAATGCATATAAATGTTGAAATCTATGTAATTTGTTAGTTAAATATGATTGCATATCTATATAATAAAACACCAAGAAAGCTATCGAGTGGCCATCCTTCAATCCCCAAAATATCAAAGACCCAAATCTAATATCACAAAACCCTTCCCCCCCCCCCCCCCCCCCCCCCCCCCCCCCCCCCCCCCCCCCCCCCCCCCCCCCCCCCCCCCCCAAAAAAAAAACCCAAAAACATAGGTGGCCGCTTACATAAATAATCTCTAATCTCTAATCTCTAATACTATAATGGGAGAACCCCTTAGTCAGTAACCCAATCCGTGCAACGCACGTGTTGGGTTAATTTGGTAAATATTTTCGAAAGTGGACTGTTTGGTAAATATTTTCGAAAGTAGATCAGTTTGAAAATTATTTTCTTTTTACTTATGGACTTACTTGGGTAAATATTTTCGAAAGCGGACCTGTTTTGTAAATATTTTCGAAAGTGGATCGGTTTGGACATTATTTTCTTTTTATCCTTTTCATTATCTTTCAGTTTTTTCCACGTGCACACGTGCACGTGTATGATACTTGTGATGCCAATAGGTAGAGGAAGATAGAGTAGGTGGGAGAACTCTCCAATAGAATTATGTCACCGAAGTTAGTGAAGAAAATTGTAGTGAAATTGGTAGTGGCTGAAGCATTACTCATAATGAAAAACCACCGTTTTCAAACCCACATGACCTCGTCTGCTCTCTCTATCTCACTCCGTATTTATTAGCTGCGACAGGCAAACGCGTAACTTCGCCATCAGGCCAAATCCAATGAACTACCTCGCATCCTCTTTGTAATTTCCTTTCTTGATTCCAACTCGAAATCCTAGAAATAAACTTCACCTCTTCTTCGATCGGAAGCGATTATTGATATTGGATCTGATCTTTTTAGGATCTTGCGAATGTGAAGAGAGTGAAATCAACCTAGGGTTTGAGTTTTTTCAGCTGTGTTTCGCTCAAGATGACTTCCGGCGATTCGACTTTCTCCGATGAATTGTCGATCGATAGTGAGTTCGATTATTTTTTAAACTACTAATTTTGTATTATTTGGAGTAGTAATTAGTTATTGCGATTCTCTGATATTATTTGTTTGTTACTGGATTCATTAGAATGATGCGCGATTTCAGAATTAATAAACTTGTTCTGTTGCTCAGTGTGTTTTATGTTTGGTTTCTACTTTTGTGATGTGTGTTTGGGGAAAATCCGAAAATGTGGTTATGTTATGATGATTTGATTTTGGCCAAATATAAAAAAAAGACACAAATTTTTGGGTCAGTTTAAAAAAATACACTATGTTTTTTTTGTTTAAAAAAAGACACAAAATTTCAAAAACTTCACTGGGTTAGTTAGGGTTAGGGTTAGGGTAGGGTTTAAAAAAACCACTTTTATCTTTCATTTGTGTTTAAAAAAACAACATTATCTTTTATTTGTGTTTAAAAAAATATCATTTAACTAATCGGATGTTTAAATAACCCCCGAACTAACCCTAACCCTAACTAATCCTTAGTGGAGTTTTTTGAAACTTTGTGTCCTTTTTTTTTTAAAACAAAAAAACCTTAGTGTACTTTTTTAAAACTGACCCAAAACTTTGTGTCTTTTTTTTTATATTTAGCCTTTGATTTTTGTGGAGTTATTGCTCATCATTGTTAGTTATCGTAATTTTGTTTGGGATGCTTGGGGGATGTTTTGGGAGTTGAGATAACTACGGTCATCTTACCCCTCCAAAAGTTGAAATAACTGGAGTTGCCTGAACTCAGCAATGTTTAGTTGGAGGTAGAGGTACGACAACAACAATTAACATACATGTGTGAAGTGTGAACATGTTGTAGTTATCTGCCTATAGGATTGCTTTTTAGTAAACCCAAAAAACTGTACCAATTGTATGGTAAACGACAATTTTGCACGTGTCTACATCACCCGTGCACTTTGTCGGTGAAATACTGTGACCAATGCTAAATGAAGTTCCGAATTCTCTGGATTTCTGTTACGTTTATGGCAATTGAGTGAACTGGTCTTAGAACTATGTGGTTATTTAATTATGGAAATGTGAAAGTTGGTCTCATACACGCCATAGAAAGTAGTTAGAAACACCTGCAATTGGGTTAAAATTTATATTAGGGAGGGTTGGGTTAATGAAGTTCATTTATTGTTGATATTTTGTGTTTGCTAATTTTATGTTTTCTTTCACAGAACTTCATGAGAAGCATCAAATGGAATTGGAAAATTTGACATTGTCAACGAATCCTTTCAAAACATTCAAGTGTTTCCTGTGTGCTAGTGCGTTATGTTTACAACATTCTATTGTTTATATTGTGACAAAAGGTGTTAGGTATACGATCTTAAGTATCTTGGTGGTGGGTTTGGGCGTGCTTCTTATAGCTACCGATGGTCCTCATGAAAAGGTATTTGTTTCCTGTTTGTTGAGTATCATATGTCGCACATATATGTACAAATTCCAATTTCAGTGTGTAGATAATTAAGGGTTAAAGTTAGATGTTATGGAATATATAATGGTAGTGTAAAATGTTATTCATGCTAGATAATGTTCGAATTTTGGCAATCAGCCGCATTGCTTTTGAGTGACCATTGGATTGGTTGTTCTAATTTATTCACTGGCATGCATGCAGCATGTCCAAGAATTTCTTTCCTACTCGGAATTTGCGTTGTGGTGGTTGGGACTTGGTGTAGCTTCATCAATTGGGTTGGGTTAGTGTCACTTGCATCCTATACTTTCCAAGTGTACTTAAATTTCCTGTTTAGTATTGTACTGAATTACTTTATATGGATGCTGCCCTCAGCTGATGTTATAAATTTACTCCTAGGTAATAGATCTGTTTTAAGAATTTTTCTTTTTATGACAATAGAATTGAATGGAGAAAAAAGAAAAGCCTTGTTGATGTTGTTGTCGTCGTGATACTTTAACTTGTCTTCTGTTTATTGCATTTGATGTGTCATATATAATTTGTGACAAGTAACCTGAAAGAGGCAGGAAATCTTCTTTAACTTATTGGTTTCGATTTATATATATAAAATTTAAGCAACCACAATTTGTAGGATGAAGTGCGCAACTATACTTGATAAATAATTTAGATATGATTGATGCCAAGAAGGAGAAAGGGATTACATCATCTATCAACTGCCATAGCGGGGAGCTCTCAAAAGTCAGTTCCATTTGATTAGCATTTACAACCCTCCATCCTATATCTTGTTCAAAGTGGTTGGACTTGAAGATCTTGGCTTGCAAATCATATCTAACTTCTACGTTAAATTTCCAGAGTTAGCACTAAATAGATAGATGGAAGTAAATTATTATTGTTAAGAGATTGTTTATTGTAAGGAAAAGTTCAGTAATTATCATGAGAGAATCTTTCTCATACGAGTAAATGTACTTCATAAGAAAGACTAAAAAAGTGACAGACCTAAAATATTAGATAGATTCATATTCTTGATGCTATCATAAAGGGGGTTCTGCTCATAATAGCAATTGACATTAGTACGTTGTCAATTATCTTTTGCAAGCTCTAGATTACATTTTTAAACCTTTTTCAACATCTTCATCTTTCTCTTGGAAGCTGAAGCAATGGGTTCACCTTCTCCAAGGTTCTAGTCTTCTAGATATGAAAGTTTGGGGTTCTTTTTCCATGCTGTGTTATAAAAATCATATGATATATAAGGAACATGAGATTAATATCAGGTATATATCAGACATTCTCTCGTACAAATATTGGTACTTAGGGGCAGCTATAATGTACTAGATGTCATTAGTATAATAAAATCTATGGCATGACAGTAGGGAACATTGTATCTTAGGTAGGATTGCTCTTGCTGCTTCAAAACAAGGAAAAAAAGAAGTGGTAAGGAGTAAGAAGACGAGAAGGACAAACGGGGAAAATAAAGAAGGGAAAACTATAACTAAACATTATACTTGCTTTTTTGGTTGAAGTGATAATAGGGTGACAATTCGTTGAAGGGGTGAAGGTGCAGCATGCTAAGAAATAGGCAGCAGTGACCTGGGCTGAGAAACTTGCAATGATGAGCTGGGGTGAGACAGAGACAGCAATGACCCGGGTGGTACAAGATGATTAGAGTAAACGAAATTAAGAGATTTTTTGTTTCTGCTATCTGTGGGACTATCACAAGCAGTAATGGTGGATTTCTAGATCACAACAGGAAGAAAACTCGAAGGTGGAAGAAGAGAAGTGAAATGGCGAAAAGGAACTGGCAGAGAAAGAAGAATAGGAGGGTGATAGTATTAACTTCAGATTCATGTGGATTGTGATGGCAAATGCGAAATGCGAAGACAAGTAGCTGCATAGGGTTGGTGATTGCATGCTATATAAGGTGTTGATAAACGAGCTGCTGAAGTGTGTGCACTGTAACAGTAAACAGTCTGAGGCATTTGCATTGGTCAAAAGAAATGTGCTAAAAGAATTACGAAATTAAGATTTAGGGTTAGACTGTGGATATTTGAATTAACAGGTTCAAGTTTTTGAGTTTAAATTAAAACCATATATCATTTTCTTATTCAAATCTACTTGGAAAATAAAACTATTTTTTTATTACTTGAGGAGATATTCTTGTGGTAAATCGGATTTTGGCATGATATGGCTAATTATTAGGCTCAAATTGATATCTCATATCCCTCATATTATAGCAAGGAACCCCTCAAAACAAGTTGTAAATGATTTTTAAAATTATCTTCTCTCTTATTGTGTCAACTTTGAATAGAATGAACAAACTAATTGTTACCCCCATCTTCATTTAGATTGTCTACTTTTTAGCTAGTTAGTACGAAAATTAAAAAGACCTTGAAGGGCATCCATTCACTTGCCTTTTGTTTCCCAAGTTCCCATCAACTATGCCTTTTGCCTAGCTGCCTAGATTCTTGTAACACCCCACAAAATTGAGTTATAACAATTTTGCCCACCAGTGTTATACACATGTATTTTGTACTGCTACGAGTAATATCCATAATGTATAAATGTCATACGTATTTTGTATTCCGATTATTTATATATTTTCCGTTCTCTCAAAATTCATTTTTTATCCTATTTGAGCCAACACAAATATTAATTTTTAATCTGTGTTTTACGTGTAATGCGTGCAGATTACGTATATTCCACCGTTAAGTGTCATATATCTATGTATTTCGACTATTTACTTTTATAACTTGTTCGAATTCGTTTTATAACTTGAAATTCATTTTTCTCATATTTTGACTCAAATATATTTATACGTGCGATGCACGTGTTTTCTGTGTACGTGTGGATTACATTGTTGTATATATAAAATTAATGAAATATATTTTTTGCATGTTGTATTTCGATTATTTATAAACATTTTCCCGTTGATTAAATCTATTTTGTATGTGAATATTTATTTTTACGTGCGACGCACGTGTTTACAATGCACGTGTTGGTTGTATTCTCTTCAAAATAAAATTTATGAAGTGTGTATTTATTTTTATGTGTGCATGAAAACTCTAATTTTAATTAATTTAAACTAGTTATATTAAATACGTATTACATATTATAATATATGCATTTAATTTAAATAAAAACTATTAATAATTAATAAATTGTGTGCACACGTAGCACGCACGTGCATGTGCTTTCTCACTTTTTTGGTTGCTGCCGGCCATGTGTGAATGGAGGGGTGAGTTGAGTGAGTGGGTGGTTTTGATTAATGGGTAGTTAATTAGAATTAGTGGGAGATTAATTAAAACCCATTAATTAATTAATTCCTATATACCCCCCCTCTTATTTCTAAACAACAAAAGCAAGAGAAATGAAAAAAAAGGTGTGTTCACTGTTTCCTTGCTGTCGAAAGGGTGCTGGGATTTTTTCTCTTGGGTGCGGATTTCGAGGAGGCTTGGGGGCTCTTTAGGAGTTCATATTTGCTAGGAATTCTACATTTGAGGTGTGCTTCTTTTACTTTTTAATTGTTTGTAGAATGCATGCTTAGATAAAATGTGCTTGAAATAGGAAATTGGTATGAGTTCTTTATTTTCTATATATGATGCATGTCGTATTGTCATCTAGAGTTTTAGTAGTAGACGAATATGAGAAATTAATGCTTGCTAGTTAAAATTTCAATGTAGAATTGTCATGTAGTCAAACTACAATTTTATTGGAGTGTTTTGTAGTGATGTCATGCGTATTGTAGTATGTCATGATTAGATCATGTATATAAAATTGTATGTGTATATAAAGTTGTTGGCTTATGCCTAAAAATTGTGTAAAAATTGTAGTAGATTATAAATTCAGTGGGGAGGTGAGAATTTTCCATAATTGCTAAAAGAAAATATATTCATGCTTGTTTGTTATAAAGAGTAGTCAATTTTACTAATCGAAACATATGAGTACTAGACTTCTAAAAGTGACTATTTAAGTTAACTTGTGAACAACTTCATGACACTATTGATAAAATTAGAGGAAAAGCATTTCTGAAAATTTAGAAAGGTAATTTAGTGGTATTAATTATGAGGGAAAACGATAGAAATCAAAGTAGATGAATAAATTAAAATGAGATGGAAACAGAGCGAAGTTAAAAGATTTTAAACACATTATCGGAAAAGAGCTTGGGCATAGTGGTTAGCGCTTGCGCTTGTGGGGGGTTTCTTGGTTGCGGGTTTGAAGACTGGGAGGCTCTGCCTTTTTATTGAAATATTTTTGGAAATTAATGAATTCGAGTATTCTGGATGGTAAAAGGAACTCGGAGTGGTTTGTGTCACCATCAGCGAGTTGGCTCACTGGTTTGGGCGACAATTGGGGTTGCGGTTGGTCATGGGTTCGAATCCGGGTGTTTACATTTTGGGTTTTAATTTATTTTATTTTACGACTTTTTTCAAGTTTTAAAATTGGGGAAATTTTATAGAGAGATTTTAAAATGTTATTAGAACACTTGAAAATAATTTCACACTATTTTAAGATATATTTTGAGAATTAAAAGTCATATTCATATTAAATAATGTATTAGATGAGTTTTTGAATTCAAATTTAAAGGGAAACGCACATGATTAAAAATATTTAAGAGTTGGTTGTAGAATACAAATTTAGAATTATCTTTTTGTGAAATTTTCTTGAATATTAATCCATTAAATTAAGGAAATGGTTGAGGTGGTTGATAATAAAATCAAAGCATAATTAAGAGATTATAGTCAGGAATTTCTAGTGATCTTAAAGCGACTTTGTATTAAGAAATAGTGTTTTAATCTTAAAGAACCTTTGTATTAAGAAATACATTTGAAGTATAGAAAAACATGAAAAAGGTTCTACTAACAAAAAGGAGTTTGAATATCATTAAAGTGAATAGTTTGGTTTGTTAATAGGGAAATTGTCCACAAGAATGTGATTGACAAATTGTTATTGAATATGGTTATAAGAAGTGAATACTTCATAATTTATAAACATAAAGAGAATGGATAAAGAAGAAATGATGAATAATGAATGAGATGTTTATGTTGAGGTTAGATATAACCTAATTGATCTCTATAATGAGATGGTTGTTGGAATTTAGAGGCTGAATGAGATCCGTAGTGACCGGCAATTTGTGAATAAAGAAATTTGAGAAGTAGCCAGTGTGGGCTAATGTTACGAATGTTGATTTAAATCCGGTAGGATAAGCTATATCTCTAGGTTGTGATGATTATAATTAAACTTAAGGACATGCACTAGGGGGAGATGTGATGAAGTATGGGCAAACATGAGTATGAGGGTCTTATTTAATTTGCGGTGGGAGATTATCCCCAAAATTATCGGGGTGTGAGACATGATGTCCAAAATCACTCACGGTGGAAGATATTTCTTCAGAATTATCGAGATCGAGGCGACGCTCATGGAGTATTTGTGTGATGAGGTACCATATGACTCGCGGTGTGGGTTTCGTCTGCAGAATTATCGGGGTGTGAGGCGTGACGTCCGAAAATCACTCGCGGTGGGAGAATGACTCAAGAATTATCGGGGTCATGACTCGGGGTGTGGGTTTCGCGGCCTCCAGAATTATCGGGGTTACGACTCGCAGTGGGTGAGTGATTCTCAAGAATTATTGGGGCGGTACTAAATACTCACATGATATCTAAACCTTACATTAGTCACTGTAGTATGATTTCATATCGAGGGATTGAACCCTATAATGAGGATTACGATAAGGCTTGCCCTTGGACCTATGTAGTATGGGATGCGTAGAATCCGAATAAGTATGCATTAGTGTTATCGTAGTGTAAATCTGCATTAGACATTTAAGTTCATATCATACACTGACATGTTTAGGATAGTCACTTTTCCCACTTTGTTGGGCATTCAAGTTTGTGTTTGCTAAAGTAAGAGAATCGCTGTATTATAGCATTGCGTCAGTTGTGTGCAACTGACGTGCCCACAGTTTTCAAGTGCAGGATTTGGTTAGCGAAAGATGCAAGATGAGTTGATACTGATGATTACTTCCAGATTAAAGTTATCGAATGTTAAAGTTGTATATTTTATTTTCGCCGTGCTATTGTAAAGAATAATGTATAATGAAAAGTTTTAAATTCCTTGTAAATTTGTACGAATTTGAAGTAAAAGATTCTGTTTGTGTTACGAATTACCTGTGTTTGGGATTCGGGGCGTTACAATTCTTCTCCAACATCCAATGTAATTTACAAGTGCAGCTACTGGTGCCTGCACTGAGTGCGCTATTTGAAAAGCCTATGCACTTATTTTCTGATATGGGTAAAATTAAGCGAATTAAAATTGAACTAAACAGAAACAATATAGGCTGACTATAGCAACATATATTTATGAAACTTGCACCAAAATCTAATAAAATACTGAATGCTTTAAATTCTAGAGAATTCTATACTGAAACGAACAGACATTGCCATCTGAACAAAAACCATCACAATATGAATCATTAGAAAGTCACATGGAATGGGTGTAGAACATGTCTTGCCTTCCTGAGCATCGCCCCCAATCCGTTCTAGAAGATGCTTCTACTCCTTTGTATATTGTACTGTACTTCTACACTTGTACTATACATCCACATTGCCTAACTGAATTGATTTCTCTATACGGAGAAAGGATTACATGTTTGGAGAATTTTCTGGTTTGGGACTTAGTTCTCTTCATCTAAAGTTTTCAGTTGAGTCTAGAGGAGTTGTTTTCAGCATACGCCATTGGGAGTCGATCTCAATCTGTCACAAATTATCATTTCTTAAATAATATAAGCACTTAAATGAATTGAGGAGGCGATAATAAATACATCTATTTTTTATGTATGTAGGGTGAGTAGGGTCTAAGAATGTGGTGGATTAATTTGAATGTCCTAAAATTCTTCACAAAGTCTCAGATTTTAAGGTTTTTGTCTTCAGCTTGTTCACATCATCCGAATGCCTGAGAGCATCATGTATTCTTTTTAGACTATTTGTTTTAAACTTCTTGGGTGTTCATTTGTTTAGTCTTGTAGCATAACTTCAAGTTTTCGTTCATTTAAATTTCTGATTTCATACTGCTTTTTGCAGGATCAGGTTTGCATACATTTGTTCTCTATTTGGGTCCCCACATTGCACTATTTACTTTTAAAGCTGTGCAGTGTGGTCGAATTGATCTGAAAACTGCTCCATATGATACAATCAAGCTAAAAAGTGGACCTTCTTGGCTTGACAAGGATTGTTCAGTATTTGGGCCTCCAATATTTACTTCTCTCCCTAGTTCATTGGTTAAGATTCCCCTCAGCAAGTTGCTTCCTCAGGTTCAGCTGGAGGCAATTCTTTGGGGCATTGGAACTACACTTGGGGAGCTTCCACCTTATTTCATAGCAAGGGCAGGTAACTTTTGCATAATGTCTTATTGCATCCTTGAATGGTGTCATATAAACACCTACGCTTGAAAAGGACTTTTTAGTGGATGGTTCTGGATTTTGTTTAAGAACTATTACAGACAACATTTGCCGGTATATCTTGAGTGACTAACTTACAGATTTATCTACCAATCGCTATTATTATTTCTTTCCGTCTCCGCACCATTGAAGGCCTCCATATAATAGGGAAGAAGAAATAGATTTTCTGTCAAGGGGGAGAAAACATATCGAACTCTTACTAAAATCTCTCTACTTTGTAAGCAGGTGAACTTTGTTGAAACTATAGGAGTGTCATGTTTTATCCTATTTGGAACTGTGATTCAAATCTGGCAAAATCATTGAGCACATTTGTCTTCCTTATATGAAGTAAAAAATTCTTCAAGCTTTGCAAAATTTTAAGCCAGCAGCCTCAATTGTTAGCTTTAGTCAACGACATAGCTACTGTCATAATGGACACCATTTTCCCTTAAAATCAATAGAATATTCTACAATACTGAGGACGATTAGCCCTGATATGTATATTTTGGAATTTTTCTTAATCATCAGCTCTTCCAATGCAAGCTATAGGTAGCCAGCATTCTGGAAGGAATAATTATATCCTGGACGAAGTGAATGTTCTTGTTTTCGCTGTTGCATTAAAATTTTCCTTAATCATCAGCAAAGCTGCAATTAGTCTCTGGTATAGGTGTACCTAGATTGCATTATGGCAGGAAAGATTGGATCCTGCAGAAAGTGAATATTCTGTAAATTGATACATTTGAGCTGAGGGTTTAGTTCCTTACATTGTGTTCTATCTTGAAAGAAAAATGTAAAATGTGGGATTGCACATTTATATTAAACTACTTACTGCATTATCACATATAGATATAGGAGAGAATATACAAATAATGTGTTGTTGCATAAAGAAAGTAGCTAAAATAAATACGAAGGAGAATGTGTCTCCTTGTTATAATCCCATTATAACAAAGATAGTTGGCGGTAGAGGCTATCCAAGATAGTTTAAGGAAACTTAAGAAAATCTTAGGGCATTTACTGTACGAAATTTAACATTGATGGTTAAGAGATACGAGCTTTTCTTTGGGAGGTACTTGGGATCAATTATCAACAAATGTCAAAGGAGGATATTGACCATATAATCAATGCACACTGTCTAAAATGGAAAGTGATCTGGGAGTCTGATATTCCATGATATTCCTGAAGGTTATTAATAAATTTTATAGGAAAATATAGCAAACCTTTTTATGCCCAATTGTACTATTTTCATCAATATTGACCAATCAAAATGCAAGTCTAAAATATGTTTTAGTGAAGTATTAAAATATCAAGGTGGATGGATTGAAAGACGAAAAAGGATAGCAAGTAAGTCAAATGTTTAAATATGGGGTATCGGTGTCGTATCGGAAGACAAACTTTCTTTTGGATATCGGTGATATATCAACGATATTAAACAATCTCGGGTTAACATATCGGATGAAAATATGTATTATAACTGTGATTTAGATGACTTTACACATTATTTATTGCAAATACAAGAAACATAATGCAAGTTATAATAGTTATAACGAAAATGTATAATTGCCTACATGAAATCTAATACATAAAAGATATCTATATATTAAAGATTTGAAGACAAAAAAATGGAATTTTTTGAAAGAAAACTTGAAGACAAGCTAAAAGGTCACTCTATTCACTCCATATAGCAATCAACTAATGCTACTTTAAAGTAACATTTTAATTTTTTTGTTTGCTAACCTAGTTGCTAATTTATTAATCTTTTTGTATATACACTCTTAGAAGCATTTAGCTTATTTAAAAAAAGGATATAGTGAACATAGAAACAAATTTGTAAGAGTAATGCTAGAGCCACTACCAATTTCACTACCATTTCCTTCACTACCTTAGGTGGCATACTCCTATTGGAGAGTTCTCCCACCTACTCTATCATTTTCTACCTATTGGAGTGTGCCACCTAAGGTAGTGAAGGAAATGGTAGTGAAATTGGTAGTGGCTCTAGCATTACTCAATTTGTAATTTTGAAGAGGAAGAGTCCGTGATATCTAGATATGACGTATTCTTTGTCACATCTCCATCATAATCAGTTTATGTTTCTTTCATCTCTCTCAAATCTATAATATAATTACAAACCTCAAATATTGTCCCTTATTATTAGATATTACGAGTACGAGTGAAATCCCTTCTTCACATGTTCAATAAATAACCCCCCCCCCCCCCCCCCCCCCCCCCCCGCCGCCGCCGCCGAGGACCACATCTCCTTTGCTTGTTACACATAAATAACAAAGAGAGGAGTGTTGGTGTGGTAAACTTTTGGGAGAGGAAGCAATGAGGATGAAAAACGATAAGATATTTTAGCTGATTTTTTTTCCTTCTCTTTTTATACGATACATTTCAGATATTGAACAGTTGTAAGTAACATTAGCATGTCCAAAACACCAGAAATTAAATTAGGTAGATACACTTAAGATATATCTGAATAATAAATCACAAGGCAATTTTTAAAAAAAACTATCAAGTGGCTTTTCTTCAGTTGAAACAAAATCAATGGCTCACATTCACCCTCCCAAAATGTATTTTTCCTCCAAAAGTCCCCCCCCCCCCCCCCCACCAAAAAAAAAAATTTAAAAATTTCCCCCAAGACAAAAATCCTCCACACCTTTTCAAATTCCCCCCCTCCCCCCCCCCCCCCCCCCCGAAATTTAGATTTTCAGATTTCAAGTTTGTAAATTTTCAGATTTTCAGATTTTTTCTCTTCTTTTGATTTTGCTCGTGTAGAAAATTTTACTGAGTTCCTTGATTGATTTTAAATGCAATTGGAGATTTAAATGTATATATCTCTCTCTACCCAGAAATTTAGTAGATTTTTAGATTTCAGGTTTGTAAATTTTCGGATTTTAAAGATTTTTTATACTTTTTTTTATTGCCCATGTAGAAAATTTCACTGAGTTTCCTGATTGATTTCAAATGCAATGAAAGATTTAAATGGATATTAATTTGGGTAAATCTCAACCTCTAAAGTTACACTGAAAGTAGCAAATATCTTCTCAAAAGTTAAATTTTATTATTTTGCACTCTTAAAGTTTTAAGAAGTGGATTTTACACCCCCATTTATAATTATTCAAACATGGACTTTTATTTACAACTAATTGATGTCGTACTATTCAAACTTGAGCTACATAAACTCCATGATGGAAGTTTCAGATTCATGCATCTGAAATGTTGAAAAGTAAATGTATCCAATATTATACATGAACATTATTATAGTGTACATCTTAGAAAGTATATTAACATCTGATAGTAGAATACACTGAGAATATTTTTTTCATAGTTAATCGTCAAATATTTTTCTTCCTTGATATACAAAGTAAACATCATCTGTCTGTCTTCTCACTGCTTCCTGTAATAGATAACATCACTATATATGGCTATGTAAGTTTTCTTTTTTTTGTATGACATCCACAACTCTTTCATATTAGATCAATTAATTCTTTTATATTCCTGACATTATATTTCTTACTTTCATATGCTGCATCGTTTTGAAGACGTGCCGTAGGCACGTGCCCACGGGCAAACCTAGTATTGATATGACGGACGATTAACGTTTCAAACACGGGTTTCAATAACATTAGCCTGTCCTAAATGATATAACGATTGGTACAATTCAATAGATTGAGATAGTTTAGGCATGTCATGAAGATAAATGAATACACCTGTTGGGAGGTGTGGTAGGATGTTAGGTGGGAGAAGGCTATTAAACAGTCTACTCAGGGGACATTTTTCTGTAGTATTGATAGTGGCCCAGTTCACATCAGCAATAGGCATAGGAGTAGTGTTCTGGCGATTAAATACTCATGTGTTAAATACCAAATGTGAATTTGTGGTTCTTAATTGACATGTTAATCTAATTTGAGTTAATTTATGGGGTGTTTGGTAGGTTCAAATTGAAGTTGCAATTGCAATTGCAAATGTGAATTTCAAATTCCTCCCCAAAAATAGTGGACTTAATTAACAAATTATCCTTCAAGTTTTGGAGGGAAAAGATGATTGAAATATATGAAATTAAGGTTATAATGAAAAGTAGGGGATTTGGTAATTGAACCCAAAATTTTTGGAGAGGAATTTCAAAATTCACTAGAAAATGCAATTGCAACTTGTATTTGCAATCTACCAAACACCTAGGGGTGGCAACCGGTCCGGGCGGGCCAGTTCGGGCTGCGGCCCGCTGGGCCTGGCCGTAGCATTGGGAAGGCCCGGTTGCCATCCCTACAAACCCACCCTTAATTTCAAATTTAGTTTTTTTTTTTCTTTCAACTGAACCTCAATCTCTTGCAGCTCGCATGCCAGGAAGTAAATTAGATGCCATGGAAGAATTGGATGTTACTTCTACAGATGAGGATGGGCGCTTATCTGCACTTTTAAAGCGACTAAAGTGCCGGTTCCTTAATCATTCACAGCATCTTAACTTTCTTACAATTCTACTACTGGCTTCGGTAAGTCTATTTCTTATCTGTTTCTATAATGATACTTTCACGTTCTTTTTCCCATAATATCGATCTTGATAATGCTAATGATGTTATTCTAGATTTTTTGATTAATCAATCTAAAATATTTAATGGTATGTTGGTTTTTGTGCTGTTTTAACTTTGAACTGCTAATGTTGATGTAATGATTTTAGGTACCAAATCCTCTATTTGACCTTGCTGGTATCATGTGTGGCCAATTAGGAATTCCATTCTGGAAGTTCTTTCTTTCAACCATGATTGGGAAGGCAATTATTAAGACTCACATTCAGGTGCACTGGTCCTCTTTTTTCATTGTTATGGACTTCTCTTTTATATGTGTCTTGTTTCACTAATGAATATACTGTACTCTGGTGCATTGTTTTTTTTATTTTTCTTTCTATCGACTTCTGTTGCATTCTTTTCTAGTAACCTTTGTACCTCGTTTCAGTATATGGTTGTTCTTTTTGCAGTCGATTCTCATCATCTTAGTCTGCAATAATCAACTTCTTGAATGGGTAGAGAAGTTCATTTGGTTGCTCAGTGACATGCCTGGATGCTCTTCTATGAATCTGAGCTTTGTTGCTAAATTGCATAAGCTCAAGCAGAAGTTTATGGCTTCCTCATTCAGGATCCTGCCTTAGATGCAAATGTAGGAAAGGTAATGCAGTTTAATTAATCTTGAACATCATATTTCCACATCATATTTCCTCATCCTGAAGCATTGGTGAAAGTAATAACTTTCACCTTAACTCATTTCATATTCTTTTTAAGATTAGGTCCTGATCATCACGTTCATAGATACACTGCTTTGTAGCTATTTTGATACCTGTTGCCCATAATTGAATGATTGGTAAATAATTTACAATTCTGTCATTTAAGGATAGTGGTGCGACTGGTGCCTGTATCATTGCATCTAGTTCATTGGAACTGCTTCATCAAATGTTGGCTCATTGCAGCTTTAGTTCCGTGAATGAACTCAGTTGTAAGGTGTTGAGATGAGTTGCAATTTTGCACCAAAGTTGCAAGATCCCATTGAGTTGCAGGTTTCAACTTGCATACAATTTGTTGCTGTTACGCCGCAAGCCTGCCACAGTTGCAAGTTGCGATCACCACCATTGGCTATTGCTGCTAATGGTCCTCTACTGCTGGTTTCATCGACTAGCACCAGCACTACCAACTCCGAGGCTCCGACTTCCACCATCATGCCTCACCACTGATGGTTAACACTGCCTGCCAGTGCCCATTATTATTAGCAACTACCTCATTGTTTTTACACTTGGCCATGCATCAAACAGCTCACCAATCAACATCATCCACACATGTCGTGATTGTGTGTACTTCTCATATACTGAACTAAAATATTTACTGTGATTATCTTGTTTTTTCTACTCCTTTCTTATACAGGCAGAACAGTGGAAGCTCTCGCCCGATCTGATATGGAAAACAGTGATATGGCTTATGCTCCTCCACTTCTTTGTCAAGATAGTCCAAGATACTGCACAAAGATATTTGAGACAGCAGCAAGAACTAGAGATTATTAGCAAGAAATCTGCATTGAGGCAATCCAAAAATAAATAGAAAGACTATTCAAGCAAATTGGTACGGAATCTGCTCTGGACCGAAGCCCAGTGTTATGCTTTAAATCCCCTCTTATTTATTAATGTACAAAATTTGCCCATAGGCACGTGCCTACGACACGTCTTTAGAACGATATAGTATATGAAAAGCCTTGTAAACAGTAAATCAACATTTATATAGCTCAAGTTTGAATAGTATGACAATAATTGGTTGTAAATAAAAGTCCATGTTTTTATTAGTATATGTTGAAAATTAAGTATAAATTGGGGTATAAAAGTTCATGTTTCCATAAGTGTGTGTGTGTGTGTGTGTATAGGGTAAAAGGGATATACGCAACTTGCTCATTTAGTAAATAAGCAATTGATTATGTGGCATGCATGTGATACATTGGACAACTAATCCTTTTAAGGCTTTTCCAATTATATGTATGCCACATCATCAATTGCTTATTTACTAAATGAGCAAGTTGCTCATACCCCTTTTTCTCACACACACACACACACACACACACACACACACACACACACACACACACACACACACACATATATATATATATATATATATATATATATATATATATATATATATATAAGGGTAAAAGGGATATGAGCACCGTGCAATTGATTATGTGGCATGCATGTGATACATTGGACAACTACTCCTTTTAAGGATTTTTCAATCGCATGCATGCCACATAATCAATTGCTTATTTACTAAATGAGCAAATTGCTCATAACCCTTTTTCCATATATATATATATATAGAGAGAGAGAGAGAGAGAGAGAGAATTAAATAAAGGGGGGAACTTTTTTTTTTTGGATTTGTTTTGGGGGGAATTTGAATTTGAGTTTTGGGGGGAGAATTTTTTTTTTTTTTTGAGGGGAAGGCGGGGAAATGTGTTTTGTGAAGTTAGATCTGGGTCTTTGATTTTGGGGAGATTGAAGGAAAGCACTTGATAACTTTCTTTGTGTTTTATTATATAGATAATGTAATCTATGGTTTTGGAGGCAGGTTTATTTTTTCTTCACCTGCTGATGTGCGAAAGCATACTGGCATTGGCACCATTTTCTATAGACTTCTGAACTTTTTTATTATTATGAAGTTAAATACTTCTTAACATTATTGCTTGTATAATTTGAACGAAGATATTAAACTAGTTGTAAGTCCTTGTTTCCTCCAGTTACTGTCAGACCGTATATAAACTTCTATGTGGTCACAAACTAACTGGTCGATGCTTGTATTATGTGGAATACCAATTGAAATTTATCGGTTATAAAACTGATACCCAGGTGGCCAAATACCTGACGATGAATGCTTGCTTCCTAAATCCCCTTTACCTGTGTTTGAACAGTGACTGTTCCATTCTCGTATTATTTGCTGTACATTTACTTATTTACTCCAAAAGAGTCTAACTGAAGACTACTTGTTGCTGCTTTTTTGTTTAGTGTTATGAGGGGAGTAAACAAATAATATGAATTCTTTTTGAAACAATAAAAACAACTGTCCTTGTAATTCTCGTCGATGTTGACTATTTTCAACTGATTTGGACTCCTAAATATGACTTGTTTGAACTGTTGAATCTGGTCTAGATGGTGACGATTAGTCTGATTGATCTACAAAAGTGTGAAACACAGGAGTTGATTTCCTGCGAAAGACATTCCGATGTTTAAGTCAGACCTCAGAAAATATATGAGAGCTTTCAGTGATAAAATACTGATTACTTGGTTCTTGTGGATGTTTAAGTCAGACCCTAGAAAATATATGAGAGCTTTTAGTGATAAAATACTGATTACTTAGTTTTTGTGGAGATCATGTGGTATTTATAGTCGCTTAGAGGGCCAGTTTCAAGATAATGATTTATCTCTACTTCCGTTGTTTTTGATAGAGTTGGTTGTTCTCTTCTTCATGAAGAGATAGAAACGGTTGTGGAGATAAAATTAAAACTCTTCCCTTGATAAGAGAGATGATTTTTTAACCGTCTCTTATAGATAATTATGATTTTAAATTATATTTAAATGATCATGGACTCATTCATGTTGGGCCGTTATGACAGCCCAGTTAGACAAGCCCGTTTTGGGTTGTTGGGCTTGAAAGAGGCCAACTCCCATTTACACACCCGTTTCTGGTAGATTTTACCGTTTACCCTTGAGAGCTTTAAGATTCGTGCCCGATTTGGATCCATTTATATCCATATCACAAGCCCCCACTCCTGAAGACTGAGTTTTAGGGTCTTTGAGAGGTAGTTCGCCCGTTTTAAATGATTTATAGAACATATCGGAGTTTTTGGGGACGTTTGGATCTTGCTTGGGGTGTAACAATGTTATTATGAGTTTGTAAAATACACATAACTATTTTTTGAATTTTTTGGATTTTTGCATATTTTTTTGAAATTTTTCCAATTTTTAATCATTTTCAAAATTTTTATTCAATTTATGAATTTTAATAATTGATTTAAATTTTTTTAATTAATTATTCCAAATTTATAATTACTTTTTCGGAATATTAAAATATTTTAATGTATTAATAATTCTTTTTAGAATTTTTAATTAATTATTTTTAATTTTAATTATTTTTTTTCAGAATTTTTAAATAATTAATTTTATTTAAATAATTAAATAAAGAAATAATACACTACATAATGACATGGTAACATTAGAGCCGTTCATCGCAGGCATGCTCGCGCACCGAGGAGATCGAGCAGTGGCGGTCGTGCTTGGTGTTACCCGATGTCGAGCTTACCTGGTGCTTGAATCAGGTATGATTTTGAGGAGATCTAAGCCGCAGATCAGGTGGAGCGTGCGGATTAGGGAGATCGAAGGGACCATGTGGCGCTCAAGGCCCTTGTTACCCGGTAACGCCCTTACCCAATATCGCGGCGGGTAAGGTGCCCTGTGGTGCACAGGGGGCGTGACACGTCAGTGTTGACCGGTCAACGATGACTGAATATTTTTTTATTTTTCTATTTTTTCTTCTTTCTTCTTTCTTTTCCTTTTGGGCTTCTTTTTTGTTGCTGGCTTTCCTTCTGAGGGGGCCCACGTGAATATTGGAGGGAGCCCGACCCTCTGGCTCAGGAGTTTTAAAAACCATAGACTTCCTTTCCTCCTCTTCATTTCTATCTTTTATTCTTTCGGCCCTTTTCTCTCCCAAGAAACACCGGCGAATTTTTTCCTTCTCCGACCTTCTTGTTATAGAACTTCTCTATCCTCTGCTGATAGATCTGTCTTCATAGAGAAGATTTCTATGGGATTTCTTCAACGAGATCTAGATTGGCCCGAATGTCATTTTAGTTATGCTCTTCGTTGAAGGAGAGAAGGCAAGGAGAAGGTAATCCTACTTCCAGAGGGATGAGTGCTTCCATGCCGAAGGTAAGGTTGAATAGGGATTCTCTTTGTGGTTCTATAGGAACTGAGCACGCTTGGGAATTCTTCTACTCATAGCCCCTTCGATGCCTTACCAAGTTTTCTTTTGAGGCCATCTAAGATTTTCCGATTGGCATTCTGGACTTAACCGTTGGTCTGGGGGTGTGAGATAGATGAGAAGTGTTCTTCAAACCCCAGATCGGCGCATATCTTGCGGAACCCCTTGCAAGAAAATTGAGTTTTATTGTCGGTGACTAGTGTGTGGGGGATCCCGAACCAGCAGATTATGTTCTTCCAGTAGAATTGTTGGACATTATTCTCTGTGATGGTTGCAAGTGGTTCTGCCTCAGTCCACTTTGTGAAGTAGTTGATGGTGACCACTAGGAAAATTCGTTGTCCCGTGGTGGGAGGAAATGGTCCAAGCAAGTCCATTCCCTACTAGTGCATATGCCATTTTCTTCATCTTTGAGTATCGAAATTTGGCATCGTGGAGTACCTTGCTTACATAGTAGATCAGCTTATGTAACCTGTCTTATTCCCTTACCAGGACGACACTAAGGGTATGATCTGAGGTAGCTAAGTAGAGGTAGATGATCTTCCCCGGCTTGGGCCTGTTGAGGAGTAGAGGATTGACAAGGTGTATTTTGAGACTTTCAAAAGCTGCATGTTGTTCTTCTCCCAACTCAAATTTCTTTGCTCCTCAGAGAGCTTTGAAGAACATGAGGCACTTCTCTCCAACCTTGGAGAGGAAGCGCCCAATGGTGGCAAGGCGGCCGCTGAGTTTCTGAACTTTTTTTTATGGTAGTCAGGGGAGATATGTCGAGTATAGCTCTGATTTTCTTAGGGTTGGCTTCGATTCCTCTTTGGCTTACCATGAACCCTAAGAACTTTTCCGAGGAGACCCTGAAGGCACATTTCGATGGATTCAGTCTCATGTTGTGTCACCGCAATACGTTAAAAGCTTCTTGAAGGTTGGCCACATGGTCTTCTTTCCTGAGGCTCTTCATGAGCATATCATCCACATATACTTCCATGTTTTGGCCGATTTTCTCCTTGAAGACTTGGTTCACCAATTACTGATACATGACTCAGCGTTCTTTATCCCGAAGGGCATGACTCGATAACATTAGAGGCCTTGGTCGGTGATGAAGGACGTCTTCGGGATGTCGGGTGGAAACATTTGGATCTGGTTATATCCCAAGAAGGTGTCCATGAAGCTTAAGAGCTCATGGCCAGAGGTGGCATCGATCAAGGCATCTATGCTTGGTAGAGGGAAGGGGTTCTTCGAGAATGCTTTACTGAAGTCAGTGAAGTCTATATAGATTTTCTATTTTTCATTGGCTTTCTTGACCATTACCACATTCGCTAGCCACTCGGGATAGCTAACTTCTTGAATGAAGTGGGCAGCTAGGAGTTTCTCGACTTCCTCCATGATTACTTGCTGTCTTTTAGGGGACAAACTTGCGGCGCTTTTGTTGGGCGGGCCTGACTTCTAGGTTCACACTTAAACCGGTGCATGATTAGATCTACGGATATACCCGACATGTCTGAGGTGGTCCAAGCGAAGAGATCTCGATTTTGCCAAATGCAAGTGATGAGTTGCTCCTTGACCTGATGAGGGAGTGCCTTGATCACCAGGAAACACTTAGCTTGATCCTCTTGGGAGAAGGGGTTTTGTGCTAGTTCGTCTACGGGTTCTAAGTTGGCTTGTCCCTTATCTTTGGAGAGCTCCATAGCATTGAGGCGGAGGACCGAGCCCCCCATTGTGGCGGTGTAGCACACCTGAGTATCTTCTTGGCTTCCTTTGCCTTTCCCTACCCCTACTGCCGTAGGGAACTTCATATTCATGTAATAGGCGATGGCAACCGCATGAAGGGCTGCTAGCCTCGGGTGACCAAAGATGACATTATAGGAGGGCATCATGTCGACTACCATAAAATCAAGTGCTTCCGTGTGAGTGGCTGGAGTTTTCCCCATAATTACTGTAACATCCCCAAAAATAATAAAATTTATTTTCATATTTTACACATGCATTGCACGTGCAAATTTTAAGCAATTTAGTTCATAAAGAATTTCCTAAGAATCATGCAAATCTATTCTCTTTTTTTAGTTATTTACTTTGATTTTAAATCTATAGGCCCTAATCTATTTTAAAAGCCCACTAGAAATTCATTAAAAAGAAGAAGGCCATTAATTTATTCTACTTTAAATAAACACTTTTAAATCCTACACTTATCATGTAAAAAACAAATACAACTAAATAAATAACAAATAATTAAGTGAATGAGGGCATGTGCACGTAGAGTGCACGTGCACAAAAGTGCACATGGGGGAAATTGAAGGGGTGGCCGACCATAGGTTGGGAGTGGGTGATTAATTGTGAGAGTGGGTATTTATTTAGGGTAGTGAGAGTCCTTTCATCTACCCATATGACCCTATAAATAGCCCCTCCTAATTCAAGAACAAATGCAAAAAAAGTCAAATCAAAAGAAAAGAAAAGAAAGAGAGAAAAGAAAGAGAGCTCGGAATTTCTTCAAGAAAAGAGGCTTGGTCTTGCTTTGCTAGGAGGAGAAGAGCTTTTGTGCTAGGAGCCACTTTCTAGGAGTTCTCTTCTACTTGTTCTTCCAATGAGGTGAGTGATTCTGGAACTTTCTAAAATGTAGTAGTATGCATGTGTAGGAATATTGATGCATGAAAAATTGATACTAATTGTAGTTAATTTTGTGATGATGTTATTTGAAATATTTGATAGATATGAGTATGAAAAGAAATGCATGCTAATTGAAAGATTGTTATGAAGAAAAGTTGAAATGATGTTGTTGGGTGCATGGTAATACATCATGATTAGATTGAATAAATTGGGGGTTAAATTCATACACAAAGTTGTTAATCTATGTAAAGAAAGTTGCTGTTTTGATTTTTGTTTGCACTTTAGAAAATCAGGTTTAATAAACTAGATGGATTTTAAAGCTAAAATTTTTATAGGAGATCTTGTATATGTCAGGAACATCCCTTTAAAATTTCATAAGATTTTGGATGTCGTTTATTATTTTAATAAAATCTAAACTACGGACTGGTTGGCAGTGGACTGGTTGCTGGAAATCTGTACACATTTCGGTATTTGGTCATTTCAGCAACTTAGATGAAGCAATTTGAGAAAAGTCAGAACTAAGAACTTGTAGTATACTCGATTAAAATTTTTGTAAAGTCTAAAAAATCAAATTTTTACAAAGAATTGAATTTATAATGAATTTTACAAGACTGTACAATTGGCAGTATTTCAATATTTCGAGCATACCATTGATTTCGAAGAATTCAGGATTATAGATACAGTATTTTGAAAAAACTTATAACTAAGAAATTGTAGTAACTTGTATAACTTTATTTTGGTCTAAAGAACACAAAGTTTCGTGAATTATATATTTTTCTATGATTTTTATAAGAAGCAAGAACTGCAGTTTTCTGGTTTTGAACTTATTGTTTTGCAAATAAATTTAAATAAAGTAATTGAGGATGATGCTAAGTGTTTTTAACTAAAAAGTTATAGTAGAATCCTTTATGGAAATAATGAATCTATCTTTTGAATAGAATTGAGATTTATAGTTGAAATATGATTGAATATGAAAGGAGTTTTTTTTTTGGATCAAAATGAACTTTGAATTTGGGATATATGCTTGAGGAATAAATATATGTGAAAAGTAGTTTTTGTTAATCAAAGGGACTTGGTAATTTATTAAAATGAATTGTTGGTTGTGTGATCAACCAAGAAGTGTATACTTCATGATTTGTAAATGAGAATGAATGAAAGCATTGAACGAATTATGAATAAATGAAATTGAGAATATGAATTATGAGGGTATGCGTACCCCATAATATTGAACATGAAAAGATGTTGATTCTAGAGGTTTAGTGAGACCCAGATACCGACAAAAGTAATAAAAATGATTATTAATTTTGAGAAAGGGCCAGTATGGGCTATCGTTCTCGGTATTTTTGTGTAAGTTCGGTAAGGGGGTAAGCTAGCTCTAGTGGTATTATTTATTCATGTTTCAAACTTAAAGATTAGGCATTAAGTGGAGATGTAATAGAACTTGGGCAAATGTAAGTGAGTTGCCTTTATATAGTCTGACGGTGGACTCCAGGACTATAGTCCCAGTTTGACGGTAGACTCCGGGACTGTGGTTGCTTGCGATGGAAACGAGCCTTAATTAAATTCGGGACTGGGAGCGTCTTTAGCACAATTAAAGCTTCAGCCTACGCTTAGAGATCAGATTATCGACAGTCAGAAGTCAGATTCAAAGATCCAAAGGATTAAAGATCAGGTCTGTACAGGCAAATTGGCAGAATTTCAGGTGAAGGATGAGGTGCTATGGTTTGGAGAGAGGTTATGTGTACTTGAGCAAGAAGAATTGAAGGAGAGCATCCTACAGGAGGCACACACCATTCTTTTATCTGTACATCCAGGGAAGACCAAGGTGTACAAGGATATTGTTACCGCTCATTTCGGTGTGGGGATAAACAGATAGAATTTGTGAGTTCGTGGAAAAACCTGAATAGCAGATCCGAACCTGTTCGTCTGAGTTGGGCTGCTGACTCCCGCCGTACACCTGCAAGGAAAATGCGAAACACCGGGTTTGATCCCGGCGACGCACCCTCCGACGCTCTTGTCAGTAACCAGTGATATGATTAAGAAAGAGCTTTTTATTGAAAAGTATTGATTAACCTGTAACAGTGGTAGGTGGGGGGTATTTATAGTCGCCGTTGGGATCAGATTAGGAATGTGATTCCTGTGATCTGATAAGGCATGAAATCCTCGTAATCAGATTAGGAATGTAATCCCTTAATTCCCGGTGAGAGGATAACTGCAAATCAGGCTCGTTGATTTGGTCAAATCAGTGACCCTGATCTCCTCCTGCTGGTCTGGGTTTGTATCGGGTCGGGACCCGTACCCAGTTGAGATGGATCCGTTCGCGGGTTGTTGGATCTGTGAGGAGGAGACCCAGTACCCGCTTCGGACCCGTTAGTAGGTGAAATTACCGTTTTACCCCTGAGCTTTAAGATTCGTCTCCGATGTGAACGGTCCCGATTTAATCCTATTTTTAGCCATATCACGAGCCCCCCACTCCTAGAGACTGAGTTTTTCAGTCTTTGAGGAGTAGTTTTACTGTTCTAATGGCGTACGGGATTTTATCGGTGTTCTTTAAAGGAGTTTTGGATCTTGCTCGGGGTGTAACGGTGTTATTCTGGGCTTGTAAAATGCCCAAAAATATTCTCAGAATTTTCTAGATTTTTGGTGATTTTTCCAGATTTTTCTGAATTTTTTCTCATTTTTTTGTATTTTTTATTTATTTTCCGAATTAAATAATTAATTATCGAAAATATTAAATAATTATTCTAATTAAATAATTATATTTTTCAGAATTTAGAATAATTTTTCTGAATTTATAATTATTTTTAGAATTTTTATTTAATTTTTTCCGATTTTTTAAATATTTTTTCGGATTTTTTAAATAAAAAAAACAATTAAATAAATAAATTAATTAAATTAAATAATACCTGACACGTGGCACGATCTGTGCCGTCAGATTCCGGGATACGTGGCACGATCTGTGCCGTTGGATCTCTGCGCGAATCTCGAGGAGGCACGCTTTTCGAAAAAACGTTATCTTGTCGTTTAGCGCGCGTGGCGCGATCTGGATCGTCTATCACCAGAAGCGCGAATTTCTGAAAGATCCAACGGCCGTAGTTGTTCGGCTGGATTTTTTCTCCGTTTGCGGGATCGGAAAGGGGGTTGCTCGGCAGCCGACCGAGCACTTGGCAAAAGTTTTGCGCAGCTCGGATGTGAGGCCACGTGGCGAAGCCACGTGGCAAATTTTTTTTCCTTTTTCTTCTTCTTCTTGCACTCTGTTCTTTTCTTCTTTTCCTCTCCGTTTACTTCGACCCGGCCTTCGACTTTCGCTCGACCAAGCCTTCGACTTCGACCATGCCTCTCCGCGTCTGCACGCCGGAGCTCGGCGAAGGGGAGAGAGCAGCTCGGAGGCGTTCGACGTACTGGAGCTTGGAACTCCGGCAATGAAGCTTGTACTTTGGTCGGCGCTCGGAGTGGGAGACCTGTGAGCTTGGCGGCGGAGGCTGCTGGCGAAGATGGGAGAGCTTGGTCGAGGAGAGCTCGTCGGAGGTGGTGTTCGGAGCTTCGACGACGAAGGTAGCTCGGGAAGGAGAGGGGCCGAGCTCGGCGATGGGGGAGTGGAGCTTCGGAGCTTGTTTGCGAAGGGAGCTCGTCGAAGGTGGTCGACGAGTGGAGCTGGGAGCTTCGTCGAGGAGGACAGTTCGACGTTCGACCATGGGGGAGCTCGGTAATGGAGAGGGAGCCTCGTCGTGGAGAGGAGCTCGTGGCGACGGAGCTCGACGACGGAGTGGGTGAGGTCGATGAGTGCTCGACGTCTCCAGCATTGTGGAGCTCGGTGGCGCGGAGAGCTCGGAGCTCGTGGCAACGACTAGTTCGTCGAGGACGGAGCTCGGAGCTCTGAGCTTCGGAGGCGATCGTCGAGTGGCTTCGACGAGTGGGCGAAGAGCATGGAGCTCGGCCATGGAGGTGGTGAGCTCGTCAGTGGTCGGCGTAGCTCGCTTGAGGGAGCCGACGGAGCTCATGACGGTGGTGTTCGGAGCTCGTCATTGGGTTCGGAGATAATGGAGCTCGGAGCTTCGTTGAAGGAGAATGACGAGCGGAGCGGTGTTCGCTTTGTGGTCGGTGATGGAGAGAGGTTGGAGAAGAAGCTCGGCTGCCGAGCTCGGTGAAGGTTAGGGGGCGCCTGAGCTTCAGAGGAGAAGCTCGTCGAAGGCGGTTTGGGACTTCGGTGATGGAGATGCTCGGCAAACATGAGAGCTGGGTCTGTGTTTTTCTTCTGTGTGGTTTTGGCGGGATAATGGAGAAGAAAGGTGACGTGGCGGAGATGGGTTCGGGTTTGAGGACCCTAACGGGTCCGAACCCGGTACGCTCCCTTTTTTTTTTTGGCGCTTTGTTCGGCGAATCCGAGCACGGATTTTGAGGCAAATTTTTGGCTGTTTTGCAGCTCGGTTGGACAGTAGCTCGGATTGGAGATCCGAACTATGTGTCTCGATCTGGGCCGTTGGATGGTGGCACGAATCTCGAGACGGGCCCAATTCCCAAGAAAACACGATCTTGTCGTTTAGTGCAGCTGGTAAGATCTGGGCCGTCTGATCGAGATCTTACACGAATGTTGAGGAGAAAGTGTGTTTTCTCCGTTTACCAGATCGGGAAGGCACTTGCTCGGCAGCCGACCGAGAGGTAACTTCGCCCAACCACGCGGCGCCACGTGGCACAAAATACATATTTTTTATATTACTTTTTTTTTGTCTTTTTCTTGTCCTCTTCTTCTCCTCTGCTTCTTGTTTGGCAGATCCGAGCTCCTCTCCTCTGCTTCTTGTTCGGCCAATCCGAGCACGGATTTTGAGGCAAATTTTTGGCCATTTTGCAGCTCGGTAGGGCAGTAGCTCGGATTGGAGATCCGAGCAGCGTGTCTTGATCTGGATGGTTGAATGGTGGCACGAATCTCGAGACGGGCCCAATTCCCAAGAAAACACTATCTTATCGTTTAGCGACGCTGGCAAGATCTGGGCCGTTGGATGATGGCACGAATCTCGAGACGGCTCAGTTCCCAAGAAAACGTTATCTTGTCGTTTAGCGTCGCTGGCAAGATCTGGGCCGTCTGATCGAGATCTTACACGAATGTTGAGGAGAAAGTGTGTTTTCTCCGTTTACCAGATCGGGAAGGCACTTGCTCGGCAGCCGACCGGACTCTTTGATGTTGGGGCTCGGATGGGAAGAGCTCGGATGGGAGTAGCTCGGCTCGGCTCGTGCGAGTGGCTCGGATGGGAAGAGCTCGGATGGGAAGAGTTCGGATGGGAGTGGCTCGGCTCGGCTCGTGCGAGTGGCTCGGCTCGGATTTCCGAGCTATTCGGCGCAGCTGCATTGAGGTCCACTTTCCCGGGGCTACGGTGGTCCGATCGGGGCGTGCGACCCCTCATTTTGAAGCTAGTTCGAAGATCTACAACTTCTCTTTAGGAGTGGGATGAAGATTCACCCTCCTTCATGGTCAAAATAGCCCCGCAAGATGCTTGTCTTCATGAAGTTGATAAGTACTTTGGTCTTGGGGATTTTGGAAGGGGAGCCCCGCTCCTAGGGGCGGAGAAGATGTGCCAGGAAGACCCTTGTGCTTGGAAGACCCTTGGGTTAGGAAGACCCTTGGGCTAGGAAGACCCTTGTAAGGTGTGCTAGGAAGACCCTTGGGGCGAAGAAGAGGCGCGAGTGGGTCGGATCGCTAGTTGCTCGGCTAGGAATACTGAGCGACATGGAGCGATCTGAGCCGCTGGATCTCAGCGCGGATCTCGAGGCGGGCACAGTTTCCAAGAAAACACTATCTTGTCGTTTAGCGACGCTGGCAAGATCTGGGCCGTTGGATGATGGCACGAATCTCGAGACGGCTCAGTTCCCAAGAAAACGTTATCTTGTCGTTTAGCGTCGCTGGCAAGATCTGGGCCGTCTGATCGAGATCTTACACGAATGTTGAGGAGAAAGTGTGTTTTCTCCGTTTACAGGATCGGGAAGGCACTTGCTCGGCAGCCGACCGGACTCTTTGATGTTGGGGCTCGGATGGGAAGAGCTCGGCTCTGGAAGAGAGCTATTTGTGAGATGAGTTTGAGGAGGGACCCTATGAGAGAGTTGAGCTCCAAACTCGCTGAGAAGAGGTCCGCTTCGGGGGCGAGCGGAGGGAAGAGCTCGGCTCTGGAAGAGAGCCATTTGTGAGATGAGTTTGAGGAGGGACCCTATGAGAGAGTTGAGCTCCAAACTCGTTGAGAAGAGGTCCGCTTCGGGAGCGAGCGGAGCAAAGAGTTCGGCTCTGGAAGAGAGCTATTTGTGAGACGAGTGTAAGGAGGAACTCTAGGAGAGAGTTGTGCTCCAAACTTGCTGAGAAGAGGTCCGCTTCGGGAGCGAGCGGAGGGAAGAGCTCGGCTCTGGAAGAGAGCCATTTGTGAGATGAGTTTGAGGAGGGACCCTATGAGAGAGTTGAGCTCCAAACTCGCTGAGAAGAGGTCCGCTTCGGGGGCGAGCGGAGGGAAGAGCTCGGCTCTGGAAGAGAGCCATTTGTGAGATGAGTTTGAGGAGGGACCCTATGAGAGAGTTGAGCTCCAAACTCGTTGAGAAGAGGTCCGCTTCGGGAGCGAGCGGAGCAAAGAGTTCGGCTCTGGAAGGGAGCTATTTGTGAGACAAGTGTAAGGAGGAACTCTAGGAGAGAGTTGAGCTCCAAACTCGCTGAGAAGAGGTCCGCTTCGGGGGCGAGCGGAGGGAAGAGCTCGGCTCTGGAAGAGAGCCATTTGTGAGATGAGTTTGAGGAGGGACCCTATGAGAGAGTTGAGCTCCAAACTCGTTGAGAAGAGGTCCGCTTCGGGAGCGAGCGGAGCAAAGAGTTCGGCTCTGGAAGGGAGCTATTTGTGAGACAAGTGTAAGGAGGAACTCTAGGAGAGAGTTGAGCTCCAAACTTGTGGAGAAGAGGTCCGCTTCGGGGGCGAGCGGAGGGAAGAGCTCGGATCCTTGCTCGGATGGGAAGAGCTCGGATGGGAAGAGCTCGGATTCCTGCTCGGATGGGAAGAGCTCGGCTCTGGAAGAGGGCCATTTGTGAGACGAGTGTGAAGAGCAACTCTAGGGAAGAGCTGTAGCTCCGAATTCGTTGAGAAGAGGTCCGCTTCGGCGGCGAGCGGAGGGGAGAGCTCGGCTCTAGAAGAGAGCCATTTGTAAGACGAGTGTGAGGAGCAACTCTAGGGGAGAGCTGTAGCTCCGAACTCGCTGCTTATGTGAGAGAATCAACGGTTGCGGGAGCAATTCCGAATGGCGAACCACTTCTAACCCGCTGAAGAGCAGGTTATTCGAAGCAGACTCGAGCCAAGTGTTGGACTCCGAACCATCGGTAGAGGTGTTCAACGGCTGTGGGAGCAGTTCCGAATGGCGAACCACTTCTAACCCGTTGAAGAGCAGGTTATTCGAAGCAGACTCGAGCCAAGTGTTGGACTCCGAACCATCGGTAGAGGTGTTCAACGGCTGTGGGAGCAGTTCCGAATGGCGAACCACTTCTAACCCGCTGAAGAGCAGGTTATTCGAAGCAGACTCGAGCCAAGTGTTGGACTCCGAACCATCGGTAGAGGTGTTCAACGGCTGTGGGAGCAGTTCCGAATGGCGAACCACTTCTAACCCGCTGAAGAGCAGGTTATTCGAAGCAGACTCGAGCCAAGTGTTGGACTCCGAACCATCGGTAGAGGTGGAGATGAAGCAAGAGCAACAATTTCCAATGAAAAAATGTAAAGTTTTATTGAAATAAACTAAGTGGCTGCTTCAATATGGCGAGCCCTTATTACATGCTATCGGCCGGATTACAAGCATCGGCCTTATTGAAAATCAGGGTCCTACTTCTACAATAAGGTGAAGACCTCTTGGGAAGAGCCGGGAGGTTCTGAGTCGTAAAGCTCGGCGGGCCCTTCAGTTCGTTTGTTGGCTCCTCAGGGGGGAAGCTCGGCCCCCTCTTTCTGGAAGAACTTGGTCAGGTGCCCCCGCTGTATGAGTTCTTCGATCTCCTCCTTCAGAGCTCGACAATCTTCTGTGTCGTGGCCGTGGTCCCTGTGAAAGTGGCACCACTTATGCTTGTCCCTCTTCTTGCCAGGTGTGTTCATTCTCGGGGGAGCGCGGAGGAGCCCTTCCTTGTCCACCTCCATAAGAACTTCTGATATATTGGCAACGAGGGTGGTGAACTTCTCAAACCGAGGAGTCGGGCGGCGCTGGCCATTGCCGTCCTTCTGAAGCTTCTTAGCCTCTTCTTCTTCGGTCAACTTTCGCTTCGTCCCTGAGGTAGACCCCCCGAAGCTTGGAGGGTAGGCGGCCTCTTCGGCACGAATGTACTTGTCACACCTGAGAAGGAGGTCGGCAAAGTTCCGTGGAGGCTTCTTAGCAAGAGAGGAGCGGAGGCTGGAGTTGAAGACGTTGGATTGGAAGGCGGCTGTTGCGACGGATTGGTCGAGGGAGGCTATGGACCTGACCTCCGCAGTGAACCTCTTCACATAGTCTCTCAACTTCTCTCCCTTCTCCTGGCAGAGCTGGAGTAATGAGAGGCTGGTCTTCTCTGTGTGTCTACTACTCATGAAGTGGGTGATGAAGAGGGTCTCGAATTGCTCGAAGGAGAAGATGGAAGAGGGAGCAAGGCGGGAGTACCATTCCCTAGCCGACCTCCTCAGGGTGGCTGGGAAGGTCTTGCAAAGTAAGGCGTCCGAAGCCTGGTGGATGAGCATGAGGGTCTTGAAGCTTTCGATGTGGTCCACGGGGTCCGACTCCCCTGAGTAAGTTTCGAACTTCGGGGGTTCGAATCCCCTCGGGATGGGAGCCTCCATGATAGTTCGGGAGAAAGGGGGTCTGCTCGGACGGATGGTTCTGCTGTTCGACCCCTCCCCCTCGTCTATCCGGCCGATTCGCCTCTCCACCTCATGGAGACGGCGATATAGGGCATCGTCCCTCCCGCGATAGTCGAACGAGCCTCTGGACTCGTCTTCGTAGGAGGGAGAGCCGGGGCTACGATGGTCGTCCCGAGAGCGGCGAGGGCTAAGTTCATGCTGCCGGCGGTCAGGAGCTGGCGGAGAAGAGGCGGACCTACGGCGAGGACTGGGAACCTGTTGGCGCGAAGGAACCCTTTGGGCCTCATTGTTGTTGGGTCGGAGGTTAAGAGCCTGCAACATCGTTGCTTGAAACTGCAGGAACTCGGCACGAGTGAGGGGCGCCTCATTGTTCCTCGGCTGATGCCGACCGGTAGGAAAGTGGCGCCTCCTCCTGTAATGCCCGGGTGACTCTCTTCTTCCCCTTCGGACAGGAGACCTTCTATAATCTCGGTGGTGAGGGGACCGCTCACCCGGACGTTGTTGGCGGGAGGCTCCCTCTCGGGCCCGCTTCTCGTCCAGACGGTGGCGTAGGTCCTCTTCCATCTTCTGATTTTGGGGATTGTGAGAGGCCATGGAATCCGTAGAGGTGTTGTGTATGGAGACGCGGTCCTGATTGAGCGGTTGCTTCATACGAGAGCCCCCCGCACCGGCATTCTGAGGACCGGTGGGAACCCTGGGGGGTTGCTGATTCTGAAGAGGAGGCTGATCTTGAAGAGGGTCCTCCACTTGAAGCGGGGGTTGTCCCTGCTGCGGAGCGGGTTGGATGGGGACTACCTCTTGCTGATCAGCGTGGGTCCACGGTTGGACCCCCTAGATCTGACCTTTCTGGGAGGCATGGCTGGAGAAGAGCTAGTCGACGAGGAAGAGGCGGAGGCTATTCGTATGGTTTTCCCACAGACGGCGCCAATCTGTTACCGCTCATTTCGGTGTGGGGGTAAACAGATAGAATTTGTGAGTTCGTGGAAAAACCTGAATAGCAGATCCGAACCTGTTCGTCTGAGTTGGGCTGCTGACTCCCGCCGTACACCTGCAAGGAAAGTGCGAAACACCGGGTTTGATCCCGGCGACGCACCCTCCGACGCTCTTGTCAGTAACCAGTGATATGATTAAGAAAGAGCTTTTTATTGAAAAGTATTGATTAACCTGTAACAGTGGTAGGTGGGGGGTATTTATAGTCGCCGTTGGGATCAGATTAGGAATGTGATTCCTGTGATCTGATAAGGCATGAAATCCTCGTAATCAGATTAGGAATGTAATCCCTTAATTCCCGGTGAGAGGATAACTGCAAATCAGGCTCGTTGATTTGGTCAAATCAGTGACCATGATCTCCTCCTGCTGGTCTGGGTTTGTATCGGGTCGGGACCCGTACCCAGTTGAGATGGATCCGTTCGCGGGTTGTTGGATCTGTGAGGAGGAGACCCAGTACCGGCTTCGGACCCGTTAGTAGGTGAAATTACCGTTTTACCCCTGAGCTTTAAGATTCGTCTCCGATGTGAACGGTCCCGATTTAATCCTATTTTTAGCCATATCAGATATCAAGCAGTATTTTTGGTGGATGGGGATGAAGCGGGATGTAGTAGAGTTTGTTGCAAGGTGTGCAACTTGTCAGCAGATCAAAGCATAAAATTAGAAGCCCGACAGATGGTTGCAATCGTGACCCATTCCAGAATGGAAATGGGATAACATCAGCATGGACTTCATCGCAGGATTATCCAGGCGCCCCAAGGGAAATGATGCGATTTGGGTGATAGTGGATTGACTCATCAAATCTGCTCACTTTTTGGCAATGAAGATTACATGGTCTATGGAGAAGCTGGCAGAATTGTACATTGGGGAGATTGTGAGGCTACATGTGTAACACCCCGCAAAATTGGATAATGACAATTTAGCCCTCGTGTGTTACGCACGTGTATTTTGTACCGTTACGAGTAATATCCGTAACATATTTTTATGTCATAAGTATCTTATATTCTAATTATTTATAAGTTTTCCGTTTTCTCAACACTCATTTTAATCCTATTTGTAGCCAACTCAAACATTTATTTTAATCTTTGTGTTTTACGTACATTGCACGTGTTTTCAATATACGTGTCGATTACATATATATTCCATTACGTGAAATATCCGTAACATTATTAAATATATATGTTTTGTATTTTTGATTACTTTTCGTTCTCTGAAATTAATTTTTAATATTTGGCATGCGCATTGCACGTAAAATGTTATCTACATTTTATTTCTAAAATTTTCTAAGATGTCATGCACACTTTTTCTTCTAATTTTGTTTATTTATTTTAATAAAAACCCAAAGGCCTAAAAATCATCTTAAAGCCTATTAGAAAAATTATTTAAAAGAAAAGCCCATTAGTTAATCTACATTTTTAATAAATATTTTTTATCCTACACTTGTCATGTAACAACATGTACAATCAAATAAATAACAACTAACTAAATGAGAAATGTGCACATATGGGAAATCCAAGGGTTGACCAATTCATGAAGGAATGAGAAGAAGTGGAGGTTTGTGTAGTAATGGTGAGTAAGTGATTAATTTTGTTAATGTGTATTTATTTTTGGGTAATGAGTGTCTCTTCATTTACCCATTTAGCCCTATAAATAGCTCATCCTAATTCATGAACAAATGCACCAAGAATCAAAAGAAACAAAACATAAGAAAGAGAGGAAAAGAAAAAGAAAGTTATTTGAGTTCTTGCTTGGAGGAAGGAAGACTTGCTAGGAGAAGAAGGGAGTTCCATTCTTGGAGCTAGGAGCCATCTACTAGGAGTTCATTTTCTTTCTTCAATTAAGGTGAGTGATTTCTTGAACTTTCTAAAATTTAGTATCATGCATGTGTAGGAAAATTGATATTTAAAATTGTTTATACATATGAGTAGTGGTTAATTTGTGATAATGATATTTAAATGAAATGCATGCTAATTAAAAAATTGTTACGTACATACGTTGAAATGATATTGTTTGGGTGCATGGTAATATATTATGATTATATTGAATGAATTGAATATGAATTTGTACAGAGTTTCTAAATCATGCAAAGAAAGTTTCTGTTTTGAATTTTGTTTGCACGTCATAAAATCATATCTAATAAAATAATTGGAATCTAGAGCTAAAACTTTTTTGAGAATATCTTGCATATGTCAGGAATATCCCATTAAAGTTTCATAAGATTTGGAGGTCGTTTACTATTTTAATGAAATCTGAACTCACAACTGGTTAGTAGTTGACTGGTTGCTGGATATCTGTACACATTTTGGGTTTTGATCAATTCAGCACTGTAAATGAAATAATTTGAGCAAAGTCAGAACTAAGAAATTGTAGTAGACTCATTAAACTTTTTGGAAAGTCTAAGAAATCAAATTTTCACAAAGAATTGAATTTTATATGAATTTTACAAGACTGTACAAGTGGCAGTATTTCAATAATTCGACACTATTGTAGATTTCGAAGAATTCAGTGTTATAGATACAATATTTTGGATAAACTTATAATAAAGAAATTATAGTAGACTTGTATCCCTTTATTTTCATTTAAAGAACACAAAGTTTTATGAAGTATATAATTTTCTATGATTTTTACAAGAAGCATGAACTGTAGTTTTCTGGTTTTGAACTTACTGTTTTGCAAATGAATTTAGATGAAGTAATTGAGGATGATTCTAAGTGTTTTTAACTACAAATTTATAGTAGAATCTTTTATGAAAATAATGAATCTATCTTTTGAATAGAATTGAGACTTATAATTGAAATATGGATGAGTAGGAAAGTGGTTTTATTGATCAAAATGAACTTTGTATTTGGAATATATTCTTGAAGAATAAATATATGTGAAAACGAGTTTTTGTTAATCAAAGAAACTTGGTAATTTATTTAAAGTGAATTGTTGGTTGTGTGATCAATCAGGAAGTATTTACTTCATGATTAATAAATAAGAATGAATGAAAGAATTTGAATGAATTATGAATACATGAACATGTATTATAAGGGTATGAGTATCCAAAGTTGTTGAACATGAAAAGATATTGATTCTAGAGGCATAGTGAGACCCAAGTACTTGCAAGTAGTGTTGAAAATGATTATTAATTTTGAGAAAAGGCCAGTATGGGTTATTGTTCTCAGTATTTTGTGTAAGTCTGGTAAGGGGGTAAGCAAGTTGTAGTGGTATTATTTATTCATGTTTAAACTTAATGATTAGGTGTAGAACCCCGTATTTTCAAATATTATTTTAATTATTTGAAAATGAATTTAAGTAATTTTTGAGGATTTAAATAAATATTTTCTAAGAAATTTATCTTTTGTACACGTGCAAAACACGTGCAAATGACTTTTTAGAAGTTTGAAAAATTAAGTTTTCTTTATGAATAATCATTATTTATTATTTGAAGATTATTTAGTATTTTTCCAGATTTTTCTGAAATTAATTAGTACTATTTGCAATTTTTGAGAAAAGAAGGACTTATTTGCAAAATTGACATTTGTTTGGGTTAAAACGCAAAAGTGGCATTCTGGACGTTTTGAGCAGTATTGGCATTGAGGTTTAGGTTATATTTCACTATTAAATCCTGGCTTAAATGATATTTGATGAAATTTCAAGACTAATCTATATATATGTAAATTATATTTTGGGAAAGGATTATTTTGCAAATCGGGTGAAAACCCTAATATTTTAATCCGGCATATATATAAGGGATTTTCCTATTCCCAGCCGTCATTGAGTATACACAGGATTTTGAGATTTATTTTGAGGAGCAAAAGAAGAGGCTTTTGGATCTAGCAAGGAGAAGAACTATTTCGTGGATTTTCTTCAAAACAATGTGAGTTGGTTTGTTTTGTTTTGTTTGCTTGGGTTGATTTGAATGATGAATGAAGTAAGTTTCTTGTTATGCCTTGTTCGTGATCGTACACTATTGATTTGTTAGTCTCATTGTATGTATGACATGGATCTATTATTTAATATGAAAGATGGAAACTTTTATTGTTACTTGGATCATGATGAGAGAAATATTAAGATTTGTTGAGGATATGTTGATTTTGAGATCGTATTGTTGGGAGATATATTAAGAATTGATTGTGTTATGATCAGATGATAAACATCTAGATCTGATGGTAATAGTTCAGATTTTGATTAGTTATGAAGGAAGTTTTGTTGAGAAAACCCTAATGGGAGAATTGAGAATTAAGATCATGAGAATATGAAATTGGAGTATTTGAGTGTTTGAGTAATGTAACCATGATGGAGATTATTGAGAGATGTCTATTGGCCTGGATACAATTAATTTTTATGATCAGTGAATCTTTAGAAAACCCCTGGTTGATTTGTGTTCGGACCTATTGTTGGGAACCTGTAGCCGACAGTCGACTGGACCATACAGCGGTCGACTGGCACGAGCCTGTGTGAATTTTTAGTCTTTGAGGTTTGTTCGGGACAGTCGACCTAGACTGTGGTCAGTCGACTGGTCCTCTGCTTGTGATTTTGTTCAGTTCTTTCGGGACGGTCGACTGATAACTTACCCAGTCGACTGACTTTTCTTTAGTTTATTTTTGTAAAATGTTGGGATATGTCCTCTGGACAGTCGACTGGTCCATCAAGCAGTCGATTGGTCCTGAAGGAATCTTTGTATTTGATTGTGAGATATTTTGTTTAGTGTTTGACTTTGAGATATTTGTTCAGTATTTGATTTGAGATGTTCAGTTAAGAACATGATTTGAGATATTTTGTTGAGCCACTTGTTTAGTGGAAATTTGTTCAGATATTTGTTTTTGAGTCTCTAGAGGTAGGTGACCCTAGTATACCGGTGTTGTTCAGTTATTTGTTGAGGCCCATTGAGGCAGATTTTCAGTTATTCAGATTTTTAGTCCGGTAGGGTACACTACTCTAGGAGATTTGTTCAGTAACCCAAACTAATAAGGACAGGCATTAGTAGTGTCATGACGAATGAGAACATGAGTTATGCACCTCAGTATGGCTTTTGATGTAGGATTTAATCTCCTGAATTATCCAAGTAGTTAACTTGCGATGTGTGATCTATCTCCGGAATTATCCAGGTAGTTAACCTGAGATGTGGGATATTTCTCCGGAATTATCCAAGTAATTATCTTGAGATGTGGGATTGAACTACGGAATGATCGGAGTCGAGGCGACACTTTTGGGGTATTATTGTGGTGATGAGTCTATGTTTAGATGTGGGATGATCTCCTGAATTATCCAGGGTAAATACCTGTGATGTGGGATCAATCTCCGGAATGATCAAGCATGGGCAAATTATCATAGTTTATCTTCATCTCTTAGTAGTCATCGTTGTCAGCATGTAGTCATGATGTTTTCTTGAATCACTTTTATGCATTTGGATTTCTTGTTTTCGGCACACACTTGGCTTTTGGTTTTGGTATCACCCCTTATTCTTTTGTTGTACTTCATACTTTAGTGTTTGATTATTATTTGTTGGATATTATGTTCTAAGTTCATTTATGTTATTGTTTTGATTAGTCGCCACTCACACCATTTTTATGGCTGACCCCTTTAGTTTGGGGGTTAGGGTTCAACTCTAGCCTCACATGTTGCAGGTTATTGCTTAGATTGGAGGGTGGATGCTTGAGTGGGCAATTTGAGATTATTGGATTATTTAGTGTTTGTTGTGAAATTGTAAAGACTTATTTGAGATCATTATTGAGCTGTAAATAAAGATTGATTTGTGTTGAGATGTTTAGTCTTCCGCTGTAATTGTAATAATTGTTGTAATAAAGAGGAAAAATTTTAGTGGTGTTGTTGGTGTTTATTGTTGTATTGAAGTGGATTGCTGGGATTTCGCCACTTATTTTCTAAGCTCTCATATTAGAAATTTGGGGCGCTACATTTGGTACTAAGGGGAGATGTAATAAAACTTGGGCAAACGTAAGTGAGGTGTGTCTATATAGTCGGGCGGTGGATTGCGGGACTATAGACTGAGTCGGGCGGTGGATTTTGGGACTGTGGTTGCTTGCGATGGAGGCAAGCCTTAATTAAATCCAGGATTATGATTGATCGGGCAGTGGATTCCGGGATCATGATTAGTCAGGTGGATAATAGGCCGTACTCCAATGTATATGCGTATACCGGGGCTAGAGGGACACTTGCGGGATGTTCGGCCGACAAGGATTCTGTATAGTCGGGCGGTGGATCTTCGAGACTGGAATTCGTACTCGTGAAATTTCTTAACTTTGTTTTATTACTGGGTAGTTATCATGGCGAGGGATAAAACCCTTTAATGTGGAGTACGTAGGTGCTTGCCCTCGGACCTATTTAGTATGTGGGATGCATAGAATCCGAACAAGTATGCATTAATGTCATTGTGGTTAACATCTGCATTAGGCATTAAGTCATATCATACACTGACATGTTTAGGATAGTCACTCTTTACACTTTTATATGCATTCAAGTTTGTGTTTGTTAAAGTAAGATATTTCGTTATAATACAACATAGAAAGGATCGCTGTTTATAACATTATGTCGGTTGTAAGCAAATGATGTGCCCACAGATTTTCAGTGCACGGCTTGATTGGATTGGAAAGGACGTAAAGACGATTGATGATAAAGATTATATTTAAGTTGCTGATATTAGAGTTATATTTCTTGTTGTATTTTATTCCGCTGTGTAACTCTGTAATAAACATTGTTGTGTAATAAAAGAAAGTTTTAATTTCCTTGTAAAATTGTATGAATTGAAGTAAAAGATCCTGTTGTACTAAGAATTACATGTAAATGGAATTCAGGGTGTTACAACATGGAGTTCCTGTATCAATTGTATCAGATTGAGATGCGCGATTCACATCGCATTTTTGTAGAAGTCTCCAGGAAGCCTTGAGAACCAAGACTGACTTCAGTACTGCCTTTCACCCTCAAACTGATGGGCAGACTGAGAGAGTAAATCGGGTATTGGAAGATATGTTGAGGTGTTGTGTGTTGGACTTCAGAGGCAGCTGGGAGAGGCACTTAGCTCTGGTAAAATTTGCATACAACAATAGCTTTCAGACCAGTATTGATATGACACCATATTAAGCTCTATTTGGGAGGAAGTGTAAACACCAGTGGGATGGTATGAAGCGGGGGAAAGGCAAATGTATGGGCCAGAAATAGTGCAGCAAACCTCAGAGAAGATTGAACTGATCAGAAAGAGGCTCGTTGATGCACAAAGCAGACAAAAAAGCTATGCTGGCAATCGGAGAAAAGTTATGGAGTTCGAAGAGGGTGACTATGTTTTTCTGAAAGTATCTCCAACAAAGGGTGTGATTCAGTGCGAAAGAGGAGGACAATTAGCCCCAAGGTACATAGGACCCTATAAGATATTGGAGAGCATTGGGAAATCAACTTATCGGTTGGAGTTGCCAGAGGAGCTAGCCCAAGTACACAATGTCTTCCATGTGTCTATGCTACGAGGTTACATTCCGGAACCGAGTCATCATTTGCCAGAAGTGTCAGAGGGTTTGCAGTTGGATCTGAGCTACAAGGAGTATCCAGTAGAGATTGTGGATCGTCGAAAAAAAGTTTTGAGGAACAAAACTATACCCATGGTCAAGGTCATATGGAGGAATCATCTGGTTGAGGAAGCCACCTGGAAATCAGAGGAGAGGATGAGGAGAGACCATCCTGAACTTTTTAATTGAAATGTGTAAAATCTTCTTTCTTTAGTTTTTTTTCTCACTCTTTCAGGGTAGTTCCGATGACGGAACTATTCTAAAGAGGGAGTGATGTAACATCCCTAAAAGTAATAAAATTTATTTTTATATTTTACACATGCATTGCACGTGCAAATTTTAAGCAATTTAGTCTATAAAGAATTTCCTAAGAATCATGCATATCTATTCTATTTTTTTTAGTTATTTACTTTGATTTTAAATCCATAGGCCCTAATCTATTTTAAAATCCCACTAGAAATTCATTAAAAAGAAGAAACCCATTAATTTATTCTACTTTAAATAACCACTTTTAAATCCTACACTTGTCATGTAACAAACATATACAACCAAATAAATAACAAATAATTAAGTGGATGAGGGTCTGTGCACGTAGAGTGCATGTGCACAAAAGTGCACATGGGGGAAATTGAAGGGGTGGCCGGCCATACATTGGGAAAAGGAAAATGTTGGGAGTGGGTGATTAATTGTGAGAGTGGTTATTTATTTAGGGTAGTGAGGGTCCTTTCATCTACCCATATGACCCTATAAATAGCCCCTCTTAATTCATGAACAAATGCAAAAAAAATCAAATCAAAAGAAAAGAAAAGAAAGAGAGAAAAGAAAGACAGAAAAGAAAGAGAGCTCGGAATTTCTTCAAGAAAGGAGGCTCGGTCTTGCTTTGCTAGGAGGAGATGAGCTTTTGTGCTAGGAGCCACTTTCTAGGAGTTTTCTTCTACTTGTTCTTCCAATAAGGTTGGTGATTCTTGAACTTTCTAAAATGTAGTAGTATGCATGTATAGGAATATTGATGCATAAAATTGATAATTCATATGAATTGTAGTTAATTTTGTGATGATGTTATTTGGAATATTTGAAAGATATGAGTATGAAAAGAAATGCATGCTAATTGAAAGATTGTTATGAAGAAAAGTTGAAATGATGTTGTTGGGTGCATGGTAATACATCATGATTAGATTGAATAATTGGGGGATAAATTCATACACAAAGTTGTTAATCTATGTAACGAAAGTTGCTGTTTTGAGTTTTGTTTGCACTTCAGAAAATCAGGTCTAATAAACTAGATGAATTTTAAAGCTAAAATTTTTATGGGAGCATCTTGTATATGTCAGGAACATCACTTTAAAATTTCATAATATTTGGATGTCTTTTACTATTTTAATAAAATCTAAACCTACGGACTGGTTGGCAGTGGACTAGTTGTTGGAAATCTGTACACATTTCGGTATTTGGTAATTTCAGCAACTTAGATGAAGCAATCTGAGAAAAGTCAGAACTAAGAACTTGTAGTAGACTCGTTAAACTTTCTGTAAAGTCTAAGAAATCAATTTTTTACAAAGAATTGAATTTATAATAAATTTTACAAGACTGTACAATTGGCAATATTTTAATATTTCGACCCTACTATAGATTTCGAAGAATTGAGGGTTATAGTTGAGAAAATTTATAACTAAGAAATTGTAGTAGACTTGTTTACCTTTATTTTTATCTAAAGAACACAAAGTTTCGTGAAGTATTTAATTTTCTATGATTTTTACAAGAAACATGAACTGCAGTTTTTTGGTTTTGAACTTATTGTTTTGCAAATAAATTTAGATGAAGTAATTGAGGATGATTCTAAATGTTTTAACTACAAAGTTATAGTAGAATCATTTATGGGAATAATGAATCTATCTTTTTAATAGAATTGAGATTTATAGTTGAAATATGATTGAATATGAAAGGAGTTTTATTGATCAAAATGAACTTTGAATTTGGGATATATGCTTGAAGAATAAATATACGTGAAAAGGAGTTTTTGTTAATCAAAGGGACTTGGTAATTTATTAAAATGAATTGTTGGTTGTGTGATCAACCAAGAAGCGTATACTTCATAATTGGTAAATGAGAATGAATGAAAGCATTGAACGAATAATGAATAAATAAAATTGATAATATGAACTATAAGGTTATGCGTACCCTATAATGTTGAACATGAAAAAATGTTGATTCTAGAGGTTTATGAGACCCAAGTACCGGCAAAAGTAATGGAAATGATTATTAATTTTGAGAAAGGGCCAGTAAGGGCTATCATTCTCGGTATTTTTGTGTAAGTCCGGTAAGGGGGTAAGCTAGATCTAGTGGTATTATTTATTTATGTTTCAAACTTAAGGATTAGGCACTAAGTGGAGATATAATTAAACTTGGGCAAACGTAAGTGGGTTGCCTCTATATAGTCTGACGGTGGACTCCATGACTATAGACCCACTTTGACGGTGGACTCCGGGACTGTGGTTGTTTGCAATGGAAACGAGCCTTAATTAAATCCGGAGCTATGACTGATTTGACGGTAGACTCCAGGATCATGAATAGTCAGGCGGATGGGAGGCCATTCTCCAGTGTATATGCGTATACCGGGGCTAGAAGGGTACTTACGGGATGTTCGCACGATGAGAATTTTCGTATAAGCTTGACGGTAGACTTCAGGGTTGGAATCTGTACGCGTGGAATGTCTCAAACTTGATTTGTTTCCGATTAGTTTTTCATAGCGAGGGATTAAACCCTTTAATGTGGAGTACGTAGGTGCTTGCTCTCGGACCTGTGTAGGATGTGGTGCATAGAATCCGAACAAGTATGCATTAGTGTCATTGTAGTATAACATCTGTATTAGGCATTAAGTCATATCAAACACTAACATGTTTAGGATAGTAAAAGTAAGAGAATCATTATATTACGACATAATGAGAATCGCTGTTTTATAATATTGCGTCGGTTGTAAGCAACTGATGTGCGCACAGATTTTCAGTGCTGGGCTTGGATTGGATTGGCAAGGACTTAAAGATGGTTGATAATAAAGATTATATTCATGATTAAAACTGCTGATATTAGAGTTGTATTTCTTGTTGTATTTTATTTAACTTCTGTTGTGTTACTCTGTAATAAACATTATTGTGTAATAAAAAATTTTTAATTTCCTTGTAAAATTGTATGCAATGAAGTGAAAGATCCCGTTGTACTGCGAATTACATGTAAATGAAATTCGGAGTGTTGCAGTTACGTCAAGGGTAACTATTACTTTGATTTGAACTGGGGCTTCGGAGAATCTATGGAGGGTGTACTCGGCGGGCTTAAAACGGTCTCGTTCTAGTTTGAGACTCTCAAATACATTTAGGAAGAGGATATTTACCGAGCTGCCGTTATCTACCAGGACGCGGTGCACCTCATAATTAGCAATACATATGCTGATTACAAGCGCATCGCAGTGAGGTGTTCAAACACCTTCGAGGTCTTGGTCTGAGAATGTGATCGATACCACCGAGCTCTTGGGAGGGGGATATTGTGCACTGAGTTCACTTCATAGAGAAATGGTTTCCTTGAGGAGTTAGACAATCCTCCCATAGGTCCCACATAGATAGAGTGGAATACCTCCATGCGTCTCGAGCCTTAGGACTCGAAAGGCCTCTCTGGTCGCTTGTTGGATCCTCTTATGGGCGGAGGTTTGGTGTTGTTTGTTTGGGCGAACTTGGTTAGATATCCTTGTCAGAGCAGAGCTTCAAGTTCGTCTTTGATGGCTTGATAGTCATTTGTGAGATGTCCGTCATTTTTGTGAAATGTGCACCACTTGTTCATATCCCTTTTTCTGCTAGAGGCGTTCATCTTAGGAGGAAGTTGAAGGAATCCCTTCTTATCAACTTCCATGGGTATTGCAGATATGCTGGCATTAAGCGGCATGTACTTCTCAAAATGAGGCATTGGGGGTGGACGATGCTGGCCTGTGGCATCCTTCTGGGTCTTCCTGGGCCTGTTTTTATTGGTGCTCTTTCGTTTGTTCCCAGATGAGGGCACCTTATGTTTTTAGGGTCGAATAACATCTTACACTCGAATGTACTTTTCGATTCTTTGGAGGTGGTCAGGGAAGTCTCGATAGGACATTTTAACAAGAGAAGCTTTGATGTGGTTATGATTCACATTGTGCCTGAAGGCAGCTGTGGCTACAGCTGAATCGAGTGAAGGGATGGATCAAGACTCGACTGTGAAATGCCGAACATAACTCTTGAGAGATTCCCTTTCTCTTTGTTTCAAGTCAAGTAAGGAGGCACTGTCTTCTCTATCTTACGGCTGGTGATGATGTGCTTGAGGAAATGTTCTTCAAGCTGAACGAAGGAGATGATGGGTCCTGGGTAGAGAGTCGAGAGAACCACTCCCGTGCTGATCACTTCAGGGTTGCTGAAAAAGTCTTGCAGAGAAGGGAGTCAAATGCTCGGTGGATCATGACAATGTGGTCTACCGGGTCGGACTCTCCGTTATATGAATCAGACTGAAATTTAGAAATTGGCTGGAACAGGAGCCTTGATGATTTTTTTGGAGAAGGGAGGTCGGATGGGGCGGTATGTTCCATCATGTCTTCCATCTTCTTATTTCAGCAGTGCTAGACGATCTTCCATCTTTTGGAGGTGCTGGAGGACGATGTTATCTTACTTTTCAAATCTACTGGACCCATGGGACTCCTTACGTCGTGGAGGAGTAGAGCGGTGGAGGCTAGTTTGTCGGTTCCTACTACGAACGATGTTGAGAACTTGAAAGATATCTTCTTTGAAGTTGTGGAACTTTGCCCTGGTGACAGGTGCTTCTTCCTCTTTACCTCTCCTGGGGGCTGATCGGCTTGTTGGAGTTGGGTTACTTCTCCCGCGAGGAGTCATTCTTTGTCCCTTTGGATAATGGTGGCTTCTTCGTCATTTGTGAGAGAGAGTTCTTGTAGAACTCCGTATTTTCAAATATTATTTTTATATTTGAAAATGAATTTAAATTGATTTTTTTGGAGATTTAATTAATATTTATCTTCATACACGTGCAAAACACGTGCAAATACTTTTATGGAAAGTTTGAAAATTTAGTTTTCCTTATGAAAAATCATTATTTAATATTTGGGATTTATTTAGTATTTTTCCAAATTTTTCTGAAATTAATTGAAACTATTTGCAGTTTTTGAGAAAAGAAGGACCTTTTTGTAAATTTGACATTTTAAAGGGGTAAAGTGTAAAAATGTAATTTCTGGACGTTTTGAACAGTACTGGTTGAGATTTAGAATTATATTTTTTCTTTAAATCCAAATTTAAATGAATTTTGATTGAATTCCCAAAACTAGAACTATATATGTAAGTTGTATTTTGGGAGGGATTATTTTGCAAAAGTGTGGGTAAAACCCTAAACTCCTAATCCCGGATATTTAAAGGATTTCTTTCAGCCGTCATTGGGGAGAAAATACAGAATTTTTGGAGATTTATTTTGGTGGAGAAAGAAGAAGTTTGGATCTAGCAAAAGGAAAGCTTTTCATTGAATATTCTCAATTCAAGGTGAGTGATATAAAATTTGTTTTATTGTTTGATTCATGTGAGTGACATTGTGTGTTGTTGTTTTTGTTTTGTGAATGATATAAATTTGTCTTGTTGTTGATCTATGTATGCGAGTGGCAATGTTGTTTGATTCGATGTTGTGAATGAAATAGATCTTGTATGGTGGTATGAATCATGTGAATAATTATTGAATGAATAGTAGATCTTTGTTATTAAAATTGTGTCGCTAAAAAGCATGTTAAGATTTGAGTATGGCTATGAATGGATGGTTGAACATCTGGACATTGGATTTATAAATCAGATTTTGATTTAGATTTGTGAAGGAAATTTAGTCTTGTGAAACCCTAATGAAAGAAATTGTGATTTAGAACATGAGAATTTGAGCTATGACATGTTTGATGTTTTGAGTAATATAACCATAATGAGGATTTGTTGAGATTTGTCATTTTTCCTGAATACGAACTATTTTCATAAACAATGAATCTTTAGAAAACCCCAGTTTGGATTTTTGTATTCAGACCTAAAATTATGAAAACTGTAGGCCGACAGTCGACTGGCCTACTGTACAGTCGACTGGTACGAGCCTGCTACTGTATTTTAGAATCCATGAAAAATCGTTCTGGACAGTCGACCTAGCTCGTAGGCAGTCGACTGGTTCACTGAGGAATTTATTTTGTAAAAATTATTAGTCCTTTCTGGACAGTCGACCTAAGACTCCTTTTAGTCGACTTACATACTTAGAATATATTTTGAGAAATTATTGGAATTTACCTCTGGTAAGTCGACCGATCCTCTTATAAGTCGACTTATATGACTTAGTTTATTTTTGTGAAATTTTGGATATTTGTTCTCTGGGCAGTCGACTTACTACAGTATAAGTCGACTGGTACTGAAGGATCTTTGTAAACTTGAGTGTTATTTCGAATGATTGGTTTTTAGATAATTCAGTCTATACTTGACATTCAGTTCAGTATTTGATTTTGAGACATTCAGTTCAGTACTTGATTTGAGATATTCAGTTGAGCCACCTTTGTTTAGTGGGACTTTGGTTTAGACTTTTGAGTTTGAGTCTCTAGAGGTGTGTGACCCTATTATACCGGTATTGAGTTATTTGTTGAGGCCCGTAGAGGCATTTCAGTTATTCAGTTTTAAATTTAGGCCGGTAGGGTACACCACTCTAGGAGGTTCGTTAAGTAAATAATTAACCCAAACGATAAGGACAGGCACTAGTGGTGATATGATGAACGGGAACATGAGTCAAGAACCTCAGTATGGATTTCGGTGTGGGATTTAATCTCCAGAATTATCACATTAGATTATTGGTGGTGTGGGATATGTCTCCGGAATTATCACAGTCTTGTGGTGTGGGACAATCTCCGGAATTATCACGGTAACTACTTGTGGTGTGGGATTGATCTTCGGAATTATCGGAGTCGAGGTGAAGCACATGTGGTATTCGTGTGGTGACGTGTCAATGTTTCGGTGTGGGATGATCTCCGGAATTATTCAGGTGAAATATCTTGGGTGTGGGATCCATCTCCAGAATTATCGGGCATGAGATACTATCCATAGTTTATCTTTATCTCGTAGTAGTCATCGTGTTAGGATTAGTTGCATAGCGGGGGATTGAACCCTATGAAGTACAGACGTTAAGGGCTTGCACCGGACCTATATAGAATGGGATGCATAGACTCCGACAAGTACGCATTAGTGAGTCAGCATATAGAAATTGTGTTTTCTTGACTTGGTTTTATGCATGTGGTTTCCTGTTTTCTACACCCGACACTTAGTTTAGTTCCACTTGATGTTTTCATGTTTACTGTCATTTCTCACTTCCCATTTCTTATTTAATATATGTTGTTTCAGAAATTGTGAGGTATGTTCATTTATGTTGTTTGTTGATTTTATGTCACTCACACCATTTATGGCTAACCCCTTTAGTTTGGGGGTTAGGGATCATCTCTAGCCTCACATGTTGCAGGTTGTTGCGTAGAGTTGGAGGTCGGATGCTTGAGTTGGTTTTTGAGAATAAGTGACTTAATAAGAGTTTTGTGTAAATTTGTAAAAGCAAATTTGAGATAGTTTGGTGTTGTAAATGAAAAGAAAATTTGTAGTTGAGATGTTTTAATTTTCGCTGTGCAATGTAAGTGATTGTTATAATTAAAGTTGAAAAAATTTTAGTGGTGTTGGTTGTGTTTAATATTATATTGAAGTGGATCGCTGGGAATGTGCCACGTATTTTCTAAGATATCTTATTAGAAATTCGGGACGCTATAGAGATTGGTATCAGAGCATGCTTCAATAGTAATACTAAACATGACATAAAAATAACCTAGGTGTGGACACTAACTAGAGTGTGGGTACCTAGGTGTGGACATTAAAGAGTGAGTATCACATAGAACTGAAATATGATGTTTTACCTTTGGGATACGATTGAGGTTTTGCGAAAGGATATTTATGTGAGTTTGAATTGTGTGTGATGCTCTAACTTTTCCCTCGTTTTGCAGTATTCATAATGGTTGCACCCAGGGGCAGGAATGGTGGCAACAATGAGGATGGATCTGGTAGTTCTCGAGGAACGGGAATTGATCTTGAGGCTGAATTCGCCAAGGTGTACCAGACTCTGAATGCGCTAATGGAGTTTAATTTGGCACAAAATCAGAACCAACAGCAGAATCAGCAGCAAAATCATGGAGCTGGACAGGGATTGGTTAACGCCGATCCTATCAAGCAGATCGAATCCTTTAAGAGGATGAGGCCGCCAGTCTTTGAGGGGCAATCTGATCCAACCGCAGCTGATGATTGGATTCAAAAGATGCAGACGATCTTCGAGGTATCGGAGACTCCGGCAGCCAGCAAGGTGAAGTTGGCTACGATGCAGCTAGAGAAGGACGCTGGTGTCTGGTGGGAGTCGGTGAAAAGGACTTCGGGAAACCAGCCAATGACTTGGGAAGCTTTTCTGGAGGAGTTCAGAGATCGCTTCTTTCCCCTAGATGTTCAGGAAAAGAAGGCGACCGAGTTCTTGAACCTTCAGCAGGGCAGCATGACCGTGCAGGAGTATGAGACCAAGTTTGCTCAGCTTTCGAGGTATGCACCAGAGTTGGTCGTTGACGAGGCAAAGAAGGCCAAAAAGTTTGAGCAGGGCTTGAGGCCAAACTTGAGGTCGAGGATGATCCCGTTGGGTATTAGACTGTTCGACAAGCTGGTCAGGAGAGCAGCTATGACTGAGGAGGATATGGACCAGTTCCAGAAGAGGCAAGATACATGGAACCGGAACAAAAGGCCAGCATTAGGCCAGAGTGGGAAGGGATTCCCCGCGAAGCAGGCCAAGTTCAGTGATCCGGTGCAGAAGACACCTGCAACCCAGGGAGTGACCTGTTATTACTGCAAGGAGGCAGGACATTACAGGTCAGCATGTCCGAAGTTGGCGAAGCAGATTTGTTCCCAGTGTGGGCAGGCAGGACATTCTCAGCCCCATTGTCCACAATTGAGGAAGGATGGTTCTGGTGGAAACAAATTTCAGAAGAGGCAAGGGCGAGTATTTGCATTAATCGAGGAGGACGCTGGTAACTCGAAAGATGTAATACAGGGTATGCAAGAATTCTGATTTTTTATTTTGAATCAATTTAATAAGTAAAACCTTTATTTGAGAACAATTTAAGATTGAGTATCATTCTTATTGTAACAGGAGTTGTTTTAATTAATGGAATAAAGGCAAAGGTTTTATTTGACACTGGTTCGTCGCATACTTTTGTATCGCCAAGTTTTGCAAAGATCTTAGGTGTGGAACCTAAGTTATTTCCAGGCAGGATTTTGTCGGTGGCAACGCCGTCAGGTGAAGAGTTGATTGCGGATTGATATTACGAGGGCTGTGATATCGAGATTGGTAGGAGGTTGTTCGGCATCGATTTGATCGAGTTGCAAATACTGGGTGTGGATGTCATCGTGGGCATTGATTGGATGGCAATATATGATGCTACAATTGAATGCAAGCAGAAAGAGGTGTTGGTGAAAGCACCAGGTGGACCTGCAGTGACTTTCCAAGGGAAGAAGAAGATTCCGAAGATGGCTGCAATGATATCCAAGATGGCAATTTCAGATGAAGTCAAGGGCATTCCGGTTGTCAGAGATTTTCCTAAGGTGTTCTTGGATGATTTTTCAGGATTACCGCCGAAGAGAGATGTGGAGTTTTGCATTAATGTTCAGCCGGGGAGTGCGCCAATTTCCAAGGCTCCGTACAGGATGGCACCTGTAGAGCAAGATGAAGTGAAGAAACAGATTGAGGAGCTGTTGAGCAAAGGGCTTATCAGGCCGAGTTCTTCTCCGTGGGGAGCGCCAGTGCTGTTAGTCAAGAAGAAGGATGGGTCGATGAGGATGTGCATTGACTATCGGGAGTTGAATAGGGTGACTATTCAGAACAAGTATCCACTGCCGCGGATTGATGATTTGTTCGACAGGCTTCGAGGAGCAGCGATGTTTTTGAAGATCGATTTGAGGTCCGGGTATCATCAGGTTCGAGTCAAGGAGGAAGATGTGAGTAAGACAGCTTTCAGGACTCGTCATGGGCTCTATGAGTTTTTGGTAATGCCATTCGGGTTGACGAATGCACCATCAGTTTTCATGGATATGATGAATCGGGTTTTGAGGCCATTTATTGACTCCTTCGTGGTGGTTTTCATCGACGACATTTTGGTGTATTCGAAGTCGGAGGAGGATCATTCTATGCACTTGACAGCAGTATTGCAGAAATTGCAGGAGCATAGCTTGTATGCCAAGTTGTCGAAGTGTGAGTTTTGGAAGTCTGAGGTAGCTTTCCTTGGTCATATCCTTTCTAAGGAGGGAGTGGCCACTGATCCTCAGAAAGTTGAAGCAGTGAAGGATTGGCCCAGGCCAACGTCTGTGAAGGAAGTCAGAAGTTTCTTGGGTTTAGTTGGTTACTACAGGAGGTTCATCCAGGGTTATTCGCAGATTGCAGTTCCTTTGACAGGTTTGACCCGGAAGAATGTGGCATTTGTATGGACTGATAAGTGTGAGGAGAATTTCCTTGAGTTAAAGGAAAGGTTGACTACTGCACCTATCTTAGTTTTGCCGCAAGCTGCGAAGGATTATGATATCTACAGTGATGCATCTCTCAGAGGTTTGAGTTGTGTCTTGATGCAAGAAGGCAAGGTTATTGCTTATGGTTCGAGGCAATTGCGTCCGCATGAGAAGTATTATCCGACGCATGACTTGGAGCTAGCAGCTATCATTTATGCCTTGAAGTTATGGAGGCATTATGTTTATGGTGAGAAGGTTAATATGTACAGCGACCACAAGAGCCTGAAGTACATTTATCAACAGAAGGATCTAAATCTTCGGCAGAGAAGGTGGTTGGAGGTATTGGAAGACATTCGTCCCGAGATCAAGTATCATCCGGGCAAGGCGAATGTGGTGGCTGATGGACTTAGCAGGAAGAGTAGTTTATCGAGTTTGATCACTACTCGCAGAGAGTTGGCAGCAGAGATTGATCAGGCAGGTATCGAGGTAGTGCTGCAAGGTTTAGGGGCATCTTTGGCTCAGTTGAGGTTGCAGCCATCCTTGAGAGAGAGGATTGTGGAAGGTCAGAGATCAGACTCAGAGATTCAGAAGATGCTGCAACAGGTTTCAGAGGGCAGACTATCAGAGTTTCGTGTCCAAGATGGAGTTCTTTGGTTGGGTGAGAGGTTGTGTGTTCCAGATAATGCAGACTTGAGAGAGAGTATCTTGCAGGAAGCACACAGTACATTATTGTCAGTTCATCCAGGAGGCACGAAGATGTACAAGGACATCAAACAGCACTTTTGGTGGTCTGGTATGAAGAGGGATGTGGCAGATTTCGTGGCAAGGTGTTTGACTTGTCAGCAGATCAAAGCAGAAATCAGAGACCTGGAGGATTGTTATAGCCGTTGCCCATTCCGGAGTGGAAATGGGGGAATATCAGTATGGATTTCATCACGGGTTTGCCGAGGAGTTCGAAGGGCAATGACTCAATTTGGGTTGTCGTGGACCGTTTGACTAAGTCGACTCACTTTCTAGCCATAAAGATTACTTGGTCGATGGAGAAATTGGCTGAGTTGTACATTGGTGAAATTGTGAGACTTCATGGAGTTCCTGTGTCGATTGTATCCGACAGAGATGCAAGGTTTACTTCAAGGTTTTGGAAGAGCCTACAAGCAGCTTTAGGCACCAGAACTGATTTCAGTACTGCTTTTCATCCACAAACAGATGGTCAGACGGAGAGGGTGAATCGAGTGCTGGAAGATATGTTGAGGGCTTGTGTTATGGATTTCGGTGGTAGTTGGGAGAGATACTTGGCATTGGTTGAGTTTGCTTATAACAACAGTTACCATGCGAGTATTGGGATGACACCGTATGAGGCTTTGTACGGGAGGAGGTGCAGAACACCTGTTTGTTGGTATGAGGTTGGCGAGAGGCAGATGTATGGTCCTGAGATCGTGCAGCAGACATCCGAGAAGATTGAGCTGATTCGCAAGAGATTGGTCGAGGCTCAGAGTCGGCAGAAGAGTTATGCTGATACTCGACGAAGAGACTTGGAGTTTGAGGTTGGGGATGCAGTTTTCCTCAAGGTTTCTCCGACCAAAGGAGTGATCAGGTTTGGTAAGGGAGGCAAACTGGCGCCAAGGTATATTGGGCCATACAGGATCGTGGAGCGGATTGGCAAGACAGCTTATAGATTGAAGCTTCCAGAGGAGTTGGCACAGGTGCATGATGTATTCCATGTGTCATTATTGAGGAAGTATGTGCCAGATCAGAATCATCAGTTGGTAGAGATTCCTGAAGGATTACAGGTGAACTTGAGCTACAAGGAACGGCCTGTTGAGATCGTTGACCGTAGAGAGAAAGTTCTCAGGAGCAAGGTGATACCTATGGTCAAGGTGTTGTGGAGGAATAAGCAGTTCGAGGAGGCTACTTGGGAGCCAGAGGATCGCATGCAGAAGGATTTCCCTGAGCTTTTTGTATGAGTGTATTTCTATTATGTGATTGTAATTCTTTGAATGATAGTACTTTGATTGAGTTATAATTCCTCTATTTTGATTATGTTGTCATATGAAATTGTTTTGGACTATGTTTTATTTATGAGATATTGTTCCCTTTGTTGGTATGATGTTTGGACTCATTAGTAGTAGTTCTGAGGACAGAACTCTTCTAAGGAGGGAGTGATGTAGAACCCCGTATTTTCAAATATTATTTTTATATTTGAAAATGAATTTAAATTGATTTTTTGGAGATTTAATTAATATTTATCTTCATACACGTGCAAATACTTTTATGGAAAGTTTGAAAATTTAGTTTTCCTTATGAAAAATCATTATTTAATATTTGGGATTTATTTAGTATTTTTCTAAATTTTTCTGAAATTAATTGGAACTATTTGCAGTTTTTGAGAAAAGAATGACCTTTTTGCAAATTTGACATTTTAAAGGGGTAAAGTGTAAAAATGTAATTTCTGGACGTTTTGAACAGTACTGGTTGAGATTTAGAATTATATTTTTTCTTTAAATCCAAATTTAAATGAATTTTGATTGAATTCCCAAAACTAGAACTATATATGTAAGTTGTATTTTGGGAGGGATTATTTTGCAAAAGTGTGGGTAAAACCCTAAACTCCTAATCCCGGATATTTAAAGGATTTCTTTCAGCCTTCATTGGGGAGAAAATACAGAATTTTTGGAGATGAAAGAGAACCCATGAAAAACCCCTCTCTCTCTTTTGATTTTGATCTCTCTTTTCTTTTCTTTCTTTCTCAATCTTTTTCTAATTTTTTTCTAAAATAAAACTAAGTAAAGAAGGAGAGAATGAGAAGGAGAAGAGATGGAGAGACAAAAATGGAAGAGGGCTTTTTGCCCTCTTGTGTTGGGGCCGACCATTTGTAGAGGGAGAGAGAGAGAGAGATGTGGATGAGAGAGAGCCACTTGTCTCTCTCTCTTTCTTGTGGCTCAAATTAGTTGGGAATCAATTTGTAATTTTATTTTACAATCAAAACCCTATAAATTTGCAATCAACACCCAAAATCATCTCTAACCCTTCATTTTGATCATGATTGATCAAAATAAGAGGTATTTTCCCAAATCACATACTACATGATTTTGTACATCGATACAATTCAACCACCTATATATATATGATTATAACAGATAATTTTTATTAATTAAAACGAATAATCTGTAAAAAAAATAATTTAATTCCGAGAAATAAAAATAAAATAATTTTATTGCCGACTCGGAAGATTCCAGTATCAATTTGATACAAAACTGTCATATACCGACTTGTAAATATACATAGATAATGTTTATTAACAAAACCGGGTGATATCCACCAAAAATATTGCAATTCAGAAAATAATAATAAAATAATAATTTTTTTAATATTTGTCCGGGATTTTCCAGACAATTTCTCAAAAATGCATTTTTCAAGATTTTGTACAAGTGCACAAAACCGATACAATACCTATATATACTTACTAGTATATATATCAAGATAATTTTTTTTAGAAAAACCAGTATTTTCTATAAAAATAATTTAACTTTAAAAATAATAATTATATAAATGTAATATCCGTCCGGGATATTAGAATACTCCCGCCTTAGAATAGTTCTGTCCTCAGATATACGTTAAGTCAGGAAAATAGAAAAACATCCATACTTTAAACAACTCGGAGAAAGATAGCCTATATAGCTTTCCAGCTCCCAAGTGGCTCATCTACGAACTGGTTCTCCAAAGAACCCGACCTCGATCCCAAAGCTGCCTGAAGAATCTGCCAAAGTCGAGATGTAATTCTCAAATCTTGGTCAGAGCTACTGACGCTGGCGCACCATGTCGCTTCCTTACGCCTTCAATGTGGACTTTCACTAATTTCTCTTGCAACTAAGTCATCTTTATCAGAAGAAAATGTGTAGACTCTGTCAACTGATCCCCAATATCCCAAATTAAGTCATACATTTTCAAACTTCTGGGTGATCCTGTGATGAAGTCCATCTGATATTCTGATATTTTCCTTCATCAACTTGCCACTCCAGTGCTTCAGTCCCTGCATCTCCTGCCTAAGCCTTCTAACTTGCTCACTTTGACTTCGTTTGCAGTTTCCATCGTGCCAAAATAGAGCTCTAATCTTCAGTAATCATTCCAAAATTGGCTTGCCTGATCTCATCATCTTGCTTCTTACTTCCTTCACGGTCTTTGGATGAGGCTAATTCTTCACTACATTGATCTTTTGCACTTCAGTATCCACTCCCCCTTAGAATAGGACATGGCCTATGAACATCACTTCTGACTTTCAGGATTCTCTCCTATAATTTGCTCATAGCTGACGCTCCAGATGGTGTAATCAACAAAACCACATCTAGAGTTGCCTCCCACACACATCTCAACTTCTTGAAAAATAATTCAGGCGAAGAATATGATGAACCTCAATTGAACAAAATAGTTGTATGGATTCCATATATATATATAAATCTAACTGGTTACAAAAAGTGTTATAGCACATATAACTTCTTCAGTCTACATAAAATTTCAAAATACAACTTTTAAACTTAGTTGCAACTCCATCTGCACATACTGGTAATGGCTCTCCTGCCTTCTTCAGCTTTCCTTTAGTAAATGCGAACTCTTACTCTTGGTGAACAGGCTCCTTTCCTTTATTGTTCATCTTCGGGGCTAATCTACCGTCTTTCTTGTGAAACTGGAGACAGTTTGGCCTGATATGACCAATCTCCCCACAATCGTAATAGACACGGGTATCCATCTGAGGGTCCTTCCTCGGGCACTAGATCATGAAATGACCTTGCTGACCACATAGGAAACAACTTTCTGTCTTGGCGCCTCTAAGTTTGCCCTCCGTCTTCTGAGTCTTCTGCTCTTGACCTCGGTCCTCAAACCCTAACGCTGGTACAGATCTTTTCCCTTCTCGTCATGGACAGACTGATCTCTTGTGTCCTACTTTATCACAGAAATGGCATGTTACAACCTCGGTGTTCCACTGGACTTGCTCCATTCATACTGTAGTCATGCCAATCCGGAATCAAAGTGTTCCTACTCCTTTGCTAGGCTTGCTAATATAGCTCTGCAAGCATCACCCACTTGCTTAGCTTGACAACCTCTCCTGGTCCTACACCTCCTCAGCTTCTTCATTTCCTGACGTATGATGGCTGCTGCCGCTGTGCGTTGATCCACCCTTAGCCTTTGTGGTGGTGAAGGCGAGTCCGTCTTGAGGTTAGCTTGTAGTGAATTCTCCTTCGCCTCCTCGCTCGAGATCATCAGATCCTTCATCGAAATCGGCTCACTCTCTTCCATCAACACATCCTTGGTTAGGATATCCTCGAATACTATCCTTACAACACACATACTAGAATTAGTCCAGATATAGAAAAATTCATAAAACATAAGTTGTAAGAAACAACAATTTGAATTATAATTGTCTACAACTAGCTAAAAACCAATTCCTAAAAGGCATCCACGTTTAATTTTCCTACTGTGTCGGACTGTAAATTGATGTCGGCTCTGATACTACTCTGTAACGCCCCGATTTCCATACACTGGAAAACCGTGACATAAGACAGAATATTTTCTTCAATTAGCCACAATACACAGAGAACCAGGAAAATTTAAAATTTTTTATTCAACACAAATGTATTACAAGTCTGAATATTACAAAATTGCAATACATTACAATAGTGTTACAATAATATCTTTACAAATCCAAGTGTTACAACTTTCAACAATTTACATCAGAGTACAATGAATTAAGAACAACACTTGGTACTTCACTTGGATTCTTTCCAACAATAAATAAATTACAGCAATTGTTACAAAAGAAACAATAGTAATCAACATATACTACAGCGGAAACTTAAATAAAATCGACTCCTGCTTCTCTTGCCTTGAGTCCTCCTGAATCCTGTACCTATACTTCTGCAATTCAGTACCTGTAATCTTGCAATCCAGTACCTATAGAAGTGGGGACGTCAGTACATATACTGACGCTTTAAGGCTGATGACTAACAGCGATTCTCAACTTTAAACAAACAGATTGATGAAAAAGTAAACGTGTATATATAGTTGATGTGTCACTGTATGCTATGACTTAGACTCTAATGCAAGACTTATTAATGCAAGAATGCTCTTATTCTAAAGCAAGCAAGACTCTGGGACAGTATGCAACCCATACTACATACGCCCCATATCAAGCCGTTTCTTCATATATAGGAATTTGAACCTGCGCCATTAATTCTACCCTTGTACTCGACTTGTTTCTGAAGGTACAACATGACCGATGAGGTTTCTCTGAAACGGTCTAATTCTGTCAGGCGCACCAGACCTCACTCAAATATCTGACGAATCTTTGGAGTTTCCACAGTAGTAGGTTAGCTCGAAGCATCCCCTACCGCCCCCTAGCCAGACCGTAGTCTACGGCTTCTCGCCCTTAGATATAAGACAAGATGGAGTTTCGGGGGTCCATCCCTCTAGCTCCGACAGGAATCGCTCCCACTTATCAAGGCACTTCAGAAATTAACAAACGAGATATGGATCTCGTGCTCCCAACTCGTGAGAAGACACAGACCGTATCCCTTTGACAAGAAGGGTACACTGCCTAGTGTCGGCCTATAGGACATGTCAGATCATAAAGTATCACCCTTAACTCCAACTCTTTCCTTTCGGCAAGAAAATGATAATAAATATAGGTTAAGTAGTAATAGCCATAAGTTCTACCCTAATGATGTCACTAACACTAAACAAACATAGGGATGACAACCATACTAACAACATGCTAGGTCTTAAGTTAAACTTCGCAAGATAACTCTACTAGGTGCTCAACCATGACTTACCAGAATCCCTAAGGATTCGGTTCGTGGCCTATCAATTCAAGACCCCGGCAATACGAACGTATTCGCATGCTACTACCCTGAACTTGGATTTCATTAACACTCTGGTCCGCGATCAACCAACTCGGTTAAGATCTGACGGTACACGCAAAGTGACTCGTCCACAGTCCCTTAGGAGTAAGGTAAACACATGTCTTGATAGTCGATAGCCCCTAGGGCAATAATATCACCCTAGACGAGCACAACAAACTGCGTACCAACTAATAAGCTACATACGAGTAAACAAAACACATACAAGCTAAACAAGCTACGTATGAAACCAACAACTACATACGAGCCAGGCGAGCTGCGTATGAGACAACAACATACATACGAGCCAAATAAACTACATACGGCCAGCCGAGCAGCGTATGAGCAAAACCATATATAAAACAACCATACAGGTCTTCTAACAACTTTGAAGCAACCAAACGTGCTTCCTAGCAAAACTTGATCTTCTACAATTAGAAGCGACCGAAGAATCTACTAACAGTCTAAAATAGGCATACTACCAATGAGAAGCCTAAAAGCGACATAAAAACCTTCCGACAGCCTAGAAGTAACCAGTGCTGCGTTTATCGAAATTCGACAAAAATATAATTTTTGAAAAGTAAGAACATATACCACAACTCTCTAGTGGAACACTTTTTCAGATTCCATAAGGAATCAAGAATCCGGTCCATCGAACACACGCAAAAAGTTTAACCAAACTGCGGATTTTCAACAAAAAGCTGAAACTTCTACAGCTTGTAACTTTTGCTCTACTTATCGGAATGTAATGAAACTAGACAATTTGGAAAGGTGTGAACATCTACTACAACTCTCTAGTTGACCACTTCCTCAGATTCCCTAAGGAATTCCAAATTCCTGACATTGAACACACGCAAATGCTAACAAAAGATAGCCAAGACTACAACAAAGCTGAAACTTTGAGAGCTTGTAACTTTTGCTCTACTTGTCGGAATCTAACGAAACTGGACAATTTGGAAAGGTGGGGACATCTACTATAACTCTCTAGTTGACCACTTTCTCAGATTCCGTAAGGAATTCCAAATTCCTGACCTCAAACACACGCAAATAGTTAACCAAAGACAGCCAAAGATAAAGCAAAGCCGAAATTTTGAGAGCCTGTAACTTTTGCACTACATGGCAGAATGTAACCAAATCATACAATTTAGAAAGGTAGGAACATATACTACAACTCTCTAGTTGAAGACTTTTCCAGATTCCCTATGGAAATCAATGTACCGTCCCTTGAACATATGCAAACGTTAACGGAAACAGCAGGTTTCCTTAACGAAAGCTGAACTTTGAAAGTACATAACTTCTACTCCGCTTATCAGAATCTAAACAAATATGGCAATTTGGAAAGGTGAGAGACTCTACTACAATTCTCTAGTTTGTCTCCTCCTCAGATTCAGTGAGTAAGAGGCTCAAAAGTATCAAGCAACGAAAACGTCAACATCCAGCCAAACAGCTAGTTGCTGTGTTTTTGTAACGGTCATAACTTTTGCTCCTCTTATCGGAATGTAAGCAAATATGGAATTTTGGAACGGTGACAGTCTCTACTAAAACTTCCTAGTTGGTCTCCTCCTCAGATTCAACAAGTAAGACACTCAAAAGCAACAAAGAAGCAAAACAGTGAGCGCTTTAGCCAAAGCTGACTGTGCTGTTTTGCTAAGGCCATAACTCTTACTCTGCTTATCGGAATCTAACCAAATAGGAAAATTTGGAAAGGTGAGAGAATCTACTACAACTCTCTAGCTGGTCTCCTCCTCATATTCAGTATCAAGCAACGAAAACAGCAACATCCAGCCAAACAGCTAGTTGCTGTGTTTTTGTAACGGTCATAACTTTTGCGCCTCTTATCGGAATCTAACCAAATAGGACATTTTGGAAAGGTGAGAATGACTAATAGAACTTCCTAGTTGGTCGTGTTTCCAAATTCTATAAGGAACACCAAGTTCCAGCCCCTCGAACCTAGGCTGTTGCTCACCCCCAAAACAGCAAGTGCTGTCTTTTGCCTATGCTCGCTGTTTTGGGGGAAACGTTCATTCCACCGATCAAAACCACTTTGAAAATTCCACAAAAATTTGAGCATGTTATTAACACCCCTAAGAACCTCAAAAATATAATTGGGGTCAAAATTCCACCTTTAACCTAGTTAAATAATTCTAACCCTAGAACTACAAAAAAATCGAATCTTTATGCTTCTATTTTGTGTTCTACCACTTCAACTTTATGTGCCATCTATTCTAGTCCGCAACCAACAATATGCACATGATTTTAGCCCAATTCCTTCGCATACAAACAAATAAAACAACAAAACAAACATAAGAGTTTAAGAAACCCCCACCCATAATCGTGTAGGAAGAACTTGCTTCGCCTTCTCGTCCTTGCTCCTTGTTCTTGCACTTCAAGAAAACTTCAAGAAAGAGAACCCATGAAAAACCCCTCTTTCTTTTGATTTTGATCTCTCTTTTCTTTTCTTTCTTTCTCAATCTTTTTCTATTTTTTTTCTAAAATAAAACTAAGTAAAAAAGGAGAGAATGAGAAGGAGAAGAGATGGAGAGACAAAAATGGAAGCGGGCTTTTTGCCCTCTTGTGTTGGGGCCGGCCATTTGTAAAGGGGGGGAGAGAGAGAGATGTGGATGAGAGAGATCCACTTGTCTCTCTCTTTTTCTTGTGGCTCAAATTAAGTGGGAATCAATTTGTAATTTTATTTTAGAATCAAAACCCTATCAATTTACAATCAACACCCAAAATCATCTCTAACCCTTCATTTTGATCATGATTGATCAAAATAAGAGGTATTTTCCCAAATCACATACTACATGATTTCGTACAAACGTACGAAATCGATACAATTCAACTACGTACATATATCTGATTATAAATATAATTTTTATTAGTTAAAATGAATAATCTATACAAAAATAATTTAATTTCGAGAAATAAAAATTTAATAATTTTATTACCGACTCGGAAGTTTTCAGCATCAATTTGATACAAAACAATCATATACCGACTAGTATATATACATAGATAATGTTTATTAACAAAACTGGGTGATATCCACCAAAAAAATTTCATTTATGAAAATTGTAATAAAATAATAATTTTTTTAATATCTGCCCGGGATTTTCCAGACAATTTCTTAAAAACGCATTTTTCAAGATTTTGTACAAGTGCACAAAATTGATACAATACCTATATATACTTACTAGTATATATATTCAGATAAATTTTTATTCGAAAAACCAGTAATTTCTATAAAAATATTTTAACTTTAAAAATAATAATTATATAAATATAATACTTGTCCGGGATATTACATAAAATTATACACATAGCTAATTTAATTATAATATATTGTATGAATATGCGTTAGGACCGGTAGGGAGTCTAGTTTCTGGAACCCCTGGCGAAACCTGATCTGCTCTCCTATAGCAGTGGGAAAGTTGGTTTCTGTACAACAATGTATTGCTGTCCAGAATTGTAACTTCATGCTCTTGATTGTAAATATGTCTATTCTTGTGCATTTAATTAATTGAACTTGTATATCATGCATTATATAGCCCTTGATACCTCCTTAATCCTATCCTGATACTCGTTCTCATTGTTACAAGTTAAGTGTAATTATAGTAAAAAAATAATAAGCCGGGGTAATAAGGGAAAGATCTAATAGTGGACAATATAGGAGAGTGTTCTCGGAAGGAGGACTGTGTTTCTCGTGATAGTGACTCTTTTTTACATGATACTCGATTACAAGTAATATGGAACTAAGTGCCACGTCTTGAGACGATGGAGGCCACCTCTAGACTCGATTGCATGATTACTTGATTACATGATTACATAATTTTCTATTACACGTTCTTGTTTACATGACATGATTCTTGTTAACGTCACTGTAAGACCCGAGTACATGACCCTATAGAATTCACCATTAGAAGTCTAAACATTCACATGTTTGTATGCACCCGAACCTGTGGTATGAGATGCATGATTACGTGCATTAGATAGGATAAATAAAATATTGATAGACTTAAGGTTAACACTGAGCATGTGCATGATTCTTGTTCATAAATTGGATGATTCTTGTTTAGAAGTTATATGATTTGTGTTTACAAGTTACATGATCCCTGTTTACATGTTTACATGTTACACTTGATACTTGTTCCGTACTTGATCATACGATTCCTTGTTCCTGTTGATTATTCCTAGTTATGTCATGTTTTATTGTTCAATGCTTGTTACTACTTACTGTCCGTAACTTTCTCTAATGGACACCCCCCCCAAATCCCCAAACTCTGTATGTTGAAATCACAGGTACATGATAAGAACTGACTGAAAGACTTGGTGAGAAAATATTCTAGATGATGAAGCCAGATTCTTTTATTTAACCGGCACTTAGTTTCTTGTTTTCACGCTTTTCTAGTCACTACTACTATTTTCATACATTGTTTTCCAGGCACTTTTTACCCGAAGTTTTTTTCTTTCCATATGTTGGTTAGTTTGTGAGACATTTCATGGATCATTCTTGTTTATGTCATTATTCTTGCCTGTGTGGTTTTGGTTACATTTTATATTGTTGAGATTATATTTGTACAGCTTATGGATGATATGTGTTCGAAAACTTTTATTATTCGCTGGGCCTTAGTTACGTAGTTATGTTTCCGTATAACAGAAAACGAGGCGTGACAGGCGAAGTCCCACATGAAAACGTTGAATGGGAAGAAGCACAACTCGGGGGAGATCGGTGAAGAAGCTCTAATTCCGTGGCCTAGTAACTATGGCTGCAAACGATCCGAGTCGAGCCGAGTATCTTGAGGCTTGAGCTCGGCTCGTTAAGCAATCGAGCTCACTTTTCAAGATTGAGCTCAACTCGAGGTCATCTCAATCCGAGATTTGACCGAGCTTTGACAGAGTTTGAGTAGAGTAGCTCCCGAGCTAAGCCTAATAATCACTGCAAGCCCAAGCTCGAGCTCGACTCGTTAAGCCATCGAGCTCGATTTTCAAGCTCGAGCTTGTCTTGAGCCAAGCTTTGACTGAACATTGACCGAGCTCGAGCTGAGTAGCTCGCGAGTAGCATGGTTCATTTACAGCCCTGCTGGTATCTTTCGAGATTTTGTAATACTCCCGTATGCGACCAAGGTTCTCTTAAGATAGAACTAAAGGCGTGTTATCGACCTCTGAAATATTCATTCTCCTCATAATGCCCCCCCATACTATGCTCGACTTAATAAGTCATGTAGGCTCATCAACGGACCAAGCATTCTTCCCACCTTTCCCATCCTCCTCTTTTGCTCAACTATCAACTCAACGATAACCGAAGATGGCTTGGCTATGCCCTTCCCCTTATCCACTCTAGAAGTCGGAATCGACAATGACTCATCGACACGACTAGTAGGGGGTCTCATCACCCGAAGAAGCCCTAGACATCTTATAAAATAAATATATAATTTACCTTTGAAGTGACATCTACGGTCTGAATGTTTGGCGGAGAAAGAAAACCGTCATCAAAGCTCCTAAGCAGAGAAATTGTCACCAAAAACTTTTGGAAGATAATGAGATAATTTAGAAGAGAAGTGAGGAGTGAGGAGTGAGGGGGATTTATAGGGGTGAGCACCGTCTCTTGGGCTCCCGGGTTGTTGGGGAAGCACAACGGTCGAGAAGTCCAAGCACCAAAACGTCGTTGATTAGTCAACGGTCAACGATGCCATGTGTAAGCACTAGCAAGTGTCACAATAGGTTGAGTTGCGTACCGAACAAATGCGCCCCCGACCCAAAAATGGCGCAAAATGTCGTTGACTAGTCAAAGGTACCACGTGCAAGCACCAGCAAGCCCTACGTTAGCTCGATCTCGTGTACCGAACAAATGCACCCCCACCCAAAATGACACATAATGTCGTTAACCGATCAACAATCATGTCTCACTTTACCACCATCTGAAATGCATGAAACTTCGATTGGTGGAAGCCAGTCCATTGTTCTATTTCCAAACTTTACCTTCACTAAGCATATCTTTAATTTCCATTTCCATAATTTGGTTCAACGGTTAATTGTGCCAGGTGTAAGCACCAGCAAGCCCCACGATAGCTCGGAGTCGTGTACCGAACAAACGCGCCTCCGACGCAAACTGGCATAAAATATTGTTGACCCGTCAACGGTCGAAGGTGCCACATGCAAGCACCAGCAAGCGCCACAATAGCTTGGTGTCGTGTACCGAACAAACGCGTCCCCAACAAAATGGCGAAAAATGTCGTTGATCAGTCAAACGGTCCAAGCAGCCACGTGTAAGCACCAGCAAGCGCCACGTTAGTTTGGTGACACGCTCCGATCAAACGTGTTGCTGACCCACAATGACGCAAAAAGTTGTTGACCAGTCAATGCGCCACACGTCAGCACAAGAGAATGCCACATTAGTTCGGTGGCACGCGACAAACAAACGCGTCCCCGACCCAAAATGACGAAAAATGTCGTTGACCAGTCAACTGTTAACACTCCACGTGTCAGCACCAGAGAGCGCAATGTTAGCTCGGTGGCACGCTCCGAACAAACGCAACCCCAACCCACAATGATGCAAAATGTCGTTGATCAGTCAACGATCAATGCGCCACATGTCAGCACAGAGGAACACCACGTTAGTTCGGGGGCATGCGCCGAACAAATGTGACCCCGACCCAAAATGGCGCAAAAAGACATTAACCAGTCAACGGTCAACGTGCCGCGTGTCGACTCCTGATTGGACCACGTTGGTTCTAGGTCGCGCGCCGAACAAACGTAACCCCGACCCAAGCGAGTGCAAATGGTCAATGGTCAACGTCTTGTCCCCATCGTCTGATTCCCATGATTTTCATGCCTAGTCTTGATCAATGGTTGTGATTTAATCAGATATTTTCCTTTTTGATTAATTCATTTATTTAAGTTTTAATTCGAATTAGTTATTTAAAAATTTTGGAAAAAATAATAAAAATTTCTTTAAATAATTATTATTTGGAGAAATGTTTTTAAAATTCTGAAAATATAATTAATAAATTAAAACAATTAATTAAAAATTCAAAAACTAATTATTAAAAATCGAGAAATTGAATAAAATTTCAAAAAAATGATTAAAAATTAGAAATAATTTAGGAAAATCCAAAAAAAATCACATAATATCCAGAAAATTCTAAAAATAATTTTGGGTATTTACAAGCTCAGAATAACACCGCTACACCACGAGTGAGATTCAAACTTCTTTGAGAACTCTCATAAGTTTTGCAAATCATTAAAAACGGGTGAACTACTCCTCTAAATCTGTGAAACTCAGTCTTTGGGAGTGGGGTGCTTGTGATATGGGTAAAAATAGAACCAAATTTGGACTATTCAAATTGGGCACGAATCTTAAAGCTCTCAGGGGTAAAATACTAATTTCACTATAGAAACGGGTCTGTAGATAGGAGTTGGTCATCTTTCAAACCCAATAACCTAAAAATAGATCTGTCTAACTAGTTTTTCATAACAACCCAAAATGAATGAGTCCATATTATTTAAATAAGCATGATTTAAACTCATGATATCTATAAGAGACGGTTCAAAATCTATATCTCTTATCATGAGAGGAGTTTTAACTCAATCTCCACAACCACTTTTAGCCGTTCATGAAGAAGAGATAATTGATTCAATCCAAAAAAATCGGGATGTAGAGATAAATGATTATCTTCAAACTGACGTCCAAAGAGACTATAAATATCCCCTACCTCCATCAGAAAAAGGTAATCGGTATTTGGCCACCAAAAACTCTTTTTCCATCCTTGAGTTCTGTGTTGTGCGTTGGAGAGTCTGTCGTCAGGGTCAACCCCGGTGTTGCAGAATTTTACAAGTCAATCAAAGCGATCGTCACCATCAAATCCAATGGTGCAAGCGAGTCAGATTCAGGATCCAACATCAGATGAAAATAGTCAACATCGGTGAAAGTTAAAAATGTCAGTTTTTTATTGTTTTTAAAAGAATTCACATCATTTATTTCTCCCACACAGAAATTAGCAGCAACATACTTATTAATTTCTTGATCACCTAAGAAAAATGCCTTTCGTTTTATATAAAAAACATGATACATTCAATATCACATAACATTTTTTGTTAGTTCTTCAACCTATATTATGTTTTTCTTAAGGTTGAGATTCATGATGGGATTTTACCTTCTTTCTTATTCCTAATTACTTTCCTCTCTAGTAATTTTGAAATTAATCATACAAGTGTCACTAAAATATGTTAGCTATTAATGTCTGAGTAATTATCAAGGTTTGAATCGTTAAAATTGGTGATCGGAAGCGGGATAGGGTTTATCCAAATGTTTAGATCGGGATCAGTATCGGCCAAACTGGTAGTATTGGATCAGTATATCAGACTTTTTGGACTGACAATTTTTTTTTAAGTAAGGATAAATTATCTAATATGTTTCTATAATTAAATTGTTTAAAAAATAATAAATTATTATTTCTAAATAAATTTATGAATTAAAATAATTCTTTTTAAAAATTTAAACTCTAATATTATAATTGGAGAGTTGTGGTTGTCATTTTTAAACAAACAAACTCGTACATCACCTTTGAATAACTAATATAAAGGAGGTCTCAGGTTGAAGGCCAGGTTTTTACTTTTAAAAAAATATATTTAATAAGAAGTGCATCGTACGTGTAAATTAGTAGTATATTCAATTACAGAGTTGAACATCTTAATTAGTTTAGAGAATTATTAATGTAGAATAAAACTAGAACAGTAGAAATAGATAATAGGTAAACCAAATAATACAAATTTTATGTATATACAGGAAAAAAAAAAATATAAGTTAGACATAAAAATGTGTTCATTACAAAATTATATCATCATTACTTTAATGAGAGGATCTACATGAATAATAAAATTCAAATATTAATTTTTTTTTAATCATAGGCTTGGTGATTTCGTGTTGTGATCAGGCCAATCGACCTGATCCAATTGCTAACTCGGCCGATCCCGAGATTTAAGGGTTGTATCGGAGCAACTCTTTGAAAAACGATCCGAATCGGCCAATCTTTATAATCATGTCAGAAATGATTAGTATATTTTCTACCTAACTAGAATCAATGACCATGACATGATTACACATGCCAAGTCGTATCATTTCGTTATACGTTCTAAAGCTCAATAAAGACGTAAGCAAAAACTTGCAAAACAATACTCCTTCCGTTTCAAAATATAAGTCATTTTAACCTATTTTTATTTCATAATATAACTCACTTTAGGTTTTCGAGAAGATATCTTGTCATTCTTAAATATCCACGAATACTTTTTTTATGAGATTTTCAATTTTATCCTTGTCTTTTTTTGTAAGAGAAGTAATTAAAAATTTTTGAGGATGACAAATAGAACTTGTATAATTGATGGCTTATTTATGAGCTTCAAAAACCTAGAATATGAAGTACTTTTACTCAATACTAGATTGTTTCTTAATAATTGTGCAGAAATCTAAAATGCCTTATACTTTGAAACGGATGGAGTACATTGAAGTGTCATGTGACGCCAGCATGTGTCTATAAGGCATTGGCGGAGCTATGATTTTCATTCGGCGGGAACGAAATGACAGGTACAATATGGGAAAAAATCTTCGGTGTAGTATAGTATAGGTTTTAGTGCTCTTAAATGTGTTAAACCAAGATTCTACTAGCATAGAGCCTGCTAATTCTGTACATTTAAATCTAATTTTTTACCAAAAACTAACCATAATTTCAAAAGAGCATAAACAAAGTTTCGCGAATTTCTAAGAGCGCATAACAAAAATCACACCAAAAGAAGGGGAGCGGTTTGGGCCGAAAGAAGAGCGGAAGCCCAGTTGAGGGGAGCAGAGGTGTTTTGCACTTTGGCCTACTAGTGGGTCTGCCAAATTTCAGGAGGAGCAGCTGCTCCCCTGAGCCTTCACTGCCTCCGAAGAAGGTGTCTAATGTGACACCACTTTCAAATAAATATGCCCATATTTAGAGCTTAATAAGTTCTTCCTTTTAGAACCCAGATCCATTTTATGATTTGCTGGCTAGGAAACAGCAAGAACCTAACCAGAGGCACCCTTTGAGGACAAATAAGAAAAGAATAAAACCATAGCCCCAAAACAAGTGGATCAGCTAGTTCTTTTCTGGGTACAGACAGAAGAGAAAAAAGGTTAATCCTAAGTTAATTGCCTACTTCATACCTAGCTTTCACCTCATCCTATTGAAAACCCATGCCTCTGACTGTCATTAGCTTTTCAAGAACAAAACCACTATCCAAACAAACCCAATATTCCATTGCTTATCTCTCAAGGCATTCTTGCTTGACAGCAAAACTACACATCTTCAATCTTTAAACATTCTCTATGGTTGCATTCTTATTTAAATTCATAATTTCTCCATCTCATGCATGACTAAATTTCATAAGAGTAAAACATTATGGATACCATAAGCACAAGCATACTTGTAATTGTGTTATTTTATGCAAACTTTCTTCGAATTGTGAATGGTTCTGTAGTCTCTACAGGCAATTTCAATCAAGATTTCTTCATCACTTGGTCTCCTAGCCATGTTGACACTTCTTCAGATGGACAATTTAGGACCCTGAAGCTGGATCAAGCGTCAGGTATCATCTTGGATTCTAATATTCAATATAATCTATAGGCTTATTCACAAAAATAATAAAAAAAATAACAGCAGGCTTAACTAGTCTATCTTCACTTGTTGCAGGTTCATCTTTTGCTTCAAATGACATGTTCTTGTTTGGGCAGATCGATATGCAGATCAAACTAATTCCTGGATATTCTGCAGGCACTGTTGTCGCCTTTTATGTGAGTACCTGCATACTTGTGTTTTTAATTACATATTTCTCCATGCCTAGCAATTACATATTCTCATACATACAGTGGTTTTTTTTTCGTATCAATATCTAATACAAATCAAATATATAACAAATTTTGATAAACCAAATTATGATTATCTTTCATTTTGCAGTATTTAGAATATAATAACAGAAACTTATCTATTTCAGTATTGTGTGTGAATTCAACTGCCCGGTTAAGATTAAAGATTATTCGAAATTTCAAATCAAATAATTCGAAGGCATTAGTTAGATATATAAGACTACAAATCAAAGTGCAAAAAAGTGTCTTACAATTAGTTTTTATCATCATAATTCGTTGAAAAAGCTACTTTTTTGTAATAAGTAGCCAAGAAGAGAAAATATATGCATGATAAGTTATAACCCAAAAATGCATATTTATATGTGCAAAGTCATTTCTAGAAACATAATGACATACATCCTTAAACTTTCATCTCTTACAATATTTCTTAATGTAAGAGTAGTAGTTAAATTGGAAGATTGTATGAATGCAGCTTACTTCTGATCAGCCCAACCGAGATGAGATAGACATCGAGTTCCTTGGCAACGTGACAGGGCAGCCATACATACTCCAAACTAATGTATATGCAGATGGGTTTGATAACAAAGAGCAAAGAATTTATCTCTGGTTTGATCCAACAGCAGACTTCCATACATACTCAATTGTTTGGAATCTTCACCAAATTGTGTAAGAAGCCAACTCAACTCAAACTAATTAAGACAAAAGAAAAGCAAAAGAATACAAGTTTTACTTATATGCTTGCAACCACATTCGCATTGCAACTGGATTGCATGCAAATATGGTTGCCGGTCAGTTTGAATAACTACAAATTTCTGCTGCAATTACTTTTTTTTTTTTGAGGGAAAAGTCTTGGCTCGAACCGGGGACTCCGAATTCGAGTTGGCAACTCAATTACCCACCCCACCCCGTACCAAACAGGACATTGCCAGTTGGTATTTCTGCTGCAATTACAAACTGAAACAAGCCATATTTTTCGTTTATATAGATATGTTAAGATAAATCAGAGAGAATGAAACAATACTAAATATTGAAATGAGAAACAACTGAGTACAATATCTCCTATATATAGGAGAGAGCCAAATACAAAACTAGCCCAATACCCAATGTGGGACTATAATATCTAACACCCCCTCTCAAACTCACGGTGGGTCAAACAGTGTGAGTTTGCCCACTAAATATCGAAATCTCTGAACAGTATGAGATTTGGTGAAGAAGTCTGCCGTCTGTTGTGACGAGGTAATAGAATGAAGTGAAATTGTTCCTGCTTCAAAGCACTCACGAACATAATGACAATCAATCTCTATATGCTTCGTTCGCTCATGGAAGACCGGGTTGCTTGCAATGTGTAGTGCACTCCAGTTATCACAGTGAAGAGGAGTAGCTCTTGAAAGAGTGACACCCATATATGATAACAGTCAACGAACAGGAACAATTTCTCTAGTAGTAGCTGCCATCGCTATGTACTCGGCATCGGTCGAAGAACATGCAACAAATTGCTTGTTTCTTACTTCGCCATGAGATTAGCGAATCACCAAGAAATAGACAGAAACCTGTGGTAAACCATCTGGTAGTAGGATCATCGGCCCAATCTGAGTCAGACTATGCACTTAGCTCTAGTTTGGAAGTAGCAGACATGAATAATGAGCAAGTAATAGTGCCCCGAAGATATCTGAGAATCTAATGAAGAGCACCGTAGTGAACTGACGTAGGTGTGGAAACAAACTGACTGACAACACTGACTGCGTGAGCAATATCGGATTTGGTCATGCATAAGTAGACAAGTTATCTAACAATCTGTCTGTATTTAGTGGGATCAGGAAGAAGCTCACCATCAGTGGGACGAAGCTTCACATGAAGCTCTAAGGGTGTATCGGCTGATCGACTATCAGAGAGGCATGCAGCGGAGATAATATCTGATGTGTATTTCTATTGAGAAATGAGTATCCCCCGAGATCTGTGTGCAATCTCTATTCCAGAAAATAACGTAGTCTGCCAAGCTCTTTCATATGGAACTGTTGATGAAGGTATTTCTGGGTGGATATAATGCCCGCAGAGTCATCCCCAGTAATGATCATATCGTCAACATAGAGTAGTAGAAGTACCCTTCCCTGCGGTGATGACCGCATAAACATAGAATGGTCCTGAGAACTCTGACTAAAACTAGCCTTGGTGATGACAAAGCGAAAACACTCAAACCAGACTCGAGGGGCCTGCTTCAAACCATATATAACCCGATGCAACCGGCAAACATGACGAGGAGGAGTAGGAAGGCCAGGAGGAGGATCCATATAAACAACCTCATATAAGGTGCCGTGAAGAAAAGCATTCTTCACGTCCATCTTGTATAACGGCCATTGGCGGATGGCTGCAACAGCAAGAAGAGTGCGAACAGTAGTCATCTATACAACGGGAGCAAAGGTCTCATCATAATCAATGCCATGCTCCTGAGTAAATCCTCAGACTACTAGACGAGCCTTGTGCCGCTCAATAGAACCATCAGGTTGATATTTGACCTTGAAGATCCAGTTGCAGCTAATAGACTGAATGCCCTCTGGCAGAGGAACAACATCCCAAGTACCAGTCTAATCAAATGCACTGAATTCCTCTGCAATAGCTTTTCTCCCTTCAGGATATTGAATTGTGTCTTGATAAGTTCTGGGTTCACGTGTAGAGTGTATAGCAGTGAGATATGCATGAAACTATGGTGAGTAGGAAGCTAGGGTGGCAAAATCAAACTGGTCAGAAGGACCAGTGGCATCAGGTGTATAACGTGCAGGAGGAATACCAGAAGTGGAACGGGTAGACTGACGAAGAGGTGGTGGACTGATAGGGCGTGGTGGTGTGGACGGTGGAGTAGGTGCATGTGTTGGTGGGGTGGGTGCTGGCTGCTGTGGGGATGCAGGTGGTGTTTCGGTAGGGGGAACAACAGGTGTAATGACAGCAGGAGATGTGAATGGAGCCAGAGGAGTGGGATCAAAAGGAATGCAGGAAGATGAAGTCGGGGGGCTAGCAATAACTGTGGAATCGAGAAATCTAGTATCCTCGAGGGGAGTCAGGTAGTAAGAGGAGTCTTCCACAAAGGATACATGTCGAGAAATGCAGACACGACCCGCTGATGGATCAAAATAACGATAACCTTTGTATTCGGGATTGAGACCTAGGTGAACACACTTAGCAGTACGAGCGGAGAGCTTCGTGTGCTCAGTAGGAGGGAGAAGGACGTAACAGGTGCACCCAAAGGTACGGAGCATACTGTAGTCGGAAGGTGAGTGATAAAGAACCACATAAGGCATCGTACCAGCTAGGGCAGACGAGGGAGTAATGTTGATGAGGCTAACAGAGGTCATGATAGCTTCAACCGAGAAAGAACGAGGAGCGGAAGAGGAGAGTAAAAGATTGTGAGCTGTCTCAAGGATGTGACGATGCTTGTGTTCAGCTACACCATTCTGCTCATGTGTATGAGGGCATAATTGCTGAAAAACGGTGCCGTGACACTGAAAGATCGATCTCATAGTGGTGGAAGTGTACTCATGTGCACCGTCCGATCGAAAATTCTTAATGTGCACACCGAACTGAGTGTGAATCATAGTTGTAAAGAACCGATAGGTATCTCAGATCGCTGACGCATAATAAATACCCATGTATGTCTAGTGAAGTCATCGATGAAGGCAACATAATAGAGATAGCTTTTCCACGAAGGTACGGAAGAGGGTCCCCATATGTAAGAATGAACAAGTTGAAAAGGATGAGTGGTTTCAGAAGTGCTTTTGTGACTAAAGGGTAGGGCAATGTGTTTGGCCAAGTGACAACCCTGATAATCAGATAAATGTTTAAAAGTGAGAACCAAGGGCACCACTGCGAGCTATAGTCTAGAGTCGAGATGCACTAACATGACCTAAACGTCTGTGCCACAGATCAGCATCAGAGAAAACAATACCGGCAAAACTAGAAGGAGAGTAGTGTGGACGAAGAAAATCTAGATAATATAGACGATCCTGATGACTAGCACGCCCAAACTCCTTAACGGTGGAGGAATCAGTAATAGAACAAGCTAAAGAGTCAAAAGTAATGACAAGACCACTATCGCACAACGCACTAATAGAAATAAGGTTTATTGATAAATGAGGAGCATAAAGAACATATGGTAATGTGAGAGTGGGAGAGCTAATTGTCCCCGAGTGTGTAATAAGAAATGGTAAGCCATCAGCCGTGTGTAGAATTGGAGAGTGAGAGGGAAGTGCTGTGCAGGTGATGAACAGTGTCTGATTACTAGTGAGATGATGTGATGCCCCAGAATCTAAAATCCAGAACGAATTCATACCGGGAGTGGCAGAAAGTGCAGGAGCAGAGGAGCCAGCATTGACAGATTGACTCATGAGCTGTAGTTCCAGCTGAGTGACGCGTTGCTAAAGATTAGCCCAATCAACAGGAGACGGCAAGGCTGGAGTGACGGGCATGGCCGAGGATGTGAGGGAAGAAGCACTATGAGGAGAAATAAGACTAGCACTGCTGTGACTGAGAGCACGTTCTGGAGGGAGATGCTGCTGGTGTCTGGATCGGGGTAGGGAGTAGGGCGGTGCGACCGGTGGCAGAAGTAATGGTAAGGTAGGGTGAGGAATGATGCTTGGAGAAGGTAGAAGGCTGGGGGCAGACTGAAGGTGACGCTGCTGCTGTTTGAATATGGAGGAGGAACGAGAGGTTGCATCGGGGAAGTCAGTGGAGGCGAAAATATGCGGGAGAGACTGAAATTTCATCAAGTAGTAGTACCTGTATATATATATATGTATGTATGTATGTATGTATGTATGTATGTATGTATAAATTATTTTTTTTTTGAAACAGAGAAGAAAACAGATGAGGTGTTGAGGGTGCTGTTGTTGACTACTAGATCTGGTGGGTGCCGAGCGGTGGGGTAGGGCGAGGAGGTCGAGGAGGGCGGGGATGCCAGATATGAGAGCGGTGCGTCGGTGGGTGTTGGGTCGCCGGAGTTGGATTCGAAGTTTCGGGTTGGGTCGACTGCAGTGGAGGTTGGGTCGACGGCAGTGGAGAACTGTTGACGATGACTAGATCTGGTGGTGTTGACGACTAGATCTGGTGGGTGCCGAGCGGTGGTGTAGGGCGAGGAGGTCGAGGAGCGGGGTTGCCGAAGTTGGAAGTCTTCTTCTTCTTGATGCTGGAAGTCAACAGGTCGAAGAGAACTGTTGATGATGAGGGTTTCTTTTTGTTTGTTTTTTTTCAGCTGTTGGAATATGTGAATTTTGGAAGGAGAAATTTAGGAGAATAGAATTTGTACAATTGGCTCTGATACCATGTTAAGATAAATCAGAGAGAATGAAAACAACACTGAATATTGAATTGAGAAACAACTGAGTACAATATCTCCTATATATAGGAGAAAGCTAAATACAAAAATAGCCCAATACCCAGTGTGGGACTATAATATCTAACAAGATCTTCTACTCAAATTTTCAAATACACAATCAATATCGGTATTTCATCTATCACGGTGATCTGTGATTTGACTCTGGGAAATTTGTTTTAGGCACCCCCATTTGACCTTGATTTTCTGTCATTCCCTTTGGCCTTGTTTTATTGCTTCATGTTGGGGGATGTCAACGAACACGGGTGGCGCAGCGGAATAGATTAGAGCAATAAGAATGATGATGTAGACGAGACACGAGACGAATCAATCGAACAACCAATCAAATAGATCCATCAATCTAATACAAACACATGATGATTTATCCCAGTTAGCTTAAGCTTAATTCGAAGAGAAATATAAGGAGATATAGTATTCAACTAGAAGAGATTACAATGAGTTACAAATTCACTCAATATAAGGAATCAAACTCATTTATTTAGAACTATCTCTGAAGCATGTCTTTGTAATGGAGAAAATATCAATGAAGTACTTCACTACTCATATTGAAGGCTACTACAATAAATAGAAGAAAAATCGAGAGAACCCTAGGTTAATCTTAATATCACAGTTGTTCGATATATCCTGTAGAAGAAGTCACTGAATTAGAGCCGTACGATCTGACCTGAATGAAGATTGAGCTGAAACGATCACCGCACCTCACTAGTGTCCAGACCCGAGGGATTTATAGTCGACCGCACAGTTGACTGTACCAGCCTTTGATGTTGTTGCTGCTGCCCTGTTTCTACCTTTTCCTCTCTTCAACACTTCGACCTCCATGCTTCGTCGTCGCTTTTTCTAATACGAATCACGAGTATACAAGACAAAATTCTAACAACCTCCACCTTTGATTGCATACGAGTGCTATCTGTTGGTGTATGCCCTAAAATCCAGTTGTGTATTGACATTACTAGTTTATATTGTATCATGACATTTACTTCGTATTTAGGCATTTTATTTATTATGTTATTTATTGTGAATTAAATGAATATAATAAAGCCCTTAGAATAGTAGGTTCAATACCATAGAATATCAAGTGCATGACTTGATTGTGAGATCCTATTGGCTGAAATCGGAACACGATTTTTAAATGTTCCTAGTCAAGTATTATTGTGAATTAGGAGAACAATAATACATAGAGACTAGTGTGTGCGTAGACTGATGACCATCCTCACGGGTCATGGATATGAGGTACCAAGTCTTTACATGGGTACATATTAAAGTAATAATGTACTGAACTGACCAACCAGGAGAACGCTGATAGATTGTTACGTAAGTGTCATAAATGGTTCTCACAGTGACCATGGTGTATGTAGTTCTTTGACTTGAAGTCACTACGGTTTTCTACATTAGAATTTATGTTTAATTTCGTCAAACGTTGCTTGTAATAAGGTGATTATAAAGTCAACTTTTGAATATACTACAAATCATGTGGAGGGATGTAAGTGACTTAGATAGGATTTGTCCCTTTTACATAACAGGAATGATATATATGGGCCCCTTGACTGAGTGAGACTACAAAATGCATGGCCATGATCAAATGAGTCAATATGAGATATTGAACTCATTTGTTTTAGTAAGTCTACTTGGATATCAAGAAACTAAAGATTGAACTATACAAAGGTGACACGTTCTATGCCTTATGGTCAATTAAGATATCTGGACAAATGGACTAAACTACATGGTAACATTGGTCACGGATAGGTTATTTCAAATCACTAGCATTCCCGTTACTTAAGTACTGCTCACTATTTGTAACACTATAAAAAGATTTTAGTATTACTATCAACGTAATGGAAACCTATAGGATCACACACTTAGAATGGATCAAAATTAGGAATTAAATTCATGAGATGAATTTAATTAGGGATCCAAGTAAGACATGGACTCCTGACATTAGTTGGACTTTTAATTTGATTAAATTGGCCGACTAAAGTTCAAAAGCCCACACACGAATCTGACCCAGGTCAGATTATGAGCCCAACAACCTCATTACTCTCTTAGGGTTGGTTTTCTGCACATATATATATATGATATGTATCTGTAAAAAAGACACGTAAAAAACCATTGCCGTCACAGTAAGTGAGAGAGAGAGATCATGAGGGGGAACATCCCTTTCTTGCAGCTAACACCACGGTCTGAGGGAGAGCCGTTTTTCGTTCCATTCATGTGGATACCGTAAAGGCACCACAATATTGTAGTGTTTTGATCGGCATACTCTTGAAATAGCAGATCCATCTTTAACGTATAACTCCTAAACATGAATTATGGTTTTCGCATGGATCCATGGCTAGGTTTCGATATTCTTTTGTAATTTTTCCGATGTGTATTTAATCTATGATTCCCTTTGAAAACTAACACTATGAACACGATGTGGTTCATCATCTCTAAACTCTACTACACTCCACTTGCGAACATACTTGTAACAATAGTTTCTTCAGCTAGTTGAACAATTATTCTACCGAATCTCACCGATTAATATACCCCATCAGGGACACACCTCAGTAGGCGTTAACACGGAGTTGCCAACCTTTACACGAACTCCACTTACCCTAAGGCACTTTCCACCTCTCGATAATATTCGAGCGTCGTGGTCTCGCTTAGATGATGCTAGTTGCGGCAGACTAGATGAGTTTGAGGGAATATCGGAAAAATAAGCAACACTTGCGCAAGTATTTCAGATTTCCCAAAGCTTTTAGAGATTGCGTTGACTTTGCCCAACAAATCTCATACCTCTAATCACCTTACGATGACCATGAAAGTCAGACAATACTCTACCTCGATCTGTGTAACTACTGTTGGTGTACGCCCTAGAGGCCAGTTGTGTATTGACATTACTAGTTTACATTGTATCATGATATTTATTTCATATATGAGGCATTTCATTTATTGTGTTATTTATTGTGATTAAATGAACATAATAAAGCCCTTAGAATAGTAGGTTCAATACCATAGGATATCAAGTGCGTGACTTGATTGTGAGATCATATTGGTTGTAATCAGAACATTATTCTTAAATGTCCCTAGTCAAGTATTATTGTGAATTAGGACAATAGTAATACATAGAGACTAGTATGTGCGTAGACTGATGACTATATCTCACGGGTCATGGATATGAGATATCAAGTCTTCACATGGGTACATATTAGAATAATAATGTACTGGACTGACCCACAATGAGAACGCTGCATGGATCGTTACGTGAGTATCATAAGCGGTTCTCACAGTGACCATGGTGTATGTAGCTATTTTACTTGAAGTCACTACGATTCTCTACATGAGAAGTTATATGTTTTAATATCGTCAAACGTTGCCTGTAATAAGGTGATTATAAAGTTGACTATTGTATATATTACAAATCATGCGGAGGATGTGTGTGACTTAGATAGGATTTGTTTCTCTTACATAACAAAAGTGATATCTATGGGTCCCTTGATTGATTAAGACTACAAAATGCATGGTTGTGCTCAAATGAGTCAATATGAGATATTGAGGTCATTTGTTTTATTAAGTCTACTCGGACATCAAGAAACCAAAGATTGAACTATATAAGGATGACATGCTCTATGCCTTGTGGTCAATTAAGATATTTGGACAAAGGGACTAGACTACATGGTAACATTGGTCACAGATAGGTTATGTCTAATAACTGACATTCCCGTTATTGAGTAGTAGTGACGTATTTCTAGATACCGCTCACTATTTGTAATACTAGAATATGATTTTAGTATTAATGGCAACGTAATGGGAACATACAGGGTCACACACTTAGAATGGATCGAAATTGGGATTTAAATTCCTAAGATAAATTTAATTGGGGATCCAAGTAAGACTTGAACTCCTGACATTGGTTAAAAATTTAATTAGATTAAATGGGCTGCCTAATGTTCAAAGGCCCACACACGAATCTAAACCAGGTTAGATTGTGATTCCAACAACATCATTACTTTCTTAGGGTTGATTTTCTGTACCTATATATATGATACATATCTGTGGAAAAGACACATAAGAAAACCCTAGCCGTCACATAAATTATGAGAGAGAGATCGTGAGGAACATCCTCTTCCTTTAGCTAGCATCGCGGCATGAGGGAAAGCTTGATTTGATCCGTTCGTGTGGATACCGTAGAGGCACCGCAATATTTTAGTGTTGTGATCGGTATACTGTGGAGACAGTAGATCCCTTTTCAAGGTATAACTCTTAAACACGATTTATAGTTTTCGCATGGATCCATGGCTAAGTTTCGATATTTCTTTGTAATTTTTCTGCTGTGTATTTGATCTTAGACTACCATCGAAACCTAACAACTACAACCCCGGGCTTCAAGAATTTCCAAGGAAATTCGATTCTATTTCAGCAGAGGAATATGCAAGACTTCTCTTAGAGTGTACATGTTAACACTTGACATCTTTAATTCAACTATCCCCTCACCTATTACTTTACAAATCTCTCTAGTTTTTGTTCTCACACAATGCCATAACTTCCTCTTGAAGTAAATATGAGTAGAACTTCATGAGTCAAGAAACCAACTAGAATCCATTTCTAAAGAATTTGAAACAAGAAGACACAAATCACTTGATTCAGAAGAGTAAACCACATTTACGGTAGAATTGACATCCTTGGCGCTCTTCTGATTATGCAATTTTCAACAGTATTTCTTGATATTCCTAATCTCTTGCAATATCAGCAACGGATCGATCCTTTTTGCATAGTACTTTGACTTATAGTTGAAGGACCTTCCACTGCTGGACAACTTATGAGAGAAGACGATGATTTTTGAGTCTCCCTCCCTAAGTTTATTTTCCTTCAATACTTTGATTATACCATCTATTGTAATACTCTTCTTGGCAGATTTACCATGTAGCATGGTAGTGATCAAATATTCGTACGAATACGGCAGTGAATATATAAAGTTGAAAACTTTATCTTCTTCACTCACATCCGTGTTATCACCATGAGTTCGGATAGCACCTTGTTGAACTCTGTGGTGTGATCTTGAACATCAGTACCTTCCTTTATTGACAAACGGAATAACTTCCTCTTCCAGTGCCTCAGATCCAATAACAACTAACCAGAGTAGTCAGCTATGAGTTTTTCCCACAAACTCGCCGTGCTAGTTTCTTCAAGAAATTTGCATTTGACATCGTCTGCTAATGATAGTCAAATTAGACTTACGACTCTTTTCCAATATCATTCCAAATATCCTCCTTCATTTCAGATGACTTTTTTTTCTTCTTGACGGCTAGCTGTAGACGTTCTTGAACTAGGACATCATATATGTCTACCTTCTAAAGATTGAATTTGATCATTCCATTGAACAGCTTGATCTTCAAAAGACTTTGACCTGTCATCTTCACTAAGGAACTCGACAACCTGAAGCTCTGATACCACTTTGTCGACGAACACCGGTGGCACAGCGGAATAGATTAGAGCAATGAGGATGGCGAGGTAGACAAGGTGAATCAATCGAACAATCATACAAATAGATCTACCAATCTAACACAAACACATGAGGATTTATCCCTGTTAGTTTTGCTTAATCCAGAGGAAAATATAAGGAGATATAATATTCAATTAGAAGAGATTACAAGGAGTTACAAATTCACTCAATACAAGGAATTCAACTCACTCATCAAGAACTATCTCTCAACCCTCTCTTTGCAATAAGAAAATATCAATGAAGTATTTCACCTCTCATATTAGAGGCTATTACAATATATAGAAAAAGAATAGAGAGAACCCTAGGTTAAGCTTGATATCTCAGTCATCTTGTACAACCTATAGAAGAAGTTACTGAATAAGAGCTGAAATGATCTACAAGACCTAGGCCCAAAACGTTGCTACACCTGCGGTCAGAGTGCAGTCGATTGCACCTCACTAGTGCCCAGACCTGAGGGATGTACAGTCGACCGCACAGTCGACTATACCAGCCTCTGTTTTTGTTGTTGTTGCTACCATGTTTCTACCTTCTCCGCTCTTCAACGCTTCGGTTTCCAAGATTCGTCGCTTCTTATTCTAATACAAATCACGAGTATACAAGACATAATCTTAACACTTCAAACCTCTCATCATCCAAACTAGTTGACAAAACATTGTTATAAAATGCAGTTAAAAGATTCTTTGTTTTTTTATGAAAATAACTATTGACATCTCCTAGTTTTTTGTTACCAAGTTCTGCTTTCATTACAAGATTCAGGGATTTTTTTACTTTTGACTAAGATACTTTATTTTATTAAAGTGTGCTGCTCCTTGTTAGAACTTATAACATAGGAATGAGACTGTTTTCGCACAAAAAAGAGTCAGCTATAACAGTTATATGTATATAATTAATGCTGTTTTTGGAAATAGTTGGATGGCGTGGGTTTAAAGTTGGTAAAAACAGTCAAGGGGATGCCCAACCTACAAAAATAAAATGGCTATTCTAGACAATTTTCATATGTTTTAAGATCAGATTTTGACTAAACCTATCAAATGGTGCATGTTGCAGGTTCATGGTGGACAGGGTCCCAATCCGAGTATACAGAAACCATGCAGACAAAGGTGCTGGCTTCCCGAGATGGCAGCCCATGGCTCTCAAGGCGAGCCTATGGAATGGAGACAGCTGGGCAACACGTGGGGGCCAAGACAAAGTTGACTGGTCAGAAGGACCCTTTATAGTTTCTTTCAGGAACTACAAGATTGATGCCTGTGTTTGGAAGGGCAATCCAAGGTTCTGTAGGGCTAGAAGCCCTACGAATTGGTGGAATCTGCTTAGGTACAGTAGTTTAACATGGACTCAGAGGAGGCTATTTAGATGGGTGAGAAAGTATCATCTTATCTACGACTATTGTCAAGACTCTAAGAGGTTCCAAGGTCAGCTCCCAATAGAATGTTTTCTTCCAAAGTACTAGTTAAGTAATCCGAACTCCAAACCTGTTGAAAGAATAATACCTTGAAGAACCTAACTGATATCAGTAAAAGGAAACAAAAAGCTTGATTTCATTCTTTTTGTCTGACTCCAACAAAATTGTAGCCAGCTTTTGGATGTATATATTTGAATATTGATGCGACACCCAGTTGGTTATATATAGTTAGGTCCTGTGGTTGATCCATTTACCATCACTTGGTTAAATTATTAGATGGCTTATTTGTTGATGAAACTGTTTCCATAGTAGATTTACTCTTCATCTCCTCAATATCTTCGTTGTGCACCTAAGGAACAAATTAGCTGTCTGCAACCACATCTGCCATGCAATAGTGGGTTTTAATTTATGTGATTACAGTCAGGCAGGGGAGGAGTGGTAGTCATAGCTAGAGGAGGTGGTGGACATAAAATGTAGCAACCAGAGGTGAATCCAATGGTAGTGAGCGGAGGAGGTGGTAGGAGTAGAGGATGCGGGGTTGCAACTATTGAAATATTAACTTGATTTGGGTCTTAGCCCAAATAGATATGTTATCTTATGTATTTAATGTAATAGGCCAAACTTCTAGAAACTTACTTTTGAGAAATCTTATCCAGAAGTTTTTTCTAGATAAATCTTAGGAGTTATCTAGAAGATAAGGATAACCTTAGACTTGTGGAGAAAATTCTAGAGAGATAATTATAGCCATTAGATTAGAGTTGTGTTGGCAAAATCCTAACCATTGGTTGGGTAATGCCACTAGTATAAATAGGGGTGATGTCTTTGTGTTTGCATCAAGCCAAAAATTAGAAACACTCAATAATACAAGTAGCCTTCCTTTTTCTAAAATCTCTAACCTCTCCCATTTTTAAACACTTCCTCCAACCACCTAAAATTTCCTTCCAACAAAGTGGTATCAGAGCTTGAAGATCCTCCTAGAGATGGCGAATAGAGGTATTCCCTTCCAAGTCCCGATGCTCACCAAGAGAAACTGTGACAATTGCAGCTTAAGGATGATTGCTCTCCTTGGAGCACACAACGTGTGGGAGATGGTTGAGAAAGGTCTCACCGAACCGGAGAATGAAAGTAGTCTATCTCAAGCTGAAAGGGATAGTTTGAGAGACTCAAGGAAGAGAGACAAGAAGGATCTCTATCTAATCTATCAAGGATTAGATGAAGATACGTTTGAGATGGTTTCGGGAGCAAAGTCGGCCAAGGAAGCATGGGAGAAGCTTCGAACCTCATACAAGGGAGCCGATCAAGTCAAGAAAGTACGTCTTCAAACTTTAAGAGGAGAGTTTGAAGCTTTGCATATGAAAGAAGGTGAGCTTGTCTCCTATTACTTCTCAAGAATTTTAACGGTTACTAATAACCTAAAAAGAAACGGAGAGAAGTTAGATGATGTGAGAATTATGGAGAAGATTCTTAGATCTTTAGATCCAAAGTTCGAACACATTGTCGCCATCATCGAAGAGACAAAAGACTTGGAGGCCATGATAATAGAGCAAATTCTCGGCTCATTTCAAACTTATGAAGAAAAGAAAAAGAAGAAGGAAGAGATCGTGGAGCAAGTACTCAAGACGCGGGTTGATTCAACAAAAGAAGAAAGCGATCGAAGCCAACAAAGACGAGGTTGCGGTCGAGAACGAGGTCGTGGACATGGACACGGACGAGGTTGGAGGCCCAATGACGACAACGACAACAACAACAACCAAAGAGGAGAAAGCTCAAGAAGAGGTCGTGGGAGAGGAAATTCAAAATCAAGGTATGACAAGTCACGCGTCAAATGCTACAATTGTGAGAAGTTTGGACATTATGCTTCAGAATGCAGAGCTCCTAGAAACAGTAGATTCGAAGAGAAGGCCAACTACGTTGAAGAAAGAAGTCAAGAAGATGGTACCTTACTGTGGGCTTACAAGGGTAATGGAAGAGGCGGGGAGAATCAATGGTACCTAGATACCGGTGCAAGCAACCATATGTACGGAAGAAAAAGCATGTTCGTGGAGCTTGATGAATCGATCAAGGGCAATGTAGCTTTTGGAGATGAATCAAAGGTGGCGGTGAAAGGGAAAGGAAATGTTCTAATCCGATTGAAGAATGGAGAGCACCAATTCATTTCAAATGTTTACTACGTGCCAAACATGAAGAGTAAAATCTTGAGCCTAGGACAACTCTTAGAGAAAGGTTATGATATTCGATTGAAAGATAGTAACCTTTCTATAAGAGACAATGCAAGCAACTTCATCGCTAAGGTGCCGATGTCAAGAAATAGAATGTTCGTGCTCAACATTCAAAATGATGTCGCACAATGTCTCAAGATGTGTTACAAAGATGTGTCTTGGCTTTGGCATTTTCGATTTGGGCATTTCAATTTCGGAGGATTAGAGTTGCTCTCCAAGAAGAAAATGGTAAGAGGATTACCTTGCATCAACCACCCCGATCAAGTGTGCAAAGGATGTCTACTTGGAAAGCAATTCAAAATGAGCTTTCCAAAGGAGTCGAACTCTAGAGCTCGAAAGTCGTTGGAACTCATACACACGGACGTGTGTGGTCCGATCAAGCCAAGATCACTTGGTAAGAGTAACTATTTCCTTCTCTTCATCGATGATTTTTCAAGAAAAACATGGGTATATTTTTTGAAGGAGAAATCAGAGGTGTTCGAGAACTTCAAGAAGTTCAAAGCTCGTGTTGAAAAGGAAAGTGGCCTTGTGATTAAAGCCCTGAGATCCGACCGTGGAGGAGAGTTCACATCAAAAGAATTCCAAAAGTTTTGTGAAGATAATGGAATTCGACGACAACTGACGGTGCCAAGGTCCCCCCAACAAAATGGAGTAGCAGAAAGGAAGAATAGGAAAATCCTTGAGATGGCGAGGAGCATGCTCAAAAGCAAGAGGCTGCTAAAGGAGTTTTGGGCAGAAGCGGTTGCGTGCGCGGTTTACCTATCAAACTGATCTTCGACAAGAAGCGTATGGGAAAAAACACCACAAGAAACATGGAGTGGAAGGACACCCGGCATTTCCCACCTAAGAGTCTTTGGAAGCATAGCACACGTACACATATCGGACGAGAAACGAAGCAAGTTAGATGATAAAAGTGAGAAGTACATTTTCATTGGCTATGACACCAACTCCAAAGGCTACAAGCTCTACAATCCTGATATGGGGAAGACAATCATCAGTCGAGATGTCGTGTTCGATGAAGAAGGAGAATGTGATTGGAGCACACATAATGAAGACTACAACTTCTTTCCACATTTTGAAGAAGAAGACATGGAGCAATCAAGGATAGAGCAACTAAGAGAGGAGCCTGCTACCCCACCAGCTTCACCAGCCGCGAGTTCTCAAGGTGACGAAAGCTCAAGTAAAAGCACTACAAGAAATTTGCCATATACCAACGGACACCTATAGTAACGGATCTCTAAAACTGTGGGTATAGATATCATATACCTACAAATGAGATAAAAGACTGTGGGTATAGTCCTAATTCATTTTTCCCAAAATTTTTCATTTTCCCTCTCTCTTCCTCCGAAATATTTCATTTTATCCCTCTAAAACTCCTAAATCCCTCTCTCCCCAAATCCAATCTCTAAATCCTCTTCTTCCCTGCCGTCGCCCCCCTCTTCCCTGCTGCCGTCGCCTCTTCCCGCTATCGTCGCCCGCGCTTCGCACGTGGCGGCCCCATCTTCGTCCCTGACCTCATCGGCCCCCTCACCTCCATCCATGCCTTCATCTCCTCTCTCGATCTAAAACAATGTGCTGAACACATTATGTTAGTAGATCTGGGTTGCAATGATATCGGAAAGGTTTGTCTTCATTTTAGTTTTTTATATTCTTGATGTGCTTTCTTTTAGTTTTGATTGGGTACAAGAATAATACCAATAGAAAAAGAACCCGCCGTTCACCTCAGAATTTCCACCCCCATCTCATCCTCCTCATCAACTCCGCGTACATTGCATTCTACCATTTCAACAATCATCATACCAAAAACCCATCTCATTCTTTGATGACCCATCTGTTTCTGTTTTGGAGAATGGAGAGGTCCAAGCCTTGGTGGTTGATCTTGTTTGTTGCTGCACTGCTGTGTCTAAGTGTGCAGCTTTCTGCATCTCTGAATGATGAAGGTATGACCCTTTTTTTTTCTTTTTTTAAAAATTTTAATGGGGGTTGGGTTTTGATGGTTTGGTTTGTTGGGTATATATGTAGGGAGGGCTCTGTGGAGGTTTAGGGAGAAGGTGGAGGTTGACCCTTATGGGGCTTTGTCAAATTGGGTTGAGGAGGCTGTTGATTCTTGTTCTTGGTTTGGAGTTGAGTGCTCAGATGATGGAAGAGTTGTGGCTTTGTAAGTTGTTTCTTCTTCTTTTTCGATGATTCGATTTTGTTACTTTTTTTATAAAAAAAATTCTTTGCCATCCTGTTTCATTTGGGGAAAGTCTGAAAGATCTGAAATTGTGATTAGGGGAAGTTTGAGAGAGATGAAATTGAAAAGGGAATGCAATTGTTGGGGGGTCATCATATGCAAGTGTTGTAACTTGCCGGTATTTCCATCTTTGATCCTTGGAACTCTATGCGTACTTGCTATAGTTGCATTATATGTACTCTGTTTTTGCCCTAGTTACTGACAAATGCTGTGATTCTAAAGTCTCTCCCTTCTAATATTTGGAAACTATACCTATGTGGAACAAGGGAAAGGACATGTATGATCTCCTTCATATACCATCTCTAGTCTCATCTGTGAGTAGGATAATATCAATTGACAAATATGCCTGGTAACTTCATCCTTAGCTAATGCTAAGGCCTAAAGGCTTGATACTCCCATGGTGATACTGAATAACTGTCTTCCATCTAGTTATTCTCACACTAGTTAGTAGTTGTTACTCCCTTGTTCACACATCCTTATAACAGTCATGCCTTGTCTTACCATTCTTGATGTTGATGCTATCAGAAAATTTAGCCAACTATTTAATTGACACTAGTTGGGACCTTGCTTAAGGTATTAAGTTGTTGATCACAGTGCTTTTGGTAATATTTGCGTCTGAGATGGTACACCTGGTTGTTTGTATAGTTCCACCAAATTAATCTTGTTACTTCTTTCATTTGAAACTAAGTTGAATAAATACTATTTAATGGTTACTTATTTCATCGTCTAATTGTTTAAGAGTTTTGCTTTCTGTTGTTGCAGTGATGCATCATTTGGTTATCCAGGAGGTCCACTCTTGTTCGAAAATTTAAATTTTGGTATTGATCTGGACAGCCGAATTGCAAGTAAGGATTTGACAACTTTCATACTGTTTTATCGTTATTGATTGGTTTAGGTCTAAAGATTATTGACTGCTTGTCTAAAGTATGGAAGCATCCAAATATCATGTACACACCACGCCTAACTAACATATACAGCGTATAACTATTATTGAACAACCAACGGATCCAAAGTATTCTTAGACCCGTAAATCTACCAAAACAGAACCCGCATTTTTGTAGTGACTCACAATACAAACTAACCACAACTTATATAGTTATATACACATACATATCCACTATTTAATTCTTAACCTTCTCAGAAATTTCCACCTTACGCATGCACCTTAAAACCTTGCTCATTTAAATCTTCTTCTCTAAACAAAGTGAAAGAAGATCTGGGAATGGAGTTGAAATGGAGAAGAATGGCGATCGGGTTCAGTTTCTTATTAGCATCCGGTTTGGTTTTTGCAGACCGGGGACTTCAGCCGAGAGGTGATCATAATGAGAAGAATGCTGAACAGGACTCTGAAGAGTACTACATTCTCAAGGTGGTCAACTTTTTGTGGCAACCGGAGGAGAGCGGTTATCAGCACATATGGCCGGTAAAGAAATTGATACTGACTCTTCAATTCCACTGTATGTTTTCCCCCATTAAATATGAACTAGTAGTTTACATGTGCGATGCACGTCTTAATAAATATAGTTTTTTTAAAAGTAAAAATTTAGACGTAGTCTGGATTTGATCTCAAACTTCATTTACAATAGTTATGCACGTGCGTGGCACGAGTTGGTAGATGGACAAATTAGAATAAGGCCTTCTCCCATTATAGTAGTAGAGATTAATAAATATAATTTTTTTAAAAGTAAAAATTCAGACGTAGTCTGAATTTGTTCTAAAACCTCATTTACAATAGTTATGCACGTCCGTTGCACGGGTTGGAAGATGGACAGAGTACTAAGGCCTTCTCCCATTATAGTAGTAGAGATAATTCTATGTTTTTGAATGAGCAGGAAATAAAATTTGCGTGGCAAATAGTAGTGGGTTCAGTGATTGGGTTCTTCGGTGCTGCATTTGGGAGTGTGGGAGGAGTTGGAGGAGGTGGAATTTTTGTGCCTATGCTTACACTCATCATAGGGTTTGATGCCAAGTCATCTACTGCAATCTCTAAATGTAAGCACATTCTTCTTCAATTTCTTTTTAAGATCATAGAATTTGTTAGCAGCAGTATTTTCAGTTTTTTTTTTTTAATAATATCAATTTGTTACTGTATCTTAACAATGGAGCTTCACTCTCTACGGAAAAAAAAAACTCATTAACAAATTGTTTGAATTTCAGGACTTGCAAGTAAATATCACGTCTGTGAATATGCCTTTGTTTTGAAGCAAACTACACTCAATTGAAACAAAAATTAATTGCAATAATCTAATTTGCAGTGTTGATTAATTGGCTATATAGGTATGATTATGGGAGCGGCAGGCTCAATGTATACTACAATCTAAAACTGAGGCATCCAACTTTGGACATGCCCATCATCGACTACGACTTGGCATTGCGCTTTCAACCGATGCTTATGCTTAGGATTAGCATTGGAGTTGCGTTCAATGTAATTTTTGCTGATTGGATGGTTACTGTTCTCCTTATATTTTTATTTATAGGTAAATACTTCAAATCGGTATATTTTGTATTGGTTCGAATGCTGAAATTTTCCTGTTAATGAAATGATCTCTCTCAAATAGGCACATCGAGCAAAGCATTCATAAAGGGAATTGAAACATGGAAGAAGGAGACGTTGGTAAAGAAAGTAACTAAAGTATTAATCATTCACATTTCTCTTATTGCTAGTTCAGATTCCTATTGAAATCTAATCTTTCAGAAAGTTCTAATTTCAGGAAGCAGCTAAACTTGCAATATCCATTGGTAGGCAATTTAACCCTATATATAATGTCATCTACGCATGTGATGTCAAACTGATTTCTCCATTGGTTCTAATTTGGCATAGCGGGCGAAGAAGCAGATTATAAAGCTCTCCCTTCGGACCCAAGCAATGCTGCTCGAAAAGAGACTAGGCAAATTGCTAATCCAGAGGTAATTAGCCAACATAGCGTTATATATATATATATATATATATATATGATAGGAAAAGATTTAGACGCTGACAAATGCATGTTGATCTATTTACTACTAAAACTATTCCGCTTTTGAGAAAGTTCCAATAATTATATCTTATAACAAACAAAATGACCATTAATTTGCAGGTTCCAATCCTCCAGAATGTGTGCTGGAAGGAGCTTGGACTTCTTTTCTTTGTTTGGGTGGCATTCCTAGGAATACAAATTTTGCCGGAATGTCTATGGCTGTAGTTCGTCATCAATTAGGTAATTTCTAGTTGTAATTTGGTTCAATTTATCTATAGAGGAGAATCTCAATTCAGATCTAGAGTACGCCGTTCTCTTTTTGACTACGTACTAGCAGACTGGTTCCTATCAATCAGATCTAGAGTACACTGTTCTCTTTATGACTATTTGTTGATGACCAAAGTTGGATCTTTTTGCTTTGTTTTGTTTGTGAAGGGCTCTCAACAAGCGAGAAATGATTGAACTCGCTCAAAATGCAGCCGAGTTTGTGTTTGCCAACGATGAAGTGGAGAAGGTTGTAAAGAAGATTTGCAGGATGCTAAAAGAAGATTACTGCAAAGAGAATCAAGATCAATCAAGATCTGGTTGCCGTAAAATAAGAAAATTGTTAGTGTCGTATCTCAAGTGAGGAGTTAATTAAATGTTATCTTATAATGTCATTGAATATGTTGATCGTAGTTTAAAGTATTGATTCTCATGTCTGCACACATGAATTCAATTGTGTATTTGGTTATTAACTATTTTGTAATTTGACATGCTTGTAATACTTCATTAATTTTTAATATGATTGAAGTTTATTTTTTTTAAATTTTGTTTCATAAACACATTTATCTATTTTATTGTGTATTTAGTTTATAATTGGATTAATATTATAAAAGAAAATATTAAATTATTATAAGCGTAATTAATAAGAAAAAATTGTGTATAGAGCGATGAGTACATATTCAAATAATTGGATGCGAAAATTATCGCTAAAACCTATAGCAATAGAGTTTCAACCGTGGGTATAGGAAAACAAAAGGTGTCTTTAAAACCTATACCAACGGATACGAAACCGTGGGTATAACACCGAGGTTTTGTCCAACGGGTGAAAAAACCGTCACTATAGGCTATAGTGACGGCATTTTGCCGTGGGTATAGCTAATTAAAAACGACGGAAAAATATGTCCGTTGGTATAGGTTTTAAGGGCTATACCTACGGTTTTTCGGCTTTTACCTACGGATTTTTGCTGTCACTATATGTCAAATTCCTTGTAGTGAAGGACTCCGCACTTTAGAAGCATACAAGAACTTTACGAGGTAACTGAAAATCAAGACAATCTTGCTTTCCTTTGACTATTTGCAGATCGTGAGCCCATGAACTTCCAAGAAGCTATGGAAAAGGAGAGTTGGAGAAATGCTATGGATGAAGAGATAAAGGCAATCAAGAAGAATGACACATGGGAGTTAGCTTCACTTCCAAAAGGGTACAAGGCAATAGGTGTGAAGTGGGTGTACAAAGCAAAGAAGAATGCCAAAGGAGAAGTTGAAAGATACAAGGTGAGATTGGTGGCAAAAGGCTACAGTCAAAGAGCGGGCATCGACTATGACGAGGTATTTGCTCCGGTTGCTCGACTAGAAACTGTTAGACTAATAATTTCATTGGCAGCTCAAAACAATTGGATGATACATCAAATAGATGTCAAATCTGCATTCTTAAATGGAGTCCTCGAAGAAGAAGTCTACATTGGGCAACCACAAGGCTACGAAGTGAAGGAAGAAGAAGGCAAGGTCTTGAAGCTGAAAAAGGCACTCTATGGGTTGAAACAAGCTCCAAGAGCTTGGAATGCTCGAATTGACAAATACTTCCCAGGGAGAAACTTCACCAAGTGTCCATACGAGCATGCACTCTATATCAAAATCAAGAACAATGATATATTGATTGTATGCTTGTATGTAGATGACTTGATCTTCACAAGTAGCAATCCAAGCATGTTTGGCAAATTTAAGAAAGAGATGACGAAGGAGTTCGATATGATGGATATTGGGCTCATGTCTTACTACCTCGGCATTGAAGTGAAGCAAGAAGACAAAGGCATCCTAATCACTCAAGAAGGCTATGTTAAGGAGATACTCAATAAGTTCAAGATGGATGACTCTAACCCGGTTGGCATGCCAATGGAATGTGGAATCAAGTTGTCAAAACACGAGGAAGGAGAAAGGGTGGATCCAACACTTTTTAAGAGCTTATTTGCAAGTCTGCGATATTTAACTTGCACAAGACCCGATATTTTATATGCGGTTGGAGCTGTCAGTCGATACATGGAGAATCCAACAACAACTCATTTGAAGGCGGCAAAGAGGATTCTTCGCTATGTCAAAGGTACAACAAACTTTGGCTTGTACCATTCTATTTCTAACGATTACAAGCTTGTTGGATATAGCAATAGCGATTGGAGTGGAGATATGGATGACCGTAAGAGCACAAGTGGCTTCGTGTTCTACATGGGAGACACGGCCTTCACATGGATGTCAAAGAAGCAGCCAATTGTCACTCTTTCCACATGCGAAGCAGAGTACGTAGCTGCTACTTCATGTGTTTGTCATGCAGTTTGGTTACGAAACCTGTTGAAGGAGTTGAGTTTGCCACAAGAGGAGCCGACCAAGATTTTTGTGGACAACAAGTTAGCTATAGCTTTGGCCAAGAACCCAGTCTTCCACGATCGAAGTAAGCACATTGATACACGCTATCACTATATTAGAGAGTGCATCACCAGAAAGGACATACAACTGGAGTACGTGAAGTCTCATGATCAAGTAGCTGATATCTTCACCAAGCCTCTCAAGCACGAAGACTTCATAAGGTTAAGAAGTTTGATTGGAGTAACAAATCAAGTTTAAGGGGGGGTGTTGAAATATTAACTTGATTTGGGTCTTAGCCCAAATAGATATGTTATCTTATGTATTTAATGCAATAGGCCCAACTTCTAGAAACTTACTCTAGAGAAATCTTATCTAGAAGTTTTTTGTAGATAAGTCTTAGGAGTTATCTAGAAGATAAGGATAACCTTAGACTTGTGGAGAAAATTCTAGAGAGATAATTATAGCCATTAGATTAGAGTTGTGTTGGCAAAATCCTAACCATTGGTTGGGTAATGCCACTAGTATAAATAGAGGTGGTGTCTTTGTGTTTGCATCAAGACAAAAATTAGAAACACTCAATAACACAAGTAGCCTTCCTTTTTCTAAAATCTCTAATCTCTCCCATTTTTAAACACTTGCTCCAACCACCTAAAATTTCCTTCCAACAGCAACTTGAGTTATTGGGGATGGTAAATTGAGACTTGCAACTGGAGAGACAATCACAACTGCAATTGTTGTGGAAAAGTCCAGTTGAAAAGCTTGCAAGTGGCATAATTTGTAACTTCAGTTCCTAACCAATCAATCCCTAAATATTACAAGACACCAAGACATGATCCCAGAACTGAATAAATTGACTGATTTTAAGTTAATACAGTTGAAAAGGTTGGGAAAAGAAATTTGTCTCCCAGTATGTGGATAAATACCCTAGTTTAGTCTTTGATCATGGAATATGTGTAGCCTAATTAACTTATCCAGTTGTTATTTGCATGTTCAGTTACACAGAATATTTGACATAGGTATATATTGCTGCTTATTTTGGTAAGGAAGCAAACAGATAGTTAGTTAATATTTGATGGAAACTACTAAAAATCTGACATTTGACCTTTGCTGTGAAATGCGGTTAGAGCTCCAGAATTGAATCTGGATCGTTGATTGAACACCGTGATCTGGATCGAACAGTTGCTGATGTCACGGCCCGCTTCCAACTTTATAGAAACATGGGCTCATAACTAAGGCCCAGCAAATGATATAAGTATACCAACTTATATCACTAATAAGTTGTACGATACCAGTAAGCTCAACAATACGATAATAATAATCACAAGAACAAGATAAAATATAATAACCAATATATGGGATACGAGAACTTACAATATACACGAGAATATACACACAGTGAACAGTTCTTCCAATTCCTTTAGTATCCCATCGCTGTAACTGTTAGAGCAAGTTACTTGCCGCAAGTAGTAACAAGCAAAATAGGAACAGGAAATAAGACATAACAGAGAAAGCAATAAGATCTAGCAATTCAAATATGGAACAACCATGATAACGAGAAACAATATATATAACAAGGGAGAAACAAGAACTGGACAAGATGGGAAACAAGAACTCGCAATGCAATTGTAATACAATATGATCAAGTGTAATGCAAGTAACAACTGGAACTAGTCTCAAAATATAACTAATCAGGAAGCATGTCATGTAAACACGAATCTTGTAACTTATAAACAGGAATCATGTAACTTGAAAATATGAATCATATAACTTGTAACATGAATCATGTAACTTGTAAACATGAATCATGTAACTTGTAACAGAACATGTGTTGGATCCTGTAGGCAAGACAAGAAACACTAGGGGGGGAGGTGAATAGTGTTGTATAAAAATTAAAAATGAAATTGAACTTTTTCTTCTTTTCAGTCGACTTGAAAAGAGAAATAAGTCGACTGAGGCGTCAGATTAGAAGAGTATTTTAGACGAGTCTGATCAGTCGACTTATAGCGGAAACCAGTCGACTTATAGCGGAAACCAGTCGACTTACCAGACAAGTTTTCGAAGAGTATGTTATTTAAGTCTGACCAGTCAACTTAAATAAGAGAGGAAGTCGACTGTCCAGACAAGTTTCATAGAGTAATTAAAAAGCAAGTAAAGAAAATGCAAGTTCAGAGAAATACAACCACAGAGTACACACGATGTATCCTGGTTCGGTCCTCCCGACCTACATCCAGTCCCCAAGCAACCCACTTGAGATTTTTTACTATTCTTGAAAAAATACAAGAATACTCTACGACATTTAGACAATAACCTTGTCCAACCCGTAGACCTCTCTCACCACTAGAGAGAGCAAACCCACTCTTCCACCAAGAGTGAAAAGCTGACTCTAAAACCTAGAGCCCTACTCTCCAACCGAGAGGACCACTCTCACAACCCGAGAGTGAACAACAACAACAAAAGAGTTACAATCAACCTATAACCTTGTTTTGTGATTGTGATTTTTGTAAGTGGCTAATCGGTCAACTTCTGAATTCAATCTAGAACGAATTCAATGTTATATTTGACTGAAAATCAGAGAACCAAGACTTAGAAGATTAGAGTGCTAGTTTGAATATTTGTTCTTTTGAAAGAAATAAACTTAATTTTTTTATCAAATGCTTGGAACCTTTCAAAGGTGATTCCTAGGCTCTCTTTATAGAGAGGAATCCCTTGAACGTTGTAAATCAGTTTATAAAACTAATTTAAAATGGATATAATCTTTTGTAATTCGAAAAACAAGTTTTGAAATCAGAAAACTGTTGAAACGACTTGAACAGTCGACTGGATTGCCATGATGAGTCGACTGGCCAGAGTTTGAAAGAGTTCAGACAAATTCGTACTGATACAGTCGACTGGTACTCAACAGCTGATCTAATTCAAACTTTTTTGACCTTTAATCTTTTGAAAAATACTCAATTATAAAGATGTGTGAGTGTGTGTGTGACAAGGCTGTTACATCAATCTAAGACTCAAAAAAGAAAAATTACAATTGTTTTACAAGACATGTATTATAACACATTGAAGCATAGGTCTTGTCTTGAGTCTTGAGTCTTGAGATGGAGCTTTAACCTTTGTCTTTGTCTTTGAAGCTTGCTTGATCAATCTTGAGCTTTAGAAACTTGTAGCTTTCTTGACCAATTTGCTTTGAAAGCTTCGTTTGAACACTTTGCCTTTGTGTATACATGGTATTGATACAAAGTATAATATATAAGAGGTAGCACAACAACTTTGTATTGTGTTTTAATCATCAAAACCAAGAATCAACATTCTCCCCCTTTTTGCTGATGAACACAATAGCTTACAATAATAGAAATATTATACATGCGCAATGCTCCCCCTAACTAATGTACAATATTCATATGTTGAAAAACATGCACCAAATACACAAACATACACAGATAGCTATTTTTCTCCCCCTTTGTCATCAACCAAAAATAGAAGGAAAAAATAGTAAACACAAAGGAGCATTTGCAGCATAATAAACACAGAGCAAAAGCAAAGTCATACATAGAAATTTGAAATACATTGTTCAAATGACTACATAAAAACAGAAAATACAAAAGAAGTAGAAAAATACAAAAAATAAAATGCACAACTAATAAAAAGAGAGGTAGAAGTTAGGGTTTTTACTCAAGGGTAAAGGGCTAGGATAAGATCTGGAGAACATCAAGGGACAAGACTGGTCAAAAGAGAAAATAGGGCAAAAGAGTCACCTCAAAAGAAGTGCCAAAATTCGAATCTAAAGAAAAATTGTAACCCCTGTTTTTCATTTGGAGTATTTTTGACTGTATTTTTTTCGTTTTGGTGTATTTTTCTCTCTTGTATTTTTTTCTGAACCGTATATTGGATTTGTTTTCGATATATACTCGTTTTATTTCATTTTGAGCTCCTTGTGTTTGATTGATTGTCTCTTTTGTTCTATTCTTCGTTATTTTGATCTTTCCTTCATTTTGGTCTCGTCTTTTATTTTTATCCTTTCTTTATTATTTTTGTTTGTGGGCGTTTGTTGTGGTGGTGATTTGTTGGACCTATAAATTCCCTATCCTATTTGCATTCCTATTTTTTAATTGATCCAAAACCCATTTGTAAACCTACTACTAATTCTTAATACCCACAACCCAATACCCATAAACTCACATCCTAAACCCTATATATGAACACTCCCCACTCACAAACCCTAAACCCTAACCCTAATTTCTCTCTCCCTCACATCCGGCCTCCTCTCCCTCTCCTTGCTTTCTCCTGGCCTACACAATCGAACACAATAGCCCCACCTCCCTCCAGCCGATAGCCCCACTTCCCCCTCTGGCCTACTCTCCACCCCGGCATCACCCCATCCCGACAGCCCAAGCCCTCACTCCTCACCCCTTGGCCATCCGATCCTTCCCCACACTACCACGACAACTCTATTGCACCATATATAATCCCTCTACTCTCTCGTGGTGTTCTCTTGTGGTCGCAAGCCACTTTGATCATCTTTTGCTTTTGGGAGTTTCGTTCGTGTGGAGATTCTTGCTTGAGTTTCTTGGATTCGTGGATTAGCAGATTTTCATTCGTGGGTTTTGCTTCTATTCTTGATTGCCTCTTTCTTCATCCCCAATTAAGACAAGTAACTTTTACTCCAATTTGTTTGTTTGATACAAGTCAAAAAAGTTCACCTATAGTTTAGTTGACTCTAAAGACGACTCTTATTTGTGTTTTGCTTGATAGATTTTGTCTCTATTGTGAAAATATGACCATAGATGACTCACGACACAATATGGACATGAATTAACCTAGGATTCGCCCGTTCTTAATTTTGATCGTTTATGTTGGAATTTGTGTGAATTCGTGTTTTGGTTGAGACCCATGTGAAATTCTTGGCGTGGACATGTTAGGTACCCTAAATCTTGATGTTCAGAAACTTGGTAGACTTGATTTCATATTTGGATGTGTTTGGATCAATTTTCTTGAATATATGTTGATTATGTTTTTAGGGAAAAAATCTGTATTTTGACGCTGTTCTGTGTTGTTTTCTGTTTTGAACTGTGTTAAAGTCGGTATCTTAATTTCGGTATAAAACATGAGTTTTAGATAATTTCGTCTATTTTCAAACCCCTCTGACCTTGTTTTATTTTTATTTCGTATGACTGAGTTATGACTATTTTAGTACAGAGGTGTTGATCTTTTTCAGATTCTGTTTTTCGGTAATTTTGATAAAAAAAATATTTTAAAGAACTATGGTACACATATTATTTTGACTCAAAACATTGGTTAGTGTTTCTTTACCTAGTTAGGGATTACCCAGAATTTTGGTAAATTTTATTGATAAGTTTTATGTGATGTTCCATGCTCGTTTATAAAAACTACACTTGCTGTATTTTGCTCGTTGTTCTATAAAGAACCTTATTTTCATTATGATTCCTTTTACTGCAAGAAAAATGTTTTTGAAATGTGAAAGTTAGTATATTCTATATATTTTCATAACCCTTTGGCGGAATTGGATTTCGTTTCACTGGTTGCGAGATATCTTAGTTTTCGTACAGCAGTGTTGGGAATTCCAGATTTGCCAAACTATGGTTTCTTGATACTTTCTTATTTTTGATGACTGATCAATATTTACTGGAAAATTATGAAACTTTATATTTTGATATTGGACCTATAGGGGAATACCCCAGTTTTTTCGTGGATTTATTTAATGTGTTTTCATGCTGTTTTCCTGTTCTTGAATTCGTTTTCTTGATTTCTGGCTGAACCTAATTTCTGTATTCAAATTAGTTTTGAGCTGTGTTTTTGTGAACTAGTACATGACTTATTTATATTCACTAGATTCGTGTGGCAGTATATTTTCCAGGTCTTTCGATGGATCCAGATTTTCTTGTTTGTAACACTAGGAATCACCTATTTACTACAGTATGGTCGTGCTATCCTGAACTTGAGATGTGTTTATTTTAGTCTTTTATGAGATATCTTGCACTCGTACATGTCTAGTTTGCAACTTGCAATTATCACATGATCATGCCATATTATTCTTGATATATTTTGCACATATACATGCTTGTTTGATATTAATAACAAATAACTAAGCCGGAGTTTAAGGGACAGATCTAATTGTGGATAATTCAAAAATGTGTACTCAGAAGGGGATCCACTGATCCTACGTGATTACTTGAGACATGATACTTGACACGTGATTACTTGATACTTACACGCAAGACATGATACTTGCCACTTGCACAACTTGACACGTGATTATATGATACATGATACTTGGAGCTTGGAGCTCGATTACTTGACCTGTTCCTGAGTATACTGCCCTCTATGGTCCACTATGAAATCTAAAGCGAAACTATTTGTTGTGGCAACCATGTCGTATGGGCTGCATGAAATGCTACCTAGATAGTAATTCACTACAAGACTTGATACGTGCTACTTGAACGTGATACTTGAATATTGTCATGCCCCGCTTCCTAAAAATACGGAATACGAGTACGTAACAAAAGCCCAGCGAATGATTTTCATCATCCACAAGCTGTTCAGGAATTCTTTACAATATATCACAGAAATAATCAGAGTCGGAAGCCAGAAAAGTCAACCACATGCACATATGAACCAAATACCAACAAGAATATTTGAAATAAAATATATTAATCTCAAATAGTCATGATCTGAAATACACAAATAATCCTGGGTCACATTGCCCAAATACAAGAATAAATCCAAGTCTCACGAATACAAATATTGTTCTAGCACGATACAAGAAATAATAATAATAAGTAGAATCTCTAGCATCTAAAACATCATCTCGCCAATACCTTCAGGAACCTGTCCTCCAAAATCTGCAATACAACGAATGCAGGAAAGAGAAAAAGAAGAAAACAAGTACCCGTCAATTGCAAGTCGCGGGTCACAAATAATGTAGGATACAAGCACATGGGGAAACTAACTAAAAAGCATGGCATAATGCATCAACAGATTATCTAGCATGATATCCTAACAGTACAATTGTTTTATGTCAAAGGTTGTGTCATAAGGTAGCTAACAGTCTCTAGTAACAGTATCTCAGTATATCAGTGAATCAGGATAATAGTATATCAGTATCAGTCCAACAGTCTCAGTATAACAGTCTCAATCTAACAGTATCAGTCTCACAATATCAGTCTAACAGTATCAATTTATGTTCTTACAGTCTTGTGTGTATTACTAGCTAGGTAGCACTTCATGTCGCCCATACAACATGGTTGCTACAAAAAACAGTTTCGCTTAGTAAGATTTCATAGGGGACCATGGTGGGGTAGTGTACTCAGGTATCGGTAACAGTAACAGTCAGAACCTAGTGGTTCTCTTCTACTCTACACCTTCATATAAGAAGTAATGTAGACAGGGTCAGAAAATAGTAACAGTTAGAACCTAGTGGTTCTCTTCTACTCTACACCTTCTTACATAAGAAGTAATGTAGACAGGGTCAGTAAATAGTAACAGTAACAGTATGGAACACTAGTTCCCTTCCAAGTACACGTTTCCATATTATCCACTACTAGATCTTCCCTTAACCCTGGCTTGGTTACTTTTATTTATTATTATCAAACAGACATGAATGTGTACTAAATGGTGTCAAACTAACATGGTATAATCAGTATTAGGTTCAGGGAAACAAATAGCGTGCATAGATAATATACAGTCACATAAACGATCAAAACAGTGTATGTTTATAATCAGGACAGCACGACCAGTCAGTACTAAAACAGTAATTCTAAGAGCTACAGACATGAAAATCAAGATCCGTCGATGGATCTGAAAACTAGACATCCACACGCATCCAACGAGTATAATAAAGTCACATACTAGTTCACGACATCTCAACTCAAAACTGATTTGAATACAGAAGTTAGGTTCAGCCAGAAAACAGGGGAACGACATTAAAAGCATGAAAACAACATGAAAAGATAGCAAATAATTCCACGAAAAATCTGGGGTAATCCCCTATAGATATAGACTCAAAATAGAAAGTTTCATAATATTCCAGTAAGTATAGGTCAATCATCAAAAATAAGAAGCAACACGAAAATATAGTTTTGATGAATCTGGAATTCTCAACACTGCTGTACGAAAACTAGGATATCTGGCAATCGGTGAATCGAAATCCAATTCCGCCAAAATGACATGAAAATAGATAGATTTTAATGACTTTCCTATTTCACAAAGAATTTTCATACAGTATAAAGAATTGCAGTGAAAATAGGGTTCTATACTGAACATCGCGCAATTTACAGCATGAGGAGATTTTAAAAAAGAATATGAAACACCACTTAAAACTTATCTTTAAAATCCAGAAAAAATCTGGGTAGTCCCTAATATCATAAGGAAACACTGAGCAAAATATTATACCACGATATTATGTATAGCCTAGTTCTTGAAAATAAATTGTTAACAAAATTTACACAAAACAGAATCTGGAATCTACCGACACGCATGTACCAAAACTATCATATCTCAGTCATACGAAATACAAATCAAGTAAAACTAGTGGGGTTTGAAAATAGACAAAATTATCTAAAATCCATCTTTTATTTTGGTGTTAAGATTCGGACTGTAGCATGGACGAAAACAGCAAACAACACAGAACAAGCCGCAAATACAAATTTCACACCTCTAACCAAAAACATCATAACTTCCACAATACTGCTCCAAACATAACCAAACTTGAAGTACAACCTACCAAACATCTAAGCATCATGTTTTAGGGATTCTAACATGTCCAAGCCTATTATTTTCACATGGTCCATTAATCAAACACCTAGCATGCAATTAGTCACATACACGAACAAAATCAAGTTTGGGCAAAACCTAGGTTATCATCCTATCAAGTTTCATGTCATAAGTCATCTATGACCAAATTTATCACAATAGAGACAAACCCATCAAGAAAAATACAATTTTTGGTTGTCTCTAGACCCAACTACACTATATGTGAACTTTTACTTGTATCAACCTAATGAATTTTAGTATAAGTTACTTGCCTTGTTAGGGAGACGAAGAACGATCCAAAGTGAAGAGAAGAGAACCCACGAACCAAATCTAATCCACACGCGAATCCAAGCAAACCCACGAACAAGAACACCCACGATGGAAATCCTCTTGATGCAATGAATAAAGTGGAAAAAACCCACTTCAAAAACACCACAAAGGAAGGGTCTTGTGATGATTTGTATGTTGATGATGGTGCAATCCTTTGGTGGTCGGCAATAGGGAATCAAGGAGAGGGATTTGTATGGAGATGGATATATGGAGTAGGGTTTGTTGTATGGTAGGATTGCAAGGAGTAGGAGGTGTCGGTTTTTGGAAGGGAGGTGAGGCTCGGTTGTGAGGAAGGAGGGGGGGTATGCTGCCGGGATGCAGTTACAAGGAGGTGGCCGGATGTGCTTTAGGGAGAGAGAGAGATAATAAAGATTAGGGTTAGGGTTTTTAGGATTAGGGGTATTTAAATAGGAAATTAATGTCGGTTAATGGGTAGTGGGTATCAATATGTAGTAATAGGTATACAAATGGGTAATGGGTATTGGGTAGGTTTTAATTGGGGATACAGTTTATAGTGAATTCTATGGCTCCTAAAAATCTCATTAGGGGTCAAAAATCATAGTTTTAGGAAAATCACCACAAAAAATTCATCACATCACCAAGAAAATTTTTAAAAGATAATGAGGCCAAAAATGAAGAAAAGAAACCAAAATGGCGAAAACGAAGCAAAACGACAAACAAACGACACAAGGAGCTCAAATGAAAAGAAAAGAATATATATTGAAAATAAATCCAATATACGGTTCCGAAAAATACAAGAGAGATAAAATACACAAAAATGAAAAATACACTCCAAAATACATAAAATGGAAAATAGGGGTTACAATCCTACCCACCTTACAACAAAATTTCGTCCTCGAAATTTACTTAGGCGGTACATAGGACAAGGCAAAAACAAACTGGGGAAAGGTAACGAAGCAGAGGGTTAATGGGGAAGGAACAAAGCAGGGGCAATACCAGAAAAAAGGAGGGAAGGGGATAACAATGGGATCAAATGGAATTTAGAAAGAGAATAAACAATATCAAAAAGGAAAGAATCAACACCAGATAACAAAGCAATAAGGGAGTCGATAGAACTGAAATCAAAGAGAGAAAAGACAAGGAAGAATTGAATCAAACAATAGGTCAACGGATGAGAACAATTACAAGAGATAGAGGAATCCAAAACAATGCAAGGAAGGAGAAGCAACAATATGATCCTGGGACCTGTGAGTTATGGGTCCACCACGCTTCCGCTGTGCCACTCTGATCGGGGAAGACCCTGCCAATAGCATCCAGCGATGCCAACTGACGGACCAAGTAGAAAATAGAAAGAGAATGAATGGCACCAAAATTAGAAGGATATGGGTACGAAAGAATGAATTCATACCCAACAAGAAATCAATAAAAAAGGACGACTGAAAAAGACGGAAGAATCAAAGAATCACGGAATCGAATAAGAAGGGACCAAAAAGAAAGGAATAAGACTAGTACCCAGATCAATGTTGGTAATAATTCTTTCATACATGCATGGTTGGTGAAATGTTGTGCAGATCCCAGTTCGAGCCAAGCTTGTCTAATATATTAGGCAACTAATACATTAGCCAAACCTGGTGCTCTGATACCAGTAAAAACCCTGTCACGCCCCGATTCCCAAAAATACGGAATACGAGTACGTAACAAAAGCCTAGCGAATGATTTTCATCATCCTTAAGCTGTTTCAGAAATCTTTACAACACATCACAGAATTTATCAGAGTCGGAAGCAAAAAGGCACAACCATTCATGAATACTTGCAACAAATTACCAACAGGAATTTACTTGAATCCAAATACAATATTCTCAAATAAATCAGAGTCTAGAGAAAAATAATATCCTGGGTCACATTGCCCAAATACAAATAATATACAATAACCAAATACAACTTATTCATTGTTCAAGCAACAGTAAAAATAATAATAATAAAGCAAGTCTCCAGCATTTAAAACATCATCTCACCAATACCTTCTGGTAGCTGACCGTCCTGATATGCAGTTAGTGAATTTGCAGGAAAAGAGAAAAAAAAAAAAACAAGTACCCGTCAATTGCAATTTGCGGGTCACAAATAATGTAGGATACAAGCACATGGGGAAACTAACTAAAAAGCATGGCATAATGCATCAACACATTATCTAGCATGGTATCCTAACAGTACATTTATTTTATGTCAAAGGTAGTCATGAACAGGTGGCAACAAGTATCAAACACGAGTCATGTAGTCATGAACAAGTGGCAATAAGTATGGGAAACACGGGCCCCCTTTCGAGTACACGTTTCCGAATTATCCACTAATCGATCTTTCCCTTAAACCCCGGCTTGATTACTTTTATTATTGTTATCCAACGGACATGAATGTGTACGAAATAGTGTCAAATAAACATGGTATGATCAGGTTTAGGTTCAGGTTAACAAATCAGCATGCATGGATGATATACGTTCACATATATGAGCAAAATAGTCTAGGTTCATAATCAGGACAGCAAGACCAAGCAGTACTAAAACAGTGATTCTAAGAGCTACAGACATGCAAATCAATATCCGTCAAAGGATTTTGAAACTAGACATCCACACGCATCCAACGAGTATAATTAAGTCACATACTAGTTCACAACATCTCAACTCAAAACTGATTTGAATACAGATTTCATGTTCGGCCAGAAAACAGGGGAACAACTTCAAAAGCATGAAAACAGCATGAAAACACATCAAATAATTCCAAAAAAAATCTGGGGTAATCCCCTATAGATATAGTCTCAAAATAACAAGTTTCATAATATTTCAGTAAGTATAGTTTAACCTTAAAAAATAAGAAGCAACACAAAAACATAGTTTTGACGAATCTGGAATTCTCAGCACTGCTGTACGAAAATTAGGATATCTCACAATTAGTGAATCGAAATCTAGTTCTACAAAAACGAAATGAAAATAGATGAAATTTACTTTCATATTTCACAAATAATTTTCATACATTATAAAGAATTAGAGTGAAAACAAGGTTCTATACTGAACAGCGCGCAATTTACAGCATAAGTAGATTTTAGAAAAGAACATGAAACACTGCACAAAACTTATCTTTAAAACTCAACAAAAATCTGGGAAGTCCCTAGTATCATGAGGAAACACTGAACAAAATATTATACCAAGATATTATGTATAGCCTAGTTCTTGAAAATAAATTCTTAACAAAATTTACACAAAACAGAATCTAGAATCTACCAACACGTCTATACCAAAACCATCATAACTCAGTCATACGAACTCCAAATCAAGTAAAACAAGTGGGGTTTGAAAATAGACAAAATTATCTAAAATTTATTTTTTATTTTGGAATTAAGATTCGGACTGTAGCATGGGTGAAAACAGCAAACCAAACAGAACAAGCTGCAAATACAGATTTCACACCTCTAACCAAAAACATCATAACTTCCACAATATTGCTCCAAACATAACCAAACTTGAAATAAAACCTACCAAATATCTAAGCATCATGTTTTAGGGATTCTAACATGTCCAAGCCTATTATTTTCACATGGGCAATCAATCAAACACCTAGCATGCAATTAGTCACATACACGAACAAAATCAAGTTTGGACAAAACCTAGGTTATCATCCTATCATGTTTTATGTCATAAGTCATCTATGGCCAAATTTATCACAATAGAAACAAACCCATCAAGAAAAATACAATTTTTGGTTGTCTCTAGACCCAACTAGACTATATGTAAACTTTTTGACTTGTATCAACCTAATGAATTTTAGTACAAGTTACTTGCCTTGTTAGGGAGATGAAGAACGATCCAAAGCGAAGAGAAGAGAACCCACGAACTAAATCTACTCCACACGCGAATCCAAGCAAACCCACGAACAAGAACACCCACGATGGAAATCCTCTTGATGCAATGAATAAAGTGGAGAAAACCCACTTAAAAAACACCACAAAGGAAGGGTCTTGTGATGATTTGGATGTTGATGGTGGTGCAATCCTTTGGTGGTCGGCAATAGGGAATCAAGGAGAGGGATTTGTATGGAGATGGATGTATGGAGTAGGGTTTGTTATGGTGGGATTGCAAGGAGTAGGAGGTGTCGGTTTTTGGAAGGGAGGTGAGGCTCGGTTGTGAGGAAGGAGGGGGGGTATGCAGCCTGGATGCAATTACAAGGAGGAGGCCGGATGTGTTTTAGGGAGAGAGAGATAATGGAGATTAGGGTTAGGGTTTTTAGGATTAGGGGTATTTAAATAGGAGATTAATGTCGGTTAATGGGTAGTGCGTATTAATATGTAGTAATAGGTATATAAATGGGTAATTGGTATTGGGTAGGTTTCAATTGGGGATACTATTTATAGTGAATTCTATGGCTCCTAAAAATCTCATTAGGGGTCAAAAATCATAGTTTTGGGAAAATCACCACCAAAAATCCATCACATCACCAAGGAAAATTTTAAAGAAGATAATGAGGCCAAAAATGAAAAAAAGAAACCAAAATGGCGAAAACGAAGCAAAACGACGAACAAACGACACAAGGAGCTCAAATGAAAAGAAAAGAATATATATTGAAAATAAATCCAATATACGGTTCCGAAAAATACAAGAGAGATAAAATACACAAAAATAAAAAATACATTCTAAAATACATAAAATGAAAAACAGGGGTTACAAATATGAAACTTGAACATGATACATGCTTGCTTGATTCTTGATTACAAGATACATGCGACTTGATTACATGAGACTTGAAACTTGATACTTGTTTACATGAATATATGACACTTGACACTTGACACTTGACACATGTTTATAAGAAAATTGATTACTTGACACTTGATTTATGCCATGTACACTTGATCACATTACCATGCTAGTTGTTTACTTTGCTATCACACTTTTACCATGTTGGTAGTTAGTTTCCTCATGTGCTTGTATCCTACATTATAGGTGGCCCATAACTTGAAATTGACGGGTACTTGTGTTTTCTCTTTTTCTCTTTTCTGTATTCGTTGAATTGTAGAGTTTAGAGAACAGGTTCCATATGGTATCGGAGACATGAAGCAATAGTGTTGCTTTTTATTATATTATTTCTTGTATCTTGCTTGAATAATAATTGTATTTTGAGACTTGGATTTATCTTGTATTTGGGCGATGTGACCCAAGACATGTATTTTATTCAGATCATGACTATTTAAGATTTGTGTATTTGGTTTCAAGTATTCTTGTTGGTATTTTGACTCATTCCGTGCATGTGGTTGATTAATTCGTTTCCGACTCTGATGTTTCTTGAGAATGTTGTTAAGATTTCTTGAACAGCTTATGGATGATAAAATTCATTCGCTGGGCGTTTGTTATATATCCATATTCCACATTCTTTTGGGAATCAGGGCGTGACAGGATTTTTAGTGGTATCAGAGCCCTAGGTTTGGCTAATATATTAGGCAACTAATGTATTAGATATGCTTGGTTCGAACCGGAATCTGCACAACATCTCACCAACCATGCATGCATAAATGAATCAAATATTATCAACATTAATCTGAATACTAACTATTTTTGGTTTTGTGCAGACTATGGCTCGCAGCGGTTCTACTTCGCAGTCGCAGGGTGATCCGATTGAGGCGGTCAGTGCAGTGCTTGAGGCTTGATTAATCAGCAGCAGAACCATAGTGATTTGGTGATGGCTACTTTAGAAGCCGCTCGAGCTACTCTACCTGTTGCGCCTAGCCAGGATGTTCTTCCACCCCGTCTGGAAATGGTCACAGACTTTATGATGCTGCATCCGGACATGTTTTCAGGCACTGAGATGCCTTTGGAGGCTGAACAATGGTTGATTCGGACAGAGAACCTACTTTTGGCAGCTAGAGTTGCTGATGCAAATCGTGTGCATGTGGTTACCATCCAGTTGGTGGACTTGGCTCATATCTGGTGGAGGTCCGAGTCCGAAAGGCTTGAAAAATCGATCACTTGGGCCACTTTCACTAGGAGCTTCTTGGAGAAGTTCTTTCCTAGCAGCACCAGAGTTGAGATGGAGCAGCAATTCTTAGCCCTGAAATAGGTTGGTCGTTATTTCTAGTAATGAAATTTTGTTACATATTGTTCATGCAATGTTGTAACATAAGACTTTCTGAAACAGGGCTCCAGGTCTGTGGACGAGTATGCTGCCGAATTTACGAGACTTAGCCGCTGCGCAGCCGTTCTTGTGGCGAACGAAGAGGATAGGGCTCGTAGGTTCATCTTGGGGCTTGAGCGAGACATAAAGGTGTAGCTTGTCTCTCTGCGCTTGCATACCTATGCCGAGGCTCTTGAGGCAGCTAGGGCCCAGGAGCAGGCTCGTGGTGGTTCCACTCCTTCTCAGCGGACTGTTCAGTACTCAGTTGCTAGGTCTTCTGGTGGGCCTATTCGGAGACCTGTTTCGACCCCTCCAGTCAGGGCAGCTCCTTACTCTGCTGCAGGTCCTCCGAGAGTTGGTTTCTGTGCCTTTTGCCATATTCCAGGGCATGAGCGTAAGGGTTTCCGACATGCCAATCGTCGCTATTTTGGATGTGGTGCCACTGATCGTTCGGTGTGGGATTGCCCGTGGTTGGCTCCTCCAGCCAGGGGTCCTGTTCAGCCAGTTGCCGCAGCACGTGATCCAGTTAGACCACCGCTTCTCCCACAGCATCAGATTGTCGGTTAGAGTACCGTTGTTCCGAGGAGAGGTCAGGCGTTCAACCTGACTGCTGCAGATGCTGAGTCAGCTGAGGGTGTAGTTGCAGGTATCTTTTGTTTTATTGTTTTATTGGTTGCTGTTTCTCCTTGTTTTTCTTCATTTTCCCTTGCTTTATTTCTTTCTGTTGTCTTCTCCATTTTTTTTCCCTCACCCCTGTTTAACCAATTCTTTTCTCTGTCTTTTTTGCTTTCTATCTTAGGTGTTGTGCTTGTGTGCTCTTTCCCTGCCCATGTTCTGTTTAATTTTGGGGCAACCCATTCTTTTGTCTCCTTTCGATTTGTCGCTCGCCATCAGTTGGAGTGCAGCAACATGTCAGAGGTTTGGAACATTGTGACAGGTGGTGGAGTTGTCATTTGTTCCCATGAGTGCAGGCAGTGTTCTGTAATTATTGGTAGCGCTGAGTTCAAACCCGATCTGATTGTAATTGGGAGTTCAGGATTCGACGTTATTCTGGGTATGGATTGGTTGGGTGAAACCCATGCCATTATTGATTGCCGTGATAAGAAGGTTGTGTTCCGGATTCTAGATCGCACAGAGTTTGAGTCCCATGCCGGGGAGTCTTCCCTTGGCCAAGCTGTAGTCGATCAGAAGGTTTGTGCGATGGAGTTGCATTCAGGCTGTGAGGCAGCGCCTCTAGTAGTTCGGGATTTTATGGATGTTTTTCCAAATGAGTTGCCTGGCTTACCTCCTGATAGGGAAGTGGAATTCGGTATTGATGTTTAGCCTGGAACAGCGCCGATATCGAAGAGTCCCTACAGGATGGCACCGGTTGAGCTAGCAGAGCTTAAGGTGCAGATTCAACAGTTGCTTGATTTGGGTTTCATCAGGCCTAGTGTTTTGTCTTGGGGTGCTCCGGTCCTTTTTGTTGATAAGAAGGTGGTCGTCGACTGTGCATGGATTATCGAGAACTGAACAGAGTTACTGTGAAGATTCAGTATTCGTTGCCTAGGATAGATGATTTGTTTGATCAGCTGAGTGGAGCTGCTGTTTTCTCAAAGTTGGATCTTCGTTCTGGGTATCACCAAGTCAAGGTGAAGGCTACAGATATACAGAAGACTGCTTTCAGGACTAGATACGAGCACTATGAGTATCTTGTGATGCCGTTCGGAGTTACAAATGCACCGGCTGTATTCATGAGTCTTATGAACCAGGTTTTCTCTCAGTTCTTGGATAGATTTGTGGTGGTCTTTATTGATGATATTTTAGTGTATTCTCAGAATGGGGAAGATCATGCTGAGCATCTTAGAGTGGTTTTGCAGACTTTGAGAGAGAATCAGCTCTATGGGAAACTTAGCAAGTGCGAGTTTTGGCTCGACAGGATTTCTTTTTTGGGGCACATTATTTCTGGCGATGGTATTTCTGTGGATCCTACCAAGGTTGAGGCTGTGAAGGATTGGCCTATTCCCAAGTCAATTTCAGAAGTCAGGAGTTTTCTCGGTTTGGATGGCTATTATCGAAAGTTTGTCCAAGATTTTTTGAAGATAGCAGGACCGTTGACTAAGTTGACTGGGAAAGATCAGAAGTTCTGTTGGTCTGATGAGTGTGATGGAGCTTTTGTTGAGTTAAAGAATAGATTGACGTCAGTTCCTGTGTTGACTATTCCTGATGGTTCAAGTGGATTTGTAATTCACTGTGATGCTTCTGGTAAGAGTCTTGGAGCAGTTTTGATGCAGAAGGGCCGAGTCGTTGCGTATGCATCGAGGCAGTTGAGGCCGCATGAGAAGAACTATCCTACTCATGACTTGGAGTTAGCAGCAGTGACTTTTGCTTTGAAGTTGTGGAGACATTATTTACTTGGGGACCGAGTGGAGATCTTTACAGACCACAAAAGTTTCAAGTACGTCTTCACCCAGAAGGAGTTAAATATGAGGCAAAGGCGTTGGTTGGAGCTTACGGCCGATTATGACATCAGTTTGCAATACCATCCTGGTAAAGTAAACTTGGTGCCAGATACTTTGAGCAGGAGACCGGCAGTTATGTTCTTAACTCAGCAGAGGGATCTGATTGAGCAGATGGGAAGGTTAGAGTTGGAAGTTTTGTTGCCGAGTTCTGATCGGAGTTGTTTCGTGCTTCAGCTACAGTCGTCTCTTGTTGATCAAATTAAAGAGGCACATGCTAGTGATGCATAGTTGCAGAGATTTCGAGCTGGCGTTGAGTCTGGATCCAGAACGGACATGGTTATTCGTTCGAATGGATCTCTTCGTTTTGGGTCCAGATTATGTGTCCCGGAAGGTGATGTTCGTCAGAGGTTGCTTGAGGAAGCCCATCAGTCTTCGTATTCTATCCATCCTGGTGGTACTAAGATGTATTGGGATTTGAAGCTTCATTTCTGGTGGCAGGGTATGAAAAGGGCTGTGGCTCAGTTTGTTGCTCAGTATTTGATCTGCCAGCAAGTTAAGGCAGAGCATCAGAGAACCGCTGGACTTCTTCAACCGCTTTCTATTCCAGAGTGGAAGTTGGAACATATCACTATAGATTTTGTGACTGCATTGCCGAGGAGTCCTAAGGGTCATAATGTCATTTGGGTGATTGTCGACAGTTTGATGAAGACTGCTCACTTCATTCCTTTTCGTGTCGGTCAGTCTACTCAGAGCCTAGCTGAGAGGTACATAGACTTCATGGGGTTCCAGTCAGTATTGTATCCGACAGGGATAAGAGATTCAGATTTCAGTTCTGGAAGAGTCTTCAGAACAGTTTGGGGAGCAAATTAAAGTACAGTACAACTTTTCATCCCCAGACTGATGGACAGTCAGAACGGAATATTCAGATTCTTGAGGACATGTTGAGGTCCTGTATCCTTCAGTTTGGTGGGTCTTAGGAGGATCATTTGCATCTCGTAGAATTCTCGTACAATAACAGCTTTCAAGCCAGTACTAAAGTTGTCCCATTCGAGGTACTCTATGGGTGGAAGTACAGATCACCAGTGTGCTGGGATGACATTGGTGAGAGGAAGTTGTTGGGTCCGAAGTTGATCACCAAGACAGTGGATGCTGTGGTTCATATCAGGAAGAAATTGTAGGCAGCTCAGGATAGGTAGAAGCGATGGGCCGATGCCCATCGGAGAGCTTTGGAGTTTGGCATTGGTGACCATGTTTTCCTTAAGGTATCACCGTGGCGCGGTGTCATTTGGTTTGGTGGTGGGGGCAAGCTTAGCCCTAGTTTTATTGGACCGTTTGAGATTTTGGAGCGAGTAGGCAAGGTGGCCTGTCGTCTTGCATTGCCGCCAGCTTTATCAGGAGTGCACGATGTTTTCCATGTCTCACAACTCAGGAGATATATCCGAGATGAGAGCCACGTGATCGACTATTTTGAGTTGACCATTCGGCCGGATTTGACTTGTGAGATTCCGCTAGTTGCTATTGTGGATCGGCGAGAGAAAGTGCCTGAGAACAAAGTCATCAAGTTGGTTCGTGTTGCTTGGAATCCTCACTCGCCTGGTGAGTCGACTTGGGAGCTGGAGGAGGAGATTCGGCAGAAGTTTCCTCATTTGTTTGGGTAGTTTTTGTTTTGTCATTTGGTTGTTTCGGGGTTACCCTATGTATCTTCTTTTAGAATTTCGAGGACGAAATTCTTCTTGTTAGGTGGGTAGGATTGTAACCCCTGTTTTTCATTTGGTGTATTTTTTACTGTATTTTTTTCGTTTTTGTGTATTTTTCTCTCTTGTATTTTTTTCTGAACCGTATATTGGATTTGTTTTCGATATATACTCATTTTATTTCATTTTGAGCTCCTTGTGTTTGATTGATTGTCTCTTTTTTTCCATTCTTCGTAATTTTGATCTTTCCTTCATTTTGGTCTCGTCTTTAATTTTATCCTTTCTTTATTAATTTTTTTATGGGCGTTTGTTGTGGTGGTGATTTGTTGGACCTATAAATTCCCTATCCTATTTGCATTCCTATTTTTTAATTGATCCAAAACCCATTTGTAAACCTACTACTAATTCTTAATACCCACGACCCAATACCCATAAACCCACATCCTAAACCCTATATATAAACACTCCCCCCTCACAAACCCTAAACCCTAACCCTAATTTCTCTCTCCCTCACATCCGACCTCCTCTCCCTCTCCTTGCTTGCTCCCGACCTGCACACCCGAACACCATAGCCCCACCTCCCTCCAGCCGACAAACCCACTTCCCCCTCCGGCCTACTCTCCACCCCGGCATCACCCCATCCCGATAGCCCAAGCCCTCACCCCTCACCCCTTGGCCATCCGATCCTTCCCCACACCACCACGACAACTCTCTTGCACCATATATAATCCCTCTACTCTCGCGTGGTGTTCTCTTGTGGCCGCAAGCCAGTTTGATCATCTTTCGCTTTTGGGAGTTTCGTTCGTGCGGAGATTCTTGCTTGAGTTGCTTGGATTCGTGGATTAGCAGATTTTCATTCGTGAGTTTTGCTTATATTCTTGATAGCCTCTTTCTTCATCCCCAATTAAGTTAAGTAACTTTTACTCCAATTCATTTGTTTGATACAAGTCAAAAAGTTCACTTATAGTGTAGTTGGGTCTAGAGACGACTCTTGTTTGTGTTTTGCTTGATGAGTTTTGTCTTTATTGTGAAAATATGACCGACTCACGACACAATATGGACATGAATTAACCTAGGATTCGCTCGTTCTTGATTTTGATCGTGCATATGAGATTTTGTGTGAATTCGTGTTTTGGTTGAGACCCATGTGAAATTCTTGGCGTGGACATGTTAGGTACCCTAAATCATGATGTTTAGACACTTGGTACACTCGATTTCATGTTTGGATGTGTTTGGATCAATTTTCTTGAATCTATGTTGATTTTGTTTTTAGGGAAAAAATCTGTCTTTTGACGCTGTTTTGTGTTGTTTGCTGTTTTGAATTGTGTTAAAGTCGGTATCTTAATTTTGGTATAATACATGAGTTTTACATAATTTCGTCTATTTTCAAATCCCTCTGACCTTGTTTGATTTCGATTTCGTATGACTGAGTGATATGGCTAAAAATAGATTTAAATCGGAAACGTCCAAATTGGGCACGAATCTTAAAGCTCGGTGGTAAAATGATAATTTCACCTACATACAAGCCTGAAATGGGTACTGGGTCTTTTCTCCAAAGACCCAATAGCCTACGAACGGATCCGCCTCAATTGGGTGCGAGTTCCAACCCGCAAGAAACCCAGTTTAGCTAGAAAGAATTAGGGTTTATGATTATACTTAATCGACGGCCGTGATTCACTCTATCCATTCACTGGGAAGTAGGGATTCGACCTTATCCCGAAACTTGTCCATAAGGCGGCTATAAATACCCCCCATCCCCTACTGTTAATAGGTAATCAATCTTTTGCCAGTAAAAGCTCATTCATAATCTTTCAGATTACTGACTTGAGCGTCGGAGGGTGCGTCGCTGGGATCAACCTGTGTTTCGCACTTTTTGTAGGTCAACGGCGGGAGATAACAGTCAAACTCCGTCGGAAAGGCTTCAGGTTTGGCTATTCAACATCCCAAAGGATCCACAAATCTATCTGTTTGCCCCCACACCGATTTCAGCGGCAACAGATTGGCGCAGTCGGTGGGAACGATGAATAGCAATCCATCCTCTTCCATCGGTTAAGATCACCACCAGCCATGCCTCCAAGGAAACTAAGATCCAAAGGGTCCAACCGTGGACCCACTCCTTCTTAACCCCAACAGGAGGCTCCCTTCCAAACCGTCCAGCAGTAGGGACAACTCCCACCTTAGCCTGATCAGCCCCTGCCGTAACACCCCGAATCGCAAATACACTGAATTCAAGATGTTCTACAGGATCTTTCCACTTCCTTTAGTACAATTTTACAAGGAAATTTGAAATTTTCGCTTTACATCAAAGTTTACATAAAACTTTACACTTTACATTGCACAGCGGAAGTAAAATTCACAACAATTGAATAAATGTACAACAACATGGTATAATCTTTAAGCATCCGTTCCTCTTTAACCTTTAACATGTCATTTACCTGCACATAAGACTGTGGGTACGTCAGTTTATTCAACCGACGAACATTATACACGGCCATCCTCTCTATGCCGGAAATAGTATAACTTATTTTCCATATTTAGCAAACACAAACTTGTCACATATCAAACTAAAGGGACTACCCTATTGATGTCGTGTTGTGATTGTGCACTTACTCCTTAATGCAATTATTTATGTTACATGACACTAATGCACACTTGTTCGGATTCTATGCATCCCATACTACATAGGTCCGATGGCAAGCCTCTTATTCGTTCTTCATCTTTGTAGGGTTCAATCCCTCGCCATGACTTAATCTAGTACTGTAACTACGGTGAGTATCCTAGATGATCTATGAGTACAAGCACGTGTGCAGAAAACCTAGAGGAGAACCCCACGCCATGTCTTGACTCGTCAAGCATGCATTCTGTGGCAATTCAGCATCCTTCATGGCACACGGTCCTCTTGCAGTCACCAAACATCCCACAAGCGTGGCTAAAGTCCGATCATTACTGAGTTGTGCCCATGCCATGTCTTGATTCATCAAGCATGCATTCTGTGGCTCACACACTCGCACCGTAAACTCTAGTTCTCATACTCGTGTTTTCTCTCACTTTCATCACATCTTCACTATGCACTATTCTTAATTTAATAGAATCATGAATAAAATCAAAGCTCTAGAGTTAGCCTCTCCACTAAACCGGACTTATTCATTTATGCAAACATGACCAACCTTGGTCTTTCATTCCAATATTTCATTTCATTTCTTTCCAATTGCTGGGGGAGACTTAGCTACTCTTTTGTTTCAATTCAAATTCACAATTTCTAAATTGAGCATTTCTAACTCATAAATTCATATTCATAATCAACAGATTTCCTTTTCTTATAGCATGATCTCTGAATTGTTCAATAGTCCATAATCATACATGGAATTATAACTTCACATTAAAATTCACATCACTACGAATATTCACATTTAATATCTTTCACACTATTCACATATGAGAATAATTCACATCCATCACATAATATAATTTCTTACATTAACCTTCCAATCCTTTATTTCAAGTTCTTTTTGCATGTTATAATTTTCACAAGAAAATATACATATAGAACCATAGTTCTATTTACACATTTTATTCTCAAAACATACTTTATTTCATGCAAATAATTCCCAGATTATTTTTATAATGTCCTACATATTTTTAGAAGAATAGTCATATTTTTCTCATAATTTTTTGATAACTAAAACACCCAAAAATATTGTTTTTTCAATCTTGCCGAGGGCAAGATTCGAACCCAGCACCACAGAGAACACAGCCGAAGCACAGACCACTAGGCCGAAGGCTACTGTCGTTAGAAGAAAGCGCTGAGAGCACTAAATGCTCTCGGCCGCTGTTCTTTCATTTCGTGTCTCAAATACAAAAAGTATGATACTAAGGGGATTCGAACCAGTGACTCACCGACCCACTGTAGCGATTAGGATCGTGCCGACCACTTGAGCTATACGCTCATGTTGTCGTAATTCCAACAGTAGTCTAGTTAAAATCTATTCTCTTTGTTATTTAAAACATTTCGATGTTCAACGAATTCTCATTTCAATTTGCTTTTATCGAATTTACTGTAAATTTCCAGATTGGCTATTCTCAACATAAATTATACTCCAGTATAAAAAAGAATAATTTTTTCAATAATTAATACATATTTTCATACAACCAATTCGAAATATGGACTATCACTACCACATTTCTTCTCTTTTCGACATTTCTTAGCAATTAGCATTCTAATCTCTTTATCAACAAATTTCACATTAATTCTCTGTCTTTAATCATTTACCTAACATAAAAACTCATATTTAAATTATTTATGCCCACATTAACACAGAAGATCTATTTAACACATGAAATTGCATTATCAAACTACTAACTTTTGTATGTAATTCTTGATGGTAATAAATGTGTTTTCTTCAATCAATCCATGATCCTAATCGATTCACATACAACTTAAATAATAGAACCACATACAAATTTGCTTATTCACATTTCAATCATTCAATGGGTTATTTTTTCTAATTAAAGTGTACTCTTCTTAATTTTTTTCATGCTTCCTTCATTCATTTCTAACATGCATCCTAGACAAATGTCCTTGCAACGAAATGCTCCTCCTCCTAGATGCGCGCACACTTAGGAAAATTCCGAGCACACCACAACCAACCTGAGCACTCCTTGATGGAAAAACCGGCCTTCTCTCCTCCTTGATAGAATGCAAGCACAATTTTTCCACGCACTCTCAATCTTTTAACTCACAAAATAACTACTAGATAAAGTATTTTAGACTATAGATTTGGAGGAATTATTTAGCGCAAGAATAACTAGCCATGGAGGGGGGTATTTATACTAAAAATCAAGGAGAATGGATGGCTAAGATTGAAGTAGGAGTTAGGATTAAATGGTTGAGATTTAAGGGGGAGTTATACTAACCACCCATAATCAAGTAACCACCACACCATGATCCCACTCAAATTTTTGTGTTTCCCTCCAAAGAAGCAATCCGACCAAGCATGGGGAGTGCACTTTGCACGTGTACTTGCAATGCACGTGCATGCATTAGCCTCCAAAAACTTGTACATTTTATTTTATATAAAATAAACTTTAATTTTGTATTCTACATTACAAGTCATATTTAAAAATAAATTAACTAATGGGCTTTAGTTCATGGGCCAAAAATAATTATTTTAAAATGAAATAAATGAATTACATTTTGGGCTTTAAGAAAAAGACTTTTTGTCTAATTGAAAGAAAGCTTTGTAAAAATAATTAAAAGCACATAATTAAAAAAAAATCTATACTCATCATGATGAAAATATTTACCAAAATATTGCATGTGCACACTACTTGCAAAAATAAATAATTTTTCATAAATTGAAAAATCAGGGCATTACAACACTCCCTCTTTAGAATAGTTCCGTCCTTGGAACTACAGTCAAGAGCGAGAAAACAAACACTAACAACAAGCACAAGGAAAATACAAAATACAAAATACAAAATCAAGCAAAAAGCTCAGGATAGTCCTTCAACATTCTCTCCTCAGACTCCCAAGTAGCCTCTTCAACCAAATGGTTTCTCCAGACTACCTTGACCATCGGTATCGTCTTATTCCTCAAGACTTTCTCTCGACGATCAACAATCTCGACAGGAGACTCGATGTAATTTACGTCCAACTGCAGACCTTCCGGCACTTCAGGCAAATGATGACTCGGGTCTGGAATATAACCTCTCAGCAAGACACATGAAAGACATTGTGCACCTGAGATAACTCTTCCGGTAATTCAAGCCGGTAAGCAGTCTTCCCGATCCTTTTTAATATCTTGTACGGGCCTATAAACCTCGGGGCTAATTTCCCGCCTTTGCCAAAACGAACCACACCTTTACTGGGCGATACCTTCAGAAAGACGAAGTCACCAACCTCAAACTCAAGGTCCCTTGTCCGGTTGTCTGCATAGCTTTTCTGCCTGCTCTGAGCTTCTACCAACCTTTTCCTGATCAGAAAAATCTTCTCAGAGGTTTGCTGCACAAGCTCAGGACCAAACAACTGATGCTCCCCAACTTCAAACCAACAAACAGGCATCCTGCACTTCCTGCCATACAAAGCTTCGTACGGCGCCATCCCGATGCTAGTCTAAAAACTGTTGTTGTAAGCAAACTCTACCAAAGGTAAATGCCTTTCCCAACTGCCTCCAAAGTCTAGTATACAACACCGAAGCATATCCTCAAAAATACGGTTGACTCTCTCAGTCTGCCCATCGGTTTGCGCATGAAAAGCAGTGCTAAAATCTATCTTGGTCCCCAAAGCTGTCTGAAGACTCCTCCAGAAATGTGAAGTAAACCGCGCATCTCGATCAGACACAATAGTTGACGGAACACCATGAAGCCTGACAATCTCGCCAACATACATCTCAGCTAACTTGTCCATCGAAGCAGTGAGTTTCATCGCCAAAAAGTGAGCGGACTTGGTTAGTCGATCGACTATAACCCAAATCGCATCATTGCCTTCAGAACTCTTAGGTAATCCCGTGATGAAATCCATACTGATGTTATCCCACTTCCATTCCGGAATAGGTAACGACTGTAATAGACCTCCGGGTCTCTGATTTTCGGCTTTGACTTGCTGACAAACCTCACACTTCGCCACAAATTCAGCCACATCCCACTTCAAACCTGACCACCAGAAATGCTGTTTGATGTCTTTGTACATCTTAGTACTCCCAGGATGTACCGACAAAAGAGTAGCATGCACCTCCTGAAGAATACTCTCTTTCAGGTCCGCCTGATTTGGAACACATAGCCTATCTCCGAACCACAGCACTCCATCCCTGATTTGAAATCTGGGCAACCTGCCAGCATCAACCTGCTCCTTCATCTCCAAGATATCAGCATCAACCTCCTGACTTGCAATGATCCTTCCATTCAGTGTAGGCTGAAGCCTCAACTGAGCTAAAGATGCTTCCAATCCTTGCAAGACAACTTCAATACCTGCTCGTTCCAAGTCCTCAATCAGATGCTTCTGAGTTGTAATCAAACTGGGTAAACTGCTCTTGCGAATAAGTGCATCAGCAACAACATTAGCTTTCCCAGGATGATATTTGATCTCAGGTCGCATGTCCTCGAGCACTTCCAACCATCTCCGTTGCCTCAAATTCAGATCCTTCTACTGATATATGTACTTCAAACTCTTGTGGTCCGTGTAATGTTCAATTTCTCACCGTACACGTAGTGCCTCCATTGCTTCAGGGCAAAGATAATCGCAGCCAACTCCAGATCATGAGTCGGGTAATTCTTCTCATGCGGTCGTAGTTTTCTAGACCCATAAGCGATTACTCTTCCTTCTTGCATTAAGACACAACCAAGCCCACGATGTGAAGCATCGCTATAGACATCATACTCAACACCTGCTCTAGGCAAAGCCAAGATAGGTGCAGTAGTCAGCTTCTCTTTCAACTCCTGAAAGCTTGCCTCATATTGCTCAGTCCACTTGAAGTTCACATTCTTCTTGGTCAGACCAGTAAGCGGCACGGCTATCTGAGCATAACCTTGAATGAATCTCCTGTAGTATCCAGTCATTCCAAGAAAACTTCTGACTTCCTTCACTGTAGTAGGCCTAGCCCAATCTCTCACTGCCTCTATCTTCTGAGGGTCAGTTGCCACTCCCTCCTTAGAAAGGATGTGACCTAGGAATGCCACTTCAGATTTCCAGAAATCACACTTGGATAGCTTGGCATACAACTTCTGCTTTTCCAGCTTCTTCAAAACTGCTGCCAGATGCTCGGTGTGCTCCTCCTCTGACTTGGAGTACACGAGAATATCTTCGATGAACACCACGATGAAAGAATCAATGAACGGCCTCAGAACTCTGTTCATCAAATCTATGAAGATTGCGGGTGCATTCGTCACTCCAAATGGCATAACTAAGAATTCGTAATGTCCAGGTCGAGTTCTAAATGCAGTTTTATGCACATCTTCAGCTTTCACTCGAACTTGGTGATATCCTGATCGAAGATCTATTTTGGAGAAAACAGCTGCTCCTTGTAGACGATCGAACAAATCATCAATTCGGGGAATAGGATACTTATTCTGAACAGTGACCTTATTCAGCTCCCAGTAATCGATACACATTCTCATCGATCCATCCTTCTTCTTTACCAAAAGCACTGGTGCTCCCCAAGGTGATGCACTAGGTTGAATAAGGCCTTTCTCCGACAGTTCCTCAATCTGCCGTTTCACCTCATCCTGTTCCACTGGAGCCATCCTATACGGTGCCTTAGAAATGGGTGCACTTCCTGGTTGAACAGTGATGCTGAACTCTACATCACGATGCGGAGGTAACCCAAGAAAATCATCCAAGAACACAGTCGGATAGTCCCGAACCACAGGAATCCCTTGCACTTCCACAGGAATCTCTTCCTTGCGGATAGCTGCCACCAGCTTAGAACACTTCTTCTTCCCTTGGAAAGTGACTTCAGGTCCACCTGGAGCCTTCACTGTTATCGTCTAGGTCTTACACTCGATTCTTGCACTGTGCACCGACATCCAATCAATGCCAATGATAACATCGACTTTCAAGATAGTCAGCTCGATCAGATCAATGCCAAAGATTCGATCCCCAATCATAATCTCACAGTCAGCATAATACCGATTAGTGGTTAAAGTTTTTCCTGATGGAGTAGCTACTGCTAAGATCTTGCCTGGAAAAATCTTCGGTTCAACTCCCAACACTTTAGCAAATTTAGGAAACACAAAAGTATGAGAGGATCCAGTATCGAACAACACAACAACTTTCATTCCATTAAGATAAAGTTCGCCTATTACATAATACACACTCATTACGTAACAGTTCACTAAACAGCGGGAAAAAGAAATGAAAAAAACCTCTAAACATCAGCCCTCGTACCAGTGATGACATGATCAACCTCATCAGCATCAGCTTCCGTCAAGGCAAATACTCGCCCTGGTTGGTACGGTCTCTTCCCAGTCTGCTGCGTTGGTACATTGCGATTACCATTCTGTGGTTTGAGACATTGAAATTGGTAATGTCCCGTTTCACCACAGTTGAAGCAAGTTACCGCAGGAGGTCTCACCACATTGTTCCCAGGTCCTCCAGCCACACTAATAGCGTTCGCCCCTGTCGGTTTGAACCTTTGTGCAAATGGTTGCCCCTTGAAACTCCCAGAATTGGCGGGCCTCTTTCCAGACTGCCAGTTGTTCCTCCAATTCCGAACAACATGAAACTGCTCCATGTCTGCTTCCGTCGCTGCTCTCTTGACCAACTTGTCAAATCTCCTCATACCAAGAGGTATCATCCGGGACCTCAAGCTCGGCCTCAATCCATGCTCGAACTTACGAGCCTTCTTAGCCTTATCCATCACTAATTTCGGAGCATACCTAGAGAGCTGAGTAAACTTGGTCTCGTACTCTCTCACTGACATGCCGCCTTGCTGTAGTGATAGAAACTCCATAGCCTTCTTCTCTTGAACGTCGGAGGGGAAGTAGTGACTGCGAAATTCTTCCAGAAATTCCTCCCAGCCGAGAACTATGCCTCCCATTGTCCTCTTCATCGACTGCCACCAAACAGCCGCATCCTTCTCAAGTTGTAGAGTCACCAACTTGACCTTGCTGCCCTCAGGGGTCTCTAGCACTTCAAAGATTGTCTCCACTTGACGAATCCAGTTGTCAGCCGCATTAGGGTCTGACTTCCCTTCGAAAACAGGTGGTTTCATTCGTTTGAACGATTCCACTAGTTTAATCGTTTCGGGCACCGGATTCGCAGGCCCCCTTCCTTGGTTCTGATTCATAGCCACGGCGTTGAGCGTCTGATAGACCCTCGCAAGTTCCGTTTCTAGATCCAGACCTTTCCCTTTTCTAGCTCCTCTTCTAGATATATTCTGATGCAAAAGATCCATTAAATTCGAAGTATAAGACATGAATTTTAAATCAACTTGCATTTCATTGAATTTCAAACTTTATACATTCGAATTGAAAAACATTTCTTGACATCAGAATGAAAGATAGTAGAAGCTACAACAGTCTAACTCCTACGGTTCCTCTTCACTTCTCGAAGTTCTCCCCGTAGTTCATCAACTTCATCCTTCAGCACATCTGTCATATTCTTCATCTTCTCGAGTTCCCATATACGATGACTGAGAACTGAAAAGTCGTCCTTGCAGTTTGCTAGCTGAGCCTCCAATAATCTGACTTTCTCTCGCAGTGTCTCTACCTACCTCTGAAGAGAAGTCACAAGACTATTCGAAACTGGTTCTTCTTCTTCGTCAGAAGAAGAGTCATTAGATGAATCCGGAGGTGGGGTGATCTCTCGGGATTCAGGCCATTCTTCTCCGTCAGAATCTGCTTGCCCTGGGTAGTACTCATCTTCGGAATCTGCTTGTCCAGGATGGTACTCTTCCTCGATGATATGCCAGTTGTCGTCTCCAGCAGGGTCGAAGTGATCAGCCATCTTAGAAATGGAGAGCAAGAAGCATAAGTCATAGAGCAACACAAATGTAAGTCACTTACATTTAAATCTCTAGACTCAAACACACACTCTAATGTCCACTACTAGGGTGTCTTTCCTTATAAATTTGTACAAGTGTGGAAGCGTGGCTCTGATACCACTCTGTAACGCCCCGAATCCCAAATACACTGAATTCGAGATGTTCTACAGGATCTTTCCACTTCCTTTAGTACAATTTTACAAGGAAATTTGAACTTTTCGCTTTACATCAGAGTTTACATAAAAACTTTACACTTTACATTGCACAGCGGAAGTAAAATTTACAACAATTGAATAAATGTACAACAACATGGTATAATCTTTAAGCATCTGTTCCTCTTTAACCTTTAACATGTCATTTACCTGCATATAAGACTGTGGGTACGTCAGTTTATTCAACCGACGAACATTATACACGGCCATCCTCTCTATGCCGGAAATAGTATAACTTATTTTCCATATTTAGCAAACACAAACTTGTCACATATCAAACTAAAGGGACTACCCTATTGATGTCGTGTTCTGATTGTGCACTTAGTCCTTAATGCAATTATTTATGTTACATGACATTAATGCACACTTATTCGGATTCTATGCATCCCATACTACATAGGTCCGAGGGCAAGCCTCTTATTCGTTCTTCATCTTTGTAGGGTTCAATCCCTCGCCATGACTTAATCTACTACTGTAACTATGGTGAGTATCATAGACGATTTATGAGTACAAGCACGTGTGCAGAAAACCTAGAGGGGAACCCCACGCCATGTCTTGACTCGTCAAGCATGCATTCTGTGGCAATTCAGCCTCCTTCATGGCACACGATCCTCTTGCAGTCACCAAACATCCCACAAGCGTGGCTAAAGTCCGATCATTACTGAGTTGTGCCCACGCCCTGTCTTGACTCATCAAGCATGCATTTTGTGGCTCACACACCCGCACCGTAAACTTTAGTTCTCATACTCGTGTTTTCTCTCACTTTCATCACATCTTCACTATGCACTATTCTTAATTTAATAGAATCATGAATAAAATCAAAGCTCTAGAGTTAGCCTTTCCACTAAACCGGACTTATTCATTTATGCAAACATGACCAACCTTGGTCTTTCATTCCAATATTTCATTTCATTTCTTTCCAATTGCCGGGGGAGACTTAGCTGCTCTTTTGTTTCAATTCAAATTCACAATTTCCAAATTGAGCATTTCTAACTCATAAATTCATATTCATAATCAACAGATTTCCTTTTCTTATAGCATGATCTCTGAATTGTTCAATAGTCCATAATCATACATGGAATTATAACTTCACATTAAAATTCACATCACTACGAATATTCACATTTAATATCTTTCACACTATTCACATATGAGAATAATTCACATCCATCACATAATATAATTTCTTACATTAACCTTCCAATCCTTTATTTCAAGTTCTTTTTGCAAGTTATAATTTTCACAAGAAAATATACATATAGAACCATAGTTCTATTTACACATTTTATTCTCAAAACATACTTTATTTCATGCAAATAATTCCCAGATTATTTTTATAATGTCCTACATATTTTTAGAAGAATAGTCATATTTTTCTCATAATTTTTTGATAACTAAAACACCCAAAAATATATTTTTTTCAATCTTGCCGAGGGCAAGATTCGAACCCAGCACCACAGAGAACACAGCCGAAGCACAGACCACTAGGCCAAAGGCTGCTGTCGTTAGAAGAAAGCGCTGAGAGCACTAAATGCTCTCGGCCGCTGTTCTTTCATTTCGTGTCACAAATACAAGAAGTATGATACTAAGGGGATTCGAACCAGTGACTCACCGACCCACTGTAGCGATTAGGATCGTGCTGACCACTTGAGCTATATGCTCATGTTGTCGTAATTCCAACAATAGTCTAGTTAAAATCTATTCTCTTTGTTATTTAAAACATTTTGATGTTCAACGAATTCTCATTTCAATTTGCTTTTATCGAATTTACTGTAAATTTCCAGATTGGCTATTCTCAACATAAATTATACTCCAGTATAAAAAAGAATATTTTTTTCAATAATTAATACATATTTTCATACAACCAATTCGAAATATGGACTATCACTACCACATTTCTTCTCTTTTCGACATTTCTTAGCAATTAGCATTCTAATCTCTTTATCAACAAATTTCACATTAATTCTCTGTCTTTAATCATTTACCCAACATACAAACTCATATTTAAATTATTCATGCCCACATTAACACAAAAGATCTATTTAACACATGAAATAGCATTATCAATCTACTAACTTTTGTATGTAATTCTTGATGGTAATAAATGTGTTTTCTTCAATCAATCCATGATCCTAATCGATTCACATACAACTTAAATAATAGAACCACATAAATTTGCATTTCCACATTTCAATCATTCAATGGGTTATTTTTCCTAATTAAAGTGTACTCTTCTTAATCTTTTTCATGCTTCATTCATTCATTTCTAACATGCATTTCTAATTTAGAAATATGGAGAATTTACCCACCTTATTGGAGAGAAAAAATACAACTAGCAACCTCCTAGAGGAATGTCCTTGCAACGAAATGCTCCTCCTCCTAGATGCGCGCACACTTAGCAAAATTCCGAGCACACCAAAACCAACCCGAGCACTCCTTGATGGAAAAACCGGCCTTCTCTCCTCCTTGATAGAATGCAAGCACAATTTTCCCACACACTCTCAATCTTTTAACTCACAAAATAACTACTAGATAAAGTATTTTAGACTATAGATTTGGAAGAATTATTTAGCACAAGAATAACTAGCCATGGAGGGGGGTATTTATACTAAAAATCAAGGAGAATGGATGGCTAAGATTGAAGTAGGAGTTAGGATTAAATGGTTGAGATTTAAGGGGGAGTTATACTAACCACCCATAATCAAGTAACCACCACACCATGATCCCACTCAAATTTTTGGGTTTCCCTCCAAAGAAGCAATCTGGCCAAGCATGGGGAGTGCACTTTGCACGTGTACGTGCAATGCACGTGCATGCATTAGCCTCCAAAAACTTGTACATTTTATTTTATATAAAAATAAACTTTAATTTTGTATTCTACATACAAGTCATATTTAAAAATAAATTAACTAATGGGCTTTAGTTCATGGGCCAAAAATAATTATTTTAAAATAAAATAAATGAATTACATTTTGGGCTTTAAGAAAAAGACTTTTTGTCTAATTGAAAGAAAGTTTTGTAAAAATAATTAAAAGCACATAATTAAAAAAAATCTATACTCATCATGAAGAAAATATTTACCAAAATATTGCACGTGCACACTACGTGCAAAAATAAATAATTTTTCATAAATTGAAAAATCAGGGCATTACACTTGCAGCAGGAGTAGCCTCCCCTTCAGAACCTTCAGCCCTTGCGGGGTCAAGCCGGGACCTAGAATGCCGGTGCAGGGGCCTCTCTTCCCGACCATCAGAAGCAACCTCTTCACCGTGACCACGTCTCCGTGCACAACCCTTCTACCGATTCAATGGCATCTCACAACCCCCAGCCTTCCGAAGACCTCCGCAATATCCTCATAAACCGGAAAAAAGAAGAGGACCTTCGCCACCGTTTGGATGAAAGGCGGGCCCGTGAGGGAGCCCCTCGCCCGGAACATCCAAATGAGCGATCTCCTCATCGCCCCGACCACAGGAGGTCCCCTCCTCACAGAAGGCGGAGAGAGTCCCCTGAGTACCATCGAAGAAGGCATCACTCTCCCTCTGGTCGGCAGCCCCCGAGGGACGATAACGGGCCTATCACCCGAGCTAAATTCCAACAATTCCAAGCCATAATCTTGCAAGCCCTCAACCTCCGACCAGACAACAACAACAATGCTCAGAGGGTCCCCACTCCTCCTCCGGTCCAAAGTCCTCGCCATCGGTCCCTAACTCCTCCTCAAGCTCCGAGCTACCGCCATCATATCCCTAGTCCTTGCCATTCCCTGAGCTACCCTCGCCGTAGCCCCCACTCCCCTTTGTACGAAGACGAGTCCAGAGACTCACTTGGCTACCGTCAAAGGGATGATGCTGTCTATCGTTGTCTCCACGAGATGGAGAGGCTCCTCGGCCAACTAGACAAGGAAGATGAGCTGAGAGGAAGGACCCTCCGTCCAAGCCGACCTCCCTTCTCCCGAACTATCATGGAAGCACCCGTTCCACCAAACTTCAAGCCCCCGCAGTTTGAAACATATACTGGGGAGTCCGAACCCGTGGATCACATCGAGAGTTTCAAAACTCTCATGATGATCCACCAGGCTTCCGATGTCTACTATGCAAGACCTTCCCAGCTACTCTCAAAGGTCCGGCTCGGGAATGGTACTCTCGCCTCGCCCCGTCCTCCATCTTCTCCTTTGAACAATTTGAAACCCTCTTCATCACCCACTTCGTAAGTAGCCATCGCACCGAGAAGACTAGTATCTCGCTACTTTACCTCAGTCAGAAGAAGGGCGAGAAGCTGAGAGATTATGTAAAGCGGTTTACCGCGGAAGCTCGATGTAACGCCCCAATTTCCGGTAATCAGGAAACCGTGACATAAGCCAGAATCTTTTCTTCAATTAGCCACAATACACAGGAAAACAGGAAAATTTAAAACTTTTTATTCAACACAAATGTATTACAAATCTGAATGTTACAAAATTGCAGTACATTACGATAGTGTTACAATAATACCTTTACAATCCCAAGTGTTTACAAATTTCACATATTACATCAGAGTATAATGAATAAAGAACAACACTTGGTATTTCGCTTGGATATTTTCCAACAAATAAATAGATTACAAAACTGTTACAATGGAACAATAATAACAACATATAATGCAGCGGAAATGGAAACGAGTCTTGCTTCTCTCGCCTTGAGTCCTCCTGATTCCTGTACCTGTACTTCTGCAATCCAGTACCTATTGAAATGGGGGCGTCAGTATTCACTGACGCTTTAAGGCTGATAACTAGCAGCAATTCTCCACTTAAGCAAATAGATTAATGAAAACAGAAACGTATATATACATTTGATGTGTCAGTGTATGCTATGCCTTAGACCTTAGTATAAGATTGACTAACTCCAAGATGTTCTTATTCTAATGCAAGCAAGTCTTCGAAACAGTATGCATCCCATACTACATACGCTCCATCTCAAGCCGTTTCTTCATATAAAGGGATTTGAACCCTCGTTAATAATTCTACTTAGTACTCAACTTGTTTTTGAAGCTACAACTTGACTGATGAGGTTGCCCTGAACGGTCTAATCCCGTCAGGCGCACCCGACCTCACTTAAAAACCAGACGAACACAGGGTCTTCCGAGCACAGGATAGCACGAAGCCTACCCTTTGTCACCCATAACTCATAGACCGTGGTCTATGGCCCGTTCGCTCTCCCTGGCATAGAACGTGACGAAAATTTCGGGGTCCATCCCCTAGTTCCGACAGGAATCGCTCCCGCTTATCAAGGCACTTCAGAAATTAACAAACGAGATACGGATCCTGTGCTCCCAACTCGTGAGAAGGCACCGACCGTATCCCTTTGATAAGAAGGGTACAACCCAATAACACCGCCTAGTGTCGGCCTATAGGACAGGTCGGATCATAAGAAATCACCCTTAACACCAACTCTTTCCCTTCGGCAAAAATAATAATAAGTAAAGTTTAAGTAGTAATAGCCATAAGTTACTACCCTAACGATGTCACTAAGCCCAAACAATCTCACGGGGTTTTCAATAACTTCCTTATGATTATCCCGATCCAACTCATGGCCTATCGATCCAAGACACCGATGACGGAAATCTCTCACTCATCATTACCCCTAACTCGGATCTCATCAATATTCTCAGCCCACGATCAACCCACATTAGTTAAGATCCGTCGGTGCTCGAGGTGTGATTTATCCACAGTTTCTAAGGTGGTAAGATGCGATTCTTGATGGTCGATGGCCCCTACGGCAATTATGAGACCCCATCACTACCCCTAACTCAGATCTCGTCAACACTCTCGGCCGGCGGTCAACCAACATCAGTTAAGATCCGTCGGTGCTCGAGGTGTGATTTATCTATAGTTTCCAAGGTGGAAAGATGCGAGTCTTGATGTTCGATAACCCCTGAGCTAGCTTTTATCTAGCTAACTATACTAGTGACTTTTTCAACCATTATTTACCATATATTGAAGATGAAGCATGTGCACATCATATGGTCCAATTTCAATTAGAAACACATACAACTAGAACTCATGGGTTCTTTTCCCAAATTGAACTAGGACAATATGCGACTAGGTTCATGGGTTCTTTCTCAAGGTTGAGCTAGAATCACCTAGAACCTAATTGCATGGGTTCCTCGCCAATTCGAGCTAGAACTATAATGGAGCTACTTTCATGGGTTTCTTCTTAAAAATTGAACTAGAATAACTATGGAACATGGGTTCATTTCAATAATTCAATTGGATTAGCATGCAAGCTAAACTCATGGGTTTCTTTTAGAATTTAACCGAAACCACTACAATCATATAACTCAAACATGCATGGATTCCTTTGAATCTAAAAACAACTACACATCTCAAATGTGGGTTCTTTACTAGAATTACTATAATAACACAAGCATGCATTCTTTACTTAGAACAACTACAATAACTCAAGCATGGGTTTCCTTCTACAACAACTCAAGCATGGAATCTTTCTATAACTCAAGCATGAATACAATTTAAGCATAGGTTTCCTTCTACGACAACTCAAGCATGGAATCCTTCTATAATCAACCTACAACAACTCAAATATGGTATACTTACTATAATCAACTCAAGCATGGGTTTCTCACTATATTCAACCTACAACAACTCAAGCATGGTATACAACTTAACATGGGTTTCTTTACTACAATCAACCTACGACAACTCAAGCATGATATACCTACTATAATCAACTCAAGCATGGGTTGCTTACTAAAACAACCCAAGCATGGGTTTTTCACTATTGTCAACCTACAACAACTCAAGCATGGTATATAACTTAAGCATGGGTTTCACTACTACATCAACCTACAACAACTCAAGCATGAATACAATTTAAGCATAGGTTTCCTTCTACGACAACTCAAGCATGGTATCTTTCTATAATCAACCTACAACAACTCAAGCATGGTATACTTACTATAATCAACTCAAGCATGGGTTTCTCACTATAATCAACCTACAACAGCTCAAGCATGGTATACAACTTAACATGGGTTTCTTACTAAAACAACCCACAACAACTCAAGCATGGTATACCTACTATAATCAACTCAAGCATGGGTTTCTTACTAAAACAACCCAAGCATGGGTTTTTCACTATTGTCAACCTACAACAACTCAAGCATGGTATATAACTTAAGCATGGGTTTTACTACTACACCAACCTGCAACAACTCAAGTATGAATACAATTTAAGCATGAGTTTCCTACTACAACAACTTAAGCATGGTATCTTTTATTACTACATCTTAAGCATGATGGGTTTCTTTCTATAATAACTTAAGCATGGTATCTTTTACTACATCTCAAGCATGAATACAATTTAAGCATGAGTTTCCTTCAAAAACAACTCAAGCATGGATTCCTACAACTACTTAAGCATGGTTCTTCACTAAGAATAATTAGCAACTCAAGCATGGCATTCTTTTGACATAGAACAATGAAAACTCAAGCATGGTAGGTTCATGGATTCACATAAACATGGATGGGTTCTTTTACTAGAACAACTACAAATGGGTTCATGGGTTTCACAAGCACGGTTCATAAGCATGAATGGGTTTCCTTGCTACACAACTTAAGCATAGATGGCTTCACAAGCATGAATAGGTTCTTCATTAAGAACAACTAAATATCACAAGCATGAATGAGTTTCTAGCAATCTATAGAAGCTTAGAACATGCTACTAAAAAACTAAAAATAAATTATTACAAAACTACTTCTTTCGGAAATTACAAGTCCTATATATTACAAAGACTATATTTATTAGTCTACAAATTAGTACATACTACAACCCACTTTTTCTTCAATCCTACAAGTTCCTACATACAAAAAGAGTAACCATTTGTGAACAAGGGTTAGTGAAGATTGATTTCTTAACAAAGTAGAGAGCAACATACAATAAAAACTTATCTTTAAAAATAGCTAGATAAGTTATACAACCCTAGAATGGGTAAGTAAACATTTTTACCACACTAATCTTTATATGCACATAGCTATAGTCCAAGTGGTCATTTGTGTTAACAAAATAACCATAATAACAACAATAGTCATAACAAGGTAAACAAACAACCTTTATGTGTTTTATTTAAGTTCCAACATCAATCCTTTTCATGGGATCCTTTTGATCCCTACAACCACCTTATGCTTATTTCTTAGTCCAAGTCATTTTTAGAACACACATACAACAAAAGTGGACAAGAATCCACACAAATAAGAAAAGAAAACTTCATCTTGATTTTTCACCATTCTTTTGCACAAATCTTAGTCCAATTAGTCCAAAATAATCATCACAACAATACTAACCATACAAGGTCTCAAAAGTCAACCTTTATGTAATTTTGTTGAGTCCTTTCAATCCATCTTTTTCATGGGATCATTTTGATCCTTACAACCATGCTTATGCTTAGGAATTAGTCCAAGTTATTTAGAAACACAAATACACAATAACACATCATAAGATGGGTTCTTTTTCCCACCTACAACCACTTATATGCTTAGAAAAATAGTCCAAGTTATTTAGGAACACAAATACAAAATAGCACATCATAAGATGGGTTCTTTTTCCCACCTACAACCACTTATATGCTTAGAAAAATAGTCCAAGTTATTTTGAACATACACCTACAACATCCACCATCAAAAAGATGGGTTCTTTTTATTCTACAACAACCAACCATCAAAGATGGGTTCTTTACTCACATAGAACATATAATAACCCTAAAGATGGGTTATTTTCTACATAAAAAAAAATAAATAAGAAAAAACAAGCCTAAATTATTAGAAGTAGAGAATCCCCACCTTAGATCTCTTTGTCGGAAGAACTAACTAGCTTTCCTTCTCCTTCCTCCTAGCTTTCTACTACAAAAACCTCCAATGAAGAACCCTCCTATGGAAAACCCCCAAATGAAGAACACTTAGGGTTTCCTTCTCTTTCTTTTCCTTTCTTTTTTTTTCTTGTAAATGAGGTAAAGTGTGAAGGGGAGGGATTTTTATAGGACAAAATGAGGGTGGAAAGTGCAAATACATCTACACAAATGCAAAAAACCCCTTGGGGTTCATTTGGGCCGGCCATATAGGATGAGGTGGAGGGGGTGAGGTGGAGGGATAGGTGGAGAAGAGGGTTCTAGTAGAAAATACACCTATTAACTCTTATGTAACCCTAATTAATCTTAACCCTAGGTTTAAGCCTCAAAACAAATTCTAGCCCTCTAAATTTGATTAATCATGACAAAAATAACATATTTTTCTCCAAAACACATACTACATGATTTGTACAAACGTACGAAATCGGTACAATACGCATACGTATGTATATATCTATATACCGATAATTTCCGTTTGTAAAACCGCTCAACCCGTACAAAAATAATTTAATTCCAAAAATAATAATAAAATAAATTTTATTATCATCCCGGAAGATTCAAGTACCAATTTGATATAATACAGATGTATACAGACTGGTATGTGTACACAGATAATGCTTATTAACAAAACCGGGTGATATCCACTTAAAATATTTCATTTTGGGAAATAAAAATAAAATAATAATAAAATAATAATTTTCAGTGTTTGCCTGAAATTTTCCAGACATTTTTCACAAAAATGCGTTTTTTCATGATTTTGTACAAGTGCACAAAACTGATACAATACCTGTATATACTTACTAGTATATATGTCCAGGTAACTTCTTATGAGTTAAACCAAGAAATTCCCATTTAAAAATATTTTAATTGAAAATAATAATTTATACAATATAATATCCGTCCGGGATATTACAATACTCCTTCCTTAGAATAGTTCTGTCCTCAGAACTACGTTAAGTTAGGAAAAACAGACAAACATCCATACACTAATTAACTCGGGGAAAGAAAGCTTATATGGCTTTCCGGCTCCTAAGTGACTCATCCACAAACTGGTTTTCCAAAGAACCCGACCTTGATCCCAAAGTTGCCCGCAAATTCTTCCAAATTCGAGATGTAACTCTGGAATCTTGGTCAGAACCGCTGACACTGGTACTCCATGTTGCTTTTTTTTACGCCTTCAATGTGGACTTCTGCTAATTTCTCTAGCGTCTAAGTCATCTTTATCGGAAAAATGTGCAGACTTGTCAATCGGATCCCTAATATCTCAAATTGGGTCATCCATTTTTGAACTTCTGGGTAATCCTGTGACGAAGTCCATACTGATATTCCGATATTTTCCTTCATCAATTTGCCACTTCAGTCTTTGATCCCTGCATCTCCGGCCTAAGCCTTCTGACTTGCTCCCTTAGACTCGGTTGTGGCCTTAATCGTGCCAAAATTGAGCTCCAATCTTCCCTGATCATCTCAAATTCCTCGAGAAACATCCTCGACAACTGACTATCAAGTGATCAATGCATCCTTCCATCCTTGAGGTTAATCCCATCGTGTGGATCATTCTGAAGTTCTCAACACACAACTCCCCATGAGTATTGCTCTCGTCCTAAAATACTGGAGATCGATCCCTCTCCACAGATCATTTTGGGGCCTATTTCATCCCTCGTCTGGAATACTGGGGAACATCTCACTTCGTGGATCATTCTGGAGCCTTTACTCATCATTGAATTTCTTCGTGGGTATTACTCTCGTACTCGGAATACTAGAGATCAATCCCACTCCACAGATCATTCTGGGGCCTATTTCATCCCTCGTCTGGAATACTTGGGAATATCTCACTCCTTGGATCATTCTGGAATCAATGTCCCACTAACCTGTTTGTGAATGTTGCTCTCATCCCTGGAATACTGGAGATCAATCTTGCTCCACAGATCATTCTAGGGCCTATTTCGTCCCTCATCTGGAATACTGGGGAATATCTCGCTCCATGGATCATTCTGGAGCCAACATCACACAATCTTTCCTATGAGCGTCGCTCTCATCCCTGGAATACTGGAGATCAATCCCACTCCACAAATCATTCTGGGGCCTATATCATCCCTTGTCTGGAATACTGGGGAATATCTCGCTCCATGGATCATTCTGGAGCCGACCTCATTATACGAACTCCCCCATGAGTATCGCTCTCGTCCCAAAATACTGGAGATCAATCCCACTCCACAGATCACTCTCGGGCCTATTTCATCCCACGTCTGAATGCTGGGGAATATCTCACTTTGTGGATCATTCTGGAGCCTCCCTACTCACGATCGTTCTCGCTTTATCATATCTCCCTTCCAGTGTCCGAGTCAAGTTCTTAGCATATCTTCTAGCTCTCGGTTGCACTACTAGAGGTTCGGTGACCACTCCCTCCTTAGGATATCCTCGAACACCATCCTTCAAACGCATATACTGAGATTAGTCCAGATATAGAATAATTATAAAACATAAGTTGAAAGAAACAACAATATGAATTATAATTGTCTACAACTTAACTAAAACCTGATTCCTAAAAGGCATCCAAGTTCAATTTTCCTACTGTGTTGGACTGTAAATTGAAGTCGTCTCTGATACCACTCTGTAACGCCCCGATTTTCGGTAACTGGGAAACCGTGACATAAACCAGAATCTTTTCTTCAATTAGCCACAATACACAGAAAAACAGAAAAATTTAAAACTTTTTATTCAACACAAATGTATTACAAATATGAATGTTACAAAATTGCAATACAATACGATAGTGTTACAATAATACCTTTACAATCCCAAGTGTTTACAACTATCACATATTACATCAGAGTACAATGAATAAAGAACAACACTTGGTATTTCTCTTGGATGCTTTCCAACAAATAAATAGATTACAAAACTGTTACAATGGAACAATAATAACAACATATAATGCAGCGAAAATGGAAACAACTCTTGCTTCTCTCGCCTTGAGTCCTCCTGAATCCTATACCTGTACTTCTGCAATCTAGTACCTATTGAAATGGGGGCGTTAGTATTCACTGACGCTTTAAGGCTGATAACTAGCAGCAATTCTCCACTTAAGCAAACAGATTAATGAAAAGAGAAACGTGTATATATATTTGATGTGTCAGTGTATGCTATGCCTTAGACTTTAATACAAGATTGACTAACGCCAAGATGTTCTAATTCTAATGCAAGCAAGTCTCTGGAACAGTATGCATCCCATACTACATACGCCCCATCTCAAGCCGTTTCTTCATATATAGGGATTTGAACCTTCTTCGGAGTTGCTGATGGGTAAGGTGGTCCTCTACTTCTCAGGGTCTGAACTGGCCTCTATTTCAGTCCTCCTATCGACCATGCGTCCATAGGGCACTGTATCTCCCCTGGGCAACATTCCTCCTTCTCTGGGTCGGCACTTGAATCCTAGCTAAATTGAGCATAGTATGAAGCTGGTATGCAAACAGGCTCAGTCGAGTGGACTCTGCGGCATCTTGGACCCTATCCCGACTAGCTCTCATTAGTTCATTGTGTTCCTATTGTAACTCCATCATTCGTTGCATCGCTTGGAGAATGGATACATTCTTTGACGGTTCAGCCCTGGGTGGAGAAGTCGAAGAGCCTTCACAAGCCATCGTCTATAATATAATCAAATAGGGTCAGTATCCATATTATAAGTCAATTATTAAATGTTCATGTGATCAATGTGGTGTGCATATTGTTGAGCATAACATGGTTTGAACCTGGCTGACATCTTGGCCAAACCCGGCTAGAGCCTAACCTGAGCTCAGATACCACTAAAAACCCTATCACGACATGCTTCCCATTATACAGAAATACGAGCTCGTAACTAAAACCCAGCGAATGCTATAACTATACCAACTCATATCATCCATAAGCTGTACGATACCATTAATCTCAACAACACGATAATAATAATCACATGAACAAGAAATAATATAATAACCAAAATCTCGAATACGAGAACTAAAATATACTCGAGAATATACACACTGTGAATAGTTCGCCAAGTTCCTTCAGTATCTCATCGTTGTACTTGTATAACATTAACTCAAAACAAAGATAGATGGTACCCATTAGAGCAAGTTACTGGTTGTAAGTAGTAACAAGCAAAATAGGAACATGAAATAAGGCATAACAGGAAAAGCAATAAGAACTAGAAATTCAAATATGGAACAACCATGATAACGAGAAACGATATATATATATAACAAGGGGGAAACAATTCCATCGCCACCAATGCATATGATTCCTGTAAAAAGCATAGTAAAGAAAAATGTACGACTAACTTAAAGATGATAAAGGTATATGAAATATCTAGTGAAAGTTTTTGTGTATATACCATCAGGCCATGTAGTGAAATCAACAGTAGAAGCATGTTTTTTGCATAGCCTGCAAACGTAGTTTTGACAACCTCCATTTTGAATCCTGCAAGCTGTACTTGTCCTAAAATAAATACAGAAGGTGGATGCATGTAGAAATTCTAAATTGAATCTATTTATACAGTAAAGAGAACATCTGACCAGATACAATGCAACGGTATAAGTTAAGAATATATAAGTAGAAGATCAATTCATGTGTTATTTCTATAAACATATAAAGTGCCAACGAATTCATGTACTTTTTATCAACTAAATGTATAGTTACTTGGGGTGCGCTTGGATTAGTTTTCTGTTGTATAGAGAGAGATTGTTAACCCATGCATTAAGTATCCAGTTTGGTCTATACTAAAAGTTGACTTCGAGCTAACCCATGCATCAGGTATCCAGTTTTGTTTACTGAAAGTTGACTTCGGAATCACTTCATTTATGGTTACCAGATCCCTGCACTGCATGGTTCATCAGGGGGCAGGGGCGAAGCTAGGACAATTTTGCCCGGGGGAGGGGGGGCAAGTAATAAATAAAATTAAGAAGAAAAAAAAAATTTATAAAGTAAATATAATTTTTTGGCATAGAGATATAGTCTTCAAAAGATAGTTCACATATCATACTTTTAAACAAAAATAAACAAAAAAGTCAAATTGTCTTGATTTCTTACAAAATCTCAAAAAGTATATTTGCCTCATTCCAATAAACAAAAACAAGTGTAGCTTAAAAGAACTGTGATCTGCGTTCTTTCATAGATAATTGTATCCATCCACAAATCTTCTGCTATTTCTCTTTCAATAAAAATCATCAAGTAGTTCGAGAGATAATCATCCTCCATCTTGTTGCGAAGCCTGTTTTTCACAAAACTCATTGCTGTAGAAACCGGTAATGTGAGCACAAGCCTAATTAGTCGATTAACAAGAGAATAGATAATTGACTTTCTAGATCTCGCTAATGCTTGACATAACTCGAAAAGAGATGACAAATTCTTGAATTCACTACGAAGAGAAATCTCAAGTATATAATGTTCTAGTTGATACTTTAGATGTGTTTGATCTTGCTCAGAAAAATATTCAGGATAGAATTGGCTTGCAAGCTTGCAAATTTTCTCGACATTAAAAGATGTATATGCATTTATCGGATCCAAAGTACCACTTAGCACAAGTAAACCAACTGTATTTTCATTAAATCGGATATTTAATTCTTGCAATTGAGAATCAATTGTGGCAATGAATATGTCAACCCGATAATGATGTTTAACTGTAAGCTGCGGCTGTGGATGTCGAGATGGAAATTTTCTTTTATATTGATCAGACATATCCGGTATATTCATCTGATGTTTCTCACAAAATAATCTTGTCTTATCAAGTAGGGCTTCCCAACTAGTCTCCCTAAGATTTTGAAGAAGTTTCTTTGTAGAAGATATAAGATGCATTGCATTTACAATATCTTGAGACTTGCACTGCAAAGCTTGACAAAGAAGATCAGTGATTTCAAAAACTTTTTTCATGAGGTGCAATATAAAGACAAATTGGAAAGAGGTTAAAAGCTCATAAGCCTTCTCTGCATCTGCACGTTGAGCAGAGTCACCATCATCAATGAGACTAATAAGAACTTCACATGTCGGGCTAAACATATTCAACAAGCTTGTGATTGATTTTAAATAAGAACCCCAACGAGTATCTCCAGCTCGCTGCAAAGAGCCAATTTGATTTAGCCCTGTACCTGTTTCTATTTCTCCATTTGCAATTAAGAACTCAAGTTCAGAAGCTTTAGCTGCTTTCAACTGATCATTTCTTTTGCAAGAAGCACTAGGAATGTTAATAATGTAAGTCAAACCATTCAAGAAGTGGTGAATTGGACCCACCTCTCTACATGATGCAACTAATGCTAATTGAAGCCGATGAGCCATATAATGTACATAATATGCACTTGGAGAATCATTGGAAATCAAGGCTTGTAGTCCATTCAATGCACCTCGCATGTTGCTTGCTCCATCATACCCTTGACCTCTTATATTCTTTGTGCTCAGGTTATGAGAAGCAAGGAGTTTATAGATACCATCCTTTAGGGTCAATACTGTGGTGTTGGAAACATGAAGAAGTCCAAAAAACCATTCTCGAACGAATCCATCCTTATCAACAAATCTTAAGACAAGTTCCATTTGCTCCTTCTTTGAAATATCTCGAGCCTCGTCAACAAGAACACAATACTTTGCATCTCCAATTTTTTCTCGAATTGTTCTCTTTACTTGAAGAGTGAGACATTGAAGAATTTCTTTTTGAGTATCGGGGGATGTATATGAGGCATTAAGTGGAGCTTTGTCCAAAAAAAATTCTTTGACTTCCTTAGAAAAGTGTGCAAACCCTTTTATGGCTCGAAGAAAATTACCACGATTAAGTGAATCAACACTTTCATCATGACCACGAAAAGCACATCCTTGAAGTGTCAACATACGAACACTATATATAGCGACATATAATCGTAGACGATTATTTACAATTTGTTGAACACTTTGTTGAGAAAGAGCTATTTCAATATGTTGACGTTGGTCTATTAGAGTAAAATAATTTTGAAGAGCATTTTTATGTGGTGATGTAGGAGTACTCCCTTCATGCTTGCGAAGTAAACATCGTGGTCCGCTCATGAATCTTTTCCATTTTTCAAATTCTTTGGAAGTAAATTCATCTCGGTCATTTGGACTACCAAAAAGATAACATGGAAAGCAAAATGCTGCATCCCTATGGGGAGAATACTCCAACCAAGGAAACTTTTCAAACCAAGAAGGTTGAAACCATCGGTTATGATCATTTCCTTTCTTTGAATATGGAAAATCACCATTTCCATGGTATGCCCCCAATTCGATATAAGCACGACGAACTTCATCTTGTTTATTAGAAGGATAATCACAAACTTGTCGACGCAATCCCGGATCACGCTCTAAAGAACCAATCAAATCTCTTTCGCATCTAATTTCATGTTTTGTAGAATCAACTCATGGAGATTTAAGAGGAGGTTTTTCAACTAAAGGAGTTGATGTTTGTGTATCACCTCCTAAAGTTTGAGTATTTTGTCTTTTAAAAAAAGAATCAATGGTGGCTTTTTTCCCATTGATATTTTAGAAAATGAACTGATCCTGTACATTAATAAATTCAAAGAAATATAAGACTCATTATATATATTAACAAATGTCGAAAGTAATGCTTCTAGAAAAGGCTTACAGTTGATGGAAACAAATAAGTATCCGTGACAATTTGGAAATCCTAACATAAAGGGATATTAATTAATACGAACCATAAGGATATTATTCGAATATATATATCTTGTCAGTGGTCTTGTTAATTTTATAATGAATACTTAACTTTTAGTAAAGCACCAAAATTATTTCTATATGGAAATCGATATTATTTTACTTGTAGCAAAACTAATTGATATCATGGCTTAATATATAGCCATGATATCAATCTTCCTCGCCATCCCCGATCGAAAATTTTATACTTAATTCATTCAGAAATTGTGCTGCCAGTTTTTGACATAATAAGTAAAAGGAAGCATTTTATGTTAAGAATGAAGAAGATTCCTAAATATCCTGTAATTAGCTATATAGCTGTCAATTAGGAGAAGATTCCTCAATATCCTGTAATTAGCTATATAGCTGTCAATTAGGAGAGTTGTCAATTAGAAGATTCCTAATTATCCTGTGATTAGCTATATGGCTGTCAATTTAGGAGTCTTACTCAAAATAGGTCTTAAAAGCTTCGATGTTCACTATATATATATGTACATAACCTCTCAATGTATCAATAAGAAATTATTCTCTCAAATCTCTTTATGGTATCAGAGCAATACTTTCTTGAGACCTAATACCTCTTCCAACAATCCCCATGGCGGGCGATGAAGCAACTCCACCCACACAACAACTCGTGACAAGGTCGGGACCTTCCAAGGCTGCAACACCATGGGAGAACTCCAATCATCCTCTTTTCCTCCATCATTCGGACCAACCAGGGGCTATGTTTGTCTCCGAACCTCTTGGAGAAGATAATTACTCAATATGGGCACCATCCATCATGATGTCTCTTGAGATCAAGAACAAGGCCGGTTTCGTCACCGGAACCCTCAAAAGATCGTGTAATACCCTGATTTTTCAATTAATGAAAAATTATTTTTATTTTGCACGTAGTGTGCACGTGCAATATTTTTGGTTGAATTAAATCTTATAATTACTTTATTATGATGTGTATAAATATTTAAATATGTGTTCTCAAATTATTTTTGTACAAAAAGCCTTTCTTTAAACAAATAAAAAGCCTTATTTTAATTTAATGAAAAGACCTTTTATTTTAAAAAGCCCAAATGTATTTTATTTTATTTATTTTAAAGAACTATTTTGGCCCAAAGATAAAGCCCATGGATTAATCTCTTTTAATTAAACTTGTCATGTAGAAGACTATTTTTAACTAATTTATTTTTATACAAAATTAAAATGTACAAATTTGGCCTAGTTGCAAGCACGTGCACTACACGTACACGTGCATTGCACACTCTTTTCATGACCGGCATGCATTCTTTTGGAGGGAGTTTTGAAATTGATCATGGTGTTCATGGAGGTGGTTATGTGAATGTGGGTAGTTTTTATAACTCCTACTCTAATCTTGGTCCTCCATCTTTCAACCAACTAATCAATCTTGGCCCTCCATTTCACTTATTTTCTAGTATAAATACCCCCCTCTCATAGCTATTTTCATATGCAAATTATATCTTTCCAAACTATAGTCTTATTTTAATATTAGTGTGAGTTATAAAAGAGTGAGAGTTGTGTGCATTTGGCTTGGAGAGGAGGCCGGCATCATTCCAAGGAGAGGAGCTTTCGGTTGCTTGGTGGCTTGGAGCTTGTGCATCTCGTCGCAAAAGGCTTGTGTTGCTAAATTTGTTTAGTTCTCTCCATACAAGGTGGGTAAACATTTCATATTTCTAATATAGAGAACTATGCTAGATCTCATTAACACATTGCATGAAAAATGATTAATAAGAATGCGCCTTTAATTGAATAAATGATCTCTAGTTGATTGAATCATGGATATGCGAATTATATGTGATTATATGCCATAAGAATGTGACTACAAGTGAGTTGATTATCTTTGTTTCTAATTAGAAATGATTCATGGAAAATGTTAGTAGAATACATTTTTAATGGAAAGTTAGTTTACAAATTGATTAGTTTGTTAATGAACAATTTGCATGTGATTATTATTGTTAATTAAGTTGTAGATAAAATTCTCCATGCTCATTAGAATAAATGAATGATGCTAGTATTGATGTTTGAGAATACTAATGAGGATGTTAGTTTAATTGAAAAATTGAAGCATGCAAAGTGATTAAGAAAGAGCACGCTTTTTGGAAAGAACAGCTTTCTAGAATGTTTGATGTGTGAACATGATAATTGGTAAGTGGCTATATATTTTTGTGATGCACATGATTGAACTAGAAGTATATGTTGATTTAAAGAAAACACATTTTTGCCATCACTACTTGCATGAAAAAGAAAATTAATACCTTGTTAGTGCTAATTTGTGAAGAGACCTCTTTAATTATTGTGGGGTTGGACAAATTCAAGGGAAATAGATTTGTGTGTTAGATGAAAGATTAATATCAGCAAATTTGTATAAGAAATTTTGGATAGAAGAGATTTGAAGACTAAGTGTTAACCAATGTCGAAAATGAAAAATATAGTAGTTTTGATGAACAATTCATGGATTTGTGTGAAAAATATATTTTTATTAGTGCAAAAATTAATTTAATCTTACTGATATGAAGATCATGTAAGGGAAAGCTAATCTGGAATTTTTCAGTAATTTTCACAAAAGCGATATGAAACAAAGATTAATTTGAACATCGAGTTGTTTTAAAAACAGTACCAAAATGACTCATATGGGTTTTTATTGGGTATTGTGACAACCTGAGCTAGTAGCTCAGGCGGTCACTGAGTGCGGCTGGCTTCTCTGGGTTGAACGGTTCGAATCCCTGTGTCCACAATATTTTTTCACACAACTTGAAAGTATATAACTTTCGACCCGAAAGCCATATATACTAAATTCGCCCCCTTTATATCGCTAGTACAGTTCGGCCACATGGCGGGTGCTCTTGGCTCTGTTTCCGTTGTGCCTGGGTTCGATTCTCACCCTCGGCATATATAAAAAAAAATATTTTTTTTTTGGGTTTTTAGATGTCCAAAAAATGTGGAAAAAATATGGTAATTCTCATAAAAATGTAAGGAATTTTATAAGAGTGATTTGGATATTATTTGAATGAAATACCCTATGGTTTGTGAACAAAAGGCACAATTAGAACTATGGTTCTAAAATATACACTTGTGAAAGTTATAGTTTATAAAGATAAATTGAAATGGACTATTAGAAAGTAATTGGCAAAAAGAACCTTGTTGTGTGACATAATACTATTTATTCTCACTTGAGAATATTGTGCAAATTATGAAGTATGAATGTTTATTAGTGATATGAATTTCAAATGTGAAATTATGAAGTGCATGAGTTCATGTATGATTATGGATTAATTAAGGAATTTGAAATCATGTTGATGAAAAAGGAATTTGTTGGCTATGAATATGAATTTTATGAGTTATAAGTACTCAATGTGGACATTGTGAATTGGAATTGAATTGAAAGAGTAGCTAAGTCTCCCCTGGCAATTGGAAAGAAAAAGAAATGAAATGTTGAAATGAAAGACCAAGTTTGGTCACGTTTGTATAAATGAATAAGTCCGGCTTAGTGGAGAGGCTAACTCTAGAACTTTGATTTTATTCATGATTCTATAAAACTAAGGACTAGTGCATAGTGAAGATGTGATGAAAGTAAGAGAAAAACATTGAGTATGAGGGCCATGGGTAGCGGCGAGAGCGTATCCCAGGAATTCCCATGATGAGTCTGGGTGAGGATACTGTTCCAGAGTACCGTCCCAGTGGCGATGCTCATGGGATGTTGGAAGACTACGGGTGGTGTCATGTCTATGGTGAGAGCTGAATTACCACAGGATGTCTGCATGATGCGTCATGTCAGCGATGGGATTCCCTCTAGAGTGCCTAGGCATGAGCTCGTAGGTCAGAAGGCATCTAGGATACTTACCGTAATTACAGTAGTAGATTAAGTCATAACGAGGGATCGAACCCTACCAAGATGAAGAACGAATAAGGGCTTGCCCTTGGACCTATGTAGTATGGGATGCATAGAATCCGAACAAGTGCGCATTAGTGTCATGTAACATAAATAAATGCATTAAGGATTAAGTGCACAATCACAACACGACATCAATAGGGTAGTCCCTTTAGTTTGAATTGTGACAAGTTCGTGTTTGCTAAATATGAAAAGTTAAGTTATACTATTTCCGGCATAGAGAGGATGGCCGTGTATAATGTTCGTCGGTTGAATAAACTGACGTACCCACAGTCTTATATGCAGGTAAATGACATGTTAAAGAGGAATGGATGCTTAAAGCTTGTACCATGTTGTTGTACATTTATTTTAATTGTTGTATTTTACTTTCCCTGTGCAAAAGAAAAATGTAATTATGATGTAAACTCTGATGTAAGATGAAAAGTTTTAATTTCCCTGTAAAATTGTACTAAAGAAAGTGAAAAGATCCTGTAGAACATCTCGAATTCAGTGATTTGGGATTCGGGGCGTTACAGATCGACCGCCGACCAAGAGGAAGGCCATCAATGGGACAAATGCAACACTTTGGTCAAGAGCTGGCTCATCGCATCTATGAGGAAGAGCATGTCCAAGTCTGTAATTCACATCAAAGAGACTAGAACCATTTGGCTTGAGCTGCAAGAGAGATTCGATGGAACCAACTCTGTTGCCTTGTTTAGGATTGAAAGCAACATTCATAATTGTGAGCAAGGAAACCGTTCTGTTACGGCATACTACACGGAATTGAAGGGCATGTGGGACGAGAAAGACATCCAATGTTCCTTCTCATTTTGCAGTTGCGAGGCCGCGGCTAAAGTCGACAAATACATGGAAACGCAGAAGACGATGAAGTTCCTTATGGGTCTAAATAAGAGTTTTGAACAGGCTCGTGGGAACATAATCGGGATGGATCCTTTGCCTAGTCTAGGCAAGGCTTATGCCATCATACTCTGACATGAGAAACAATCACAGGTGATAGCCAGCAAATTCAGCAACAGAGTCCGCTGCCTTCTCTGTCAAGAACTCAATGGATAAAGAAGACCTAGAGTCCCCTGTCAATGCTGTGAAGAGAGGAAATCGTGATGTTCGTCGCACAGATCGAGAAGGAGGAGGCAGGTACTGTGAGCAGTGCAACTTGACTAATCATAGTACCAAGTTCTGTCGTGCACATATCACTTGTTCCTACTGCAATTTGAAAGGGCACTCAGAGGGATATTGCCGGAAGAAGAAGAACGACGTTGCGAACGGCATGTTGCAACCCAAAGCCAATTTGGTTGCTGCTGATGGTTCGGAAGGACTGAGTAAGAGCTTCCCCTTCACTAATAAGGAATGTCAAGGATTTCTCAATCAACTCATAGCACAATCTCAGTCATCTACAAACCTTGTCGGTAACATACAAAACTATGAAGAGCTATCGGGTAAAATGCATCATCTATCTCAATCTAACAATGAACTTTTCTGGATTTTAGATAGTGGTGCCACTGACCACATAGTTTGCAGCCCTAAACTCCTCACATCTTATACAGCCCTTCCAAATCATTGAGTAAAATTACCTGACGGAACTTCAGTCTATGTCACACACATAGGCACCATCACATTTTCTTCTCAGTTTGTGCTTCATAACGTACTATGTGTCCCACAATTTTATCTCAATCTCATATCCATCAGCAAGCTAGGATTTGACTCACTCTATATCACCATTTTTCTAAAACAATTTTGTTTCATACAGGACCTACGATCGGGGAAGACGATTGGGATGGGAACTGAGAAGGAGGGACTCTATCGCCTCAATCTTCCAGGGAAAGCAACGTGCAATGCGATCTACATGGAGTCCTCTACACTGTGGCACCAACGTCTCAGTCATCCCTCATTTAAGGCATCTTCTTTGTTGAGTTTCCTTTCAAACAAGTCTTGTGACACAAACTCATGTCCCATTTGTCCTCTTGCGAAATTAACTCGCAAACCTTTTCCATTAAGTTTTAACCGAAGTCCTTCAATTTTTGACTTAATTCACATTGATATTTGGGGAGGTTATAAGGTTCCAACTTATTCTGGTGCAAAATACTTTTTAACTATTGTTGACGACCATTCACGTAGTACTTGGGTTTATTTGATTAAACGAAAGTCAGAAGCAAGATCTTTGCTCATGAATTTTGTCCTTCTTGTTGAAACTGTAACCCTTGTTTTCCATTTTGGGTATTCTTTTTTTTTTAGTGTATTTTTTTCGTTTTGGTGTATTTTTCTCTCGTGTATTCTTTCTGAACCTTATATTGGAGTTGTTTTCAATATATATTCGTTTTGTGGCTCAATCTTGATCTTTTGTGGTTTATTTTCTACCCCTTGATTTATTCTTGAACATTGTTATTATTTTTGCTCTTCATTTGTGCCTTGTTCTCTTTATTTTTGTTCTTGGAGGCTCATGGTGATTTGGTTGCTCATTCTAATTCTAATCCCATTGTTTTTTTTCCCTAAATAACCACCAAAGCCAAATTAGCCACAATACTACTTGAAATCCAATACAAACCATATTAAAACCCATCTCCTAGTATAACTCCCAATACCCATTAACCCACAACTAAACCCTATATATAAACCCCTTTCCCTCTCCACTAAACCCTAACCCTACTTCACACCCGGCCTCCCTACCTCTCTCTCTCTCTCTCTTCCCTCCTTGTTTGCACCGTAACCCGCACACATCCCAGGCCGAAACCCCCTCCAGGCCGACACCTCTCCCCCGGCCTGTGTGCACCATCCCGACGGCCCCTACCCCTCTCGGCCTGCACCCAAACCCCAACACCCGAGCCCACTTCTCCCTACTCCCGATCCTCTCTCCTTGGCCATCCCAACCACCTCGCACACCACATAATCCCTCGTCCCTTTTTTGTGGTGTTCTCTTGTGGCCGCAAGCCACAATTATTATCCCGCTTTTGGAGTTTTAGTTCGTGTGGAGATTTTTGCTCAAGTTTGCTTGGATTTATTAGTTCATGGGTTTTGCTAGTTACTCTTGGTTTTTGTTTTTCTTTATCTTCGGTTAAAGCAAGTAACTTGTACTCCAATTCATTTGTTTGATACAAGTCAAAAATACCACCTATACTTTTAGTGTATGTTTGGATATATAGGATTGGGGTGACTGGAGTTTACTAGTGAAGGGTGCAAACTCTCCACTCAAGAAAGACAGCTAAAGTAATTTTTTATTTATCCATTTTGATTTTTTTTATAAAGGTGCAATGAGGAGACAAAGTGGAGATAAAAGAAATGATTTGCTTGGATTAGAGTTTTGAGAACTTTATGTATTTTATTTTGGTTGAAATAATAATAGGAGGTATTTCAATTGCAAACTGAGTCTGAGACAAATAAATGTTTAGATTATTGGTATTGTAGATACCTTCACACATGCACTTGCATTACCATTGTATTTAGACATGCTCATACTGGTTATGGGATTAGAAAGCTTTATAAAACCTATATGATAATGTCCTTGCATAACTATTACAAGCATCTAAAAGTAATGTTGAAGTTAAAAAAAAACTCTATGCAGTGTTTCTAACAAACTATATGCATTCCAGGTAAGCTCAAGCTAATGATCAAGAAGGCAATGGTTGAGCTTAAAGGTAGATGTACTAATTTCTCATATAATATGTTTGCTACTTCAATTAATTTGCTGAACCTCCAAAACTATTTTATATAATCAAACCAGGTGCACCGTTCCGAAGACGTGTTATAGGCACGTGTTAACGGGCAAACCTAGTCCAATAATAAAATAGTATTATTAAAGAATGGTTAGAAAACATGGCCTTTCAGTAGATTTTAAAATATTTATTAAATATAAAAAATTGTAACCATAGGTTAAATAATAAAGTAGTAACATAAATTAGATAATCAAAAACAAAAACGAATATAATAGAATGGGTTAAGATGGAATTTTTCACAAATAATTAAAATAATCAAATCATAATAATATACTTGTTTCCTGCTTTTAAAAAATAATAAATTAAATAATAGATATAGATTGGTTAATATAGAGTTGATGGTCTCACACTTTATAAATAATCAAACAATGAAATTGGACTTGATCTGGGCTTAAATATAAATAATTAATCAAATAAAAAAGAAATAAACATATAAAATAAAATTAGATTTGTGTTAAAATATATATAATCATTTGGAAAATACCTACAAATACAATTGTTGATTATAAAGGACTTTAATAGGAGATAACGATATAGTTTTAAAACAAAAGTGAATTTAAAAGAACGGAAAAGAATTTATAACGAATCAAAATTCAGAAAATATACGAAAAATATATATAGGCGAAAATGAGGGTTACACTGGCCTAACTCCTACTTAAACTAGCAAAGGAATTACAAAATCGACCACAAGCATGGCCAACAAATCCTTTAACAAGACTTCGAAGTTGACGAGGCACTAGCTCGACCACAAACATGATCAGCAAAGCTCCGGGCACCATTAAGTTCAAAATCTCCAAACACGACCAGCTCTTCAAAGGTTAAAGCTAGTTAGTTTAACTCTTCAGAGCTCTTCAGGCCTTATGAGAAAAACCCAACTCATCAAAAAACTTCGAAGAGAACTTAACCAACTATGAACTTCGACAAAGCCGAACTCAACATCAAGCTTCCAACTCGTCAACGAAAAACACTAGCCCAGGGTGACACAAGCTCGACGATGCATGACCACAAGCATGGGCAACGAAAACCAAACCCAAAGTCGGCGAAATTCAAACTAAATTGAAGCTCCAAAACCCAACTTTAATGAAGATCGAACCCAAATTAGCGAAGAAGATGATCCGTGGTCGACGAAGCACATCTTGATCAAACCCTGGTCACCGAGAGCATTATTGCCAAAACCCATTGTGAACTCTTGCTCGCCGAAACTTGGTCGCCAAAAGAAGGTCGTCACCGAAAAGCCTTGCTAGCCAACTCCCTACCTCGACGAAGCTCCTGGTTGCTAAGAAGATGGTCGCCGAGGTCCGAAGTTGATGAAGTGCTCGTTGAAACACTTGGTCGTATAGAAGGTGGTCGCCGAAAAGCCTTGCTCGCTAACTCCCTCGCTCGACGAAGCTCCTGGTCGCCAAGAAGAAGGTCACCGAGGAAAGGGTCGATAAGGCTCCTTGTCGCCAAAGCCTTGGTCAATGAACTGGGTGATCGCATGTAACCCCCATTTCCGACAATAAGTATTTTTCGTGCATTTTCTATAATTTGATTTTTATAAATTTATTTTGTGCTAAATTTATTTAGGATTTTAATTAAAGTGTTTTCTAATCGAAAATTTATTCATTTTGAATAATGGCGTATTTTAATCTTACTTTCTATTTCTTATTAACCAGATATTTATATTTGAGTCTAAATAAAATATACTATTATTATTGGATTATTTTAATAGATTGTTAAACTCGAATACTAATTTGTTATATAATTTTATGTTTATTATTTTTAAAATTATTAATTGTTATTTCTTGATTATCTATTTAAAATTCATCTATTGAATTATTTTACTATTTTATTTGATCTGATTTTCTTGGCGAATTTCAATTTATTTTCAAGCCCAATTGATATTCTATTCATTTGTATTATTTATTTATTTATTAGAATTCAAATTTTCATTCATGAACTATTTTCCCCTTTTATTGGGCTATCTATCTTGTGAATTTTATTTTATTGGATTGTGGATATTTTATTTGAACCTTATTGTCTTCAAACCCATCTTTTATTGAACCGAAAACCCAATTGCAATTATTTCTTGACCCAAAACCAACTATTATTGGATCCTAACCCATTAACCCGATAATCTACTTGTATTCTATAAATACAACCCTAATACAAATCCTAAAAACCCAAAAATACAATATTGTAGCCATCAATTTCTCTCTCCACTCTCCTCTTTCTCTCTCCCCAGATCTGAACCTAATCCCCTCGATCTCCACTTCCGATGTCCCGTCGATCCCCAACCTCTGGCGAGACCCAGCTGCTTCTCCTTCCCGATCGAGACCCCGATGCCAACCAACTCCAGCCTCATCGACTTCAGCCAAGCCGCCTGCGATGCCTCCCCCGATGTCGTCGCTCCTCGTCAACGTCAAATCCGAATAGCCAGACCCGTAAGCCTTCTTTGCTTGCTGACATTACTGCTGTTGTCTCTATTATTGCTATTTGTTGCTGCTTTACTTTTGGGTTATTTTGCGCACGAGATTGGCACGTAATTTTGTGGGTTCGTGTGTTCGTTGCTCCAAGATCCTCATCCCATTATTCTTGGTATTCGAATTAACCGTCTATAAGTAAAGTCACTTTTCCTCTTGAATTTCTAATTGTATCAAATTCAAGAATTTTTATTGAAATTCCACAAGTAGATCTTGATCGTTTATCATATCATTGTATTAATTATCTTTCGTTAGGTCTATTTAGAGTTTACACGAGCTAACCCCAATATTCTTGACATCGTGCCTCTATTGACTCCAAAGATTTGATTTTTCATGTGTTCATATAGAATTGATAATAGGTTTATTCATATAATTGTTACACAATTAATCTATCGTAGAAACCATTGCTAGGTTGTATGTTATTTGATCGACTGATGTTTGATTGATGATAAATTAATGTATGTATGTGTTCTTAATTTTATTGATCATGTTTTTATACCATCATGCTGGTTATAAAGTTTTTCGACTAATAGAATTGATACCCATCATGTCTAATTAATTTGCTTCATGAAAATTAACCAAAAACTTGTATGTTGCTTACTGGCTGTATGTTGTCTGTTATATTCAAACCAGTAAATGACCTTAAAATAAACAACTTTCTGAATAAGAGTTGTATCCCTATGTTTCCAGTTTCCAGAATATCTTGAATTTCTGAATTCCGAGTTGTGTAGAAAAAGTTATGATCGTTTTACTATTGATGGGTTTTTTATTCTAGAATTTCAGATTCTTATATGATTCATGTTTAAACCATTAAAAGGTGATTTAATATTAAAATAATGCTTTGATAATTTCCAGAATGATAGTTAACATGTTTAGGAGTCTAATAAATATTTTTAATAAATTTATTATTGAGTTTTTCCTGATTTCAAAAATATAACAACTTGATGTCGAAATTTTGCCTGAACATGAAATCTGTAAAGAATGATGTGTTTGACCTAGCTACTGTTGTCCGATGTTGGACTTTAAATATGCATTGGAACCGTGTGGAAGTCTAGTTTCTAGAATTTCTGACGGTTTTAGTTTTCAAGTTCTATGGTATAGGGAAATTGCATTTTTGTACAGACCATTCTTGCTGTCTAGAATTTTATATTCCATATTTTAATACATTAATTGTTCTATATCGTAGCATTGCATGAATTAAAGTGTGTATGTCACATTGCATGATTCTAATGTCTTATTGTCATCATTCTAATTGTCCTATTTTATGTTACAATCCTATTGTTCTCCTATTGATTCGATTGTTCATCTCATGTCTCAAATTGCATATTGTATTGTTGCATCGATAAAATAATTAACAAGCCGGGGTTTAAGGGTTGGCTTTAGTAGTGGAAAATATAGGGACTGTACTCGGAGGAGGGTCCCGTGTTTCCCTAAATATTGTTATCAGCTATTGTTTTATCGGTTGATTGTGGCTTACGACGGTAACACAATCGATCGTGTACTGTATCGTTGTCGAATTATCGTATCGTGCATTGAATATTAAATTGTGACTATTGAATTTTGATTATGGTTACCGAGTACATGATCTATGAAGTCCACCACTAAGTCTAAACCTAACTTGTTTGTATGTAGCAAACATGTGGTAAATAAATGGGATGCATGAAGTGCTACATTAGTTAGGATTAAAATGATTAATAGACTTAAGAATTGACACGATATTGACATTGCATATTGTACATCATCGTTGCTATTGATACCAAATATTGTCTAACCATTGAACATTATTATCGAATATTGAATCATTATTTATAACCATTGCATTGACTACCATGATATTGATTATTGCTATCGTGCCATGTTATTGATTCCTATTGGTCCATTGAATTCATTGTTATATCTTTATTTTATTGTTCCTTAGTTTCTCTACTTGTTGTCAATGACTTGCTCTAAGGACAATTTTTTCTCTTCTTTTTAGATGAAGTGTTCACAGGTAATGAATGAGAATTTCCTGTTGGGATTGGAGAACAAAGATTCTGAAGATTTAATGCTTTCTTATTGCTTATTGTTTTATTGAACTTAATGTATTAAGATTTATTATCATTGTGTTTGGATTTATTACTGTATTGTGCTTATGACCCGGAGTTTATTATTATTTCCAGACATTGGTTTATTGTATTTGGATATTTCATATTGCTTCATTCCATATATTATTGTTCAAGAGATTATTATTATTGTCTGCGCAATTATTCTGTATTGATTATATTGTTGAGTTGATCGGATAAACAGCTTATAGATGACGTTAGTCATTCGTTGGTCCAATGTCATGTACTCGTATTCCGTATTTTTTGGAAGCGGGGCGTGACATTGCCAAAACCCAAACAGCTCGCCGGAAGCTCTTGTCGCCTGAAGCTCGCTGAAACCCATGTGATCACTAGAAGCTTTTATCGACGAAGAAGATCCTTGCTCACCGAAACCCTGGTCATAAGCTTGGTTTTCGAAAGATTGATCGTCGAAACTCCTTGGTCGACGAGTTCTTGGTCATCTTCGAAGATAAGAGGTTGCCAAGTTCTTGGTCGACGAAGGTGGGGGTGCTTGGTCGACGGAGTCACCAAAAACCTGGTCGCCGAAGCTCCAAGATTGAAAAAAAATGAAAGAAGGTCGACGGAACCATCGGGCGACCAAGGGAGTGCTCGCAGCTACTGTCGACTGTCGGATCTCTCAGAAGTACGAGCGCCCGCAAGATGGACATACGAGATTGAGCCCTTCATCCCCAACGCTCTGCCTCACTTCTCAGTTGCCTGTTCTCCCCAATACGCCTACTAACGCTTGATCTATGCAGGATCAAGCCACGTCGCTTGCTCCACTTCTCGCCCGTTCGATCTAACTCAGGGGCGAGCCCGAGTATGATGGACACTACCGATAGCACCACGTCGCTCCCTGATCACAACCACTTCATCACAGCCACCCGATCTCCTCAACGCGCGAGCCCACGCATGATCAACATGCGCGATTGCTCCAAAAATCGTGCCTGAGCTGGTAAACTAATAAAAAATCCTAAAAAATTAATGAAAATTCAAAAAATTAATAAAAATCCAAAACAATAATTATTAAATTCGGGAAATTAATTAAAAATCCCCAAAAGTAATTAAAATTGGCATAATTAATTAAAAATTTGGAAAAGCAATTATTGATTAGGGAAAAAATATTTAAAATTCGAAAAAATATTGAAAATTTTAGAAATACCCTCAAGCCTATAAATACCCTCCCCCCAGTTTCTTAAAACAGTGGAACAGATTCATTTCAATCTCCTAACTGTTTCTCAAGCCTTTAAATACCCTCCCCCTCAGTCAGAAGGTAATATGCAATTTCTCTTTCAAATTCTCTTCTTTTACTGGTTCTAACTTGAGCATCGTAGGGTTTGTCGCCGGGGCCATCCTTAGTGTTTCAAGCATTTTGCAGGTTCATTCGCCGCCTCAACAATCATCAGATTCAGATCAAAGTGCTCTTTCAACGATCCAGATCCAATCTCAAAAGCTCTAACCACTTTTTATGGTGACGATCAAATGTTAGATCTTTAGTAGTTTTCTTCAAAATATAAACTCGCTATCTGTTTTGACCCACACCAAAATAAGTAGCAACACAAACCTTTCTTTTTCTCTGCAGAACATTTAGGATTACAATGTCAAAATGTAAGTTGCTAATAAGTAGCGACACAATCCTTTTTTTCTCTGCAGAACATTTAGGGTTACAATTTCTAAATGTAAGTTGCTAATATAACCTGCAACTGAACATTGTAACCTTAAATGTAGCTAACTATGTCTAATTAAAACTTAGCACTTGTATAACTTAAAGTGCGAATATAAGTTATGTTAGTGCGAAGTGCACATGATTTGCAGATAAAAGTAATATATTAACTGACTTAAATAGAGGGGTAAAATAACTGAACAAACCAAATTTTCGTCAGCAGAACATTTAGGTTAAATTGTAGGAAAACCCAGATCAATTTGTGGGTTCTGCTTAACATACTTGTCTATGTACTAAAAACTGCCCGAGATAACCAACTATACCTTTAACACTACAAAACAAAATACTTATCCTGGTGTTTTTTTTCCTGTGTTTATAAGGAACATCAGGATAGAATAATTCTATTTCTAACCCACTCTTTTATGGCATGTGAGCCGGCATTTATATAAAATGCCAAACTAGGGTGGTCTATCCTGACATTTTTACGAAAAACACCGGGATAGAACCCCAAATCTCCATCTCCCCCCCCCCCCCCAACTATTTAATTTGCCTCTCCCCCCCCCCAAAATGTTTCATTTATCCCTAAACTCCTAAATCCCTCTCTCACCGAACCCAATCTCTAAATCCTCCTCCTCCCGCCGTCGTCGCCTCGCTCCTCCTCCTCCTGCCGTCTTCCCCCTCCTCCCGCCGTCGTCGTCCCCCTCCTCCTCCCGCCGTCGTCGTCCACCTCCTCCTCCCGCCGTCGTCCACCTCCTCCCACCATCGTCGCTTCCATTCTCTCATCTTCAGGTGTTTGAACTTTTGACTGTTGAAGACAAGAGATCTCAGGTATTATCTGATGCTATTAAATGTTTAAATTGATGTTTATTTAAATATTTTGAGTTTAATGTTGTGTTCCTTTGTGATTGGTAATGTAGCTTGACCTTCTTTCCAATGGGAGCTCATTGAAGGAGGTATCTCACATTGCGAATGGCTCACATCAGGGGTGTTGAAAATAGATTTGGGGAAAATCATTATTATTCTTCTTGTTCTTTATTCTTTACAGTATATATCTATATAAGGATTACATTTTTGGAGGAGAAGAAAGGAGATTGAGAGAAGATTGAGGGGTGAGAGATTTAGGAAATTTGTTTACTATAGATTAGGAAACAGAATATACATATTAGTACTTACTACATTTCAACACTCCCTCTCAAGTTGGTGCATAGATATTGAACATGCCCAACTTGTCAACAAATTTCAAGAAAAGCCGACTCGAAACTGCCTTGGTCAGGATATCTGTGAGCTGATCTTCAGACTTCACTTTAGATATCACAATGACTTTCTCATCCAATTTCTCCTTGATGAAGAATCTATCCACCTCTACATGTTTCATCCTATCATGTTGAACTGGATTGGCGGCAATATCACATGCTGCTTGACTGTCGCAATACACCTTCATAGGTTCATTCGGACCACAGCCTAAGTCCTGCAACAAGAGTTTCAACCACAAGCTTCCGTTATACATAGAGCTACTCCGCGATACTCAGCCTCTAGACTAGAGCGTGCAACAACATTCTGCTTCTTTCTTCTCCATGTAACTATATTTCCTCTAGCAAAGGTGAACTATCCTGAAGTGGAGCGCCTATCAATTATAGATCCTGCCCAATCAGCATCAGTATATGTCTCAACCTTCAAGTGACCATGTTTCACAAATAAGACCCCTTTTCCTAGAGCAGACTTAATATATCTCAGAATTCTCATCATTGTATCCATGTGATGTTCCTAAGGTGCATGCATAAACTAACTTACCACACTTAAAGTATATGATAAATCTGGCCGTGTATGCATCAGTCGCCCAACCAATCTCTGATAGCTTTTCTTATCACAAGGCACATGATTAGGTTCGTTGCAAAGTTTCAGTCCTTCTTCAATGGTGTACCAATCGGCTGACAAGCAGACATTCTAGTTTCCTTCAATAAATCGAGAGCATACTTTCTTTGAGACAAAAATTTACCATTTCTCGAGCGAGAAACTTCAATACCAAGAAATATCTCAAAGAGCCAAGATCCTTCATTTCGAACTCTTGTGACAAGTAGCTCTTCAATGCCATTCTCTCCTCAGGATCATTTCCAGTTACTATCATGTCATCAACATATATAATGAGTAGTAATCTTTCCTTCTTTCCTTTTTAGGAATAATGTATGATCTGAATTACTCTGACAATATCCGAATGTCTTCAATGATTTTGTAAACCTCCTAAACCAAGCTCTTGGCGACTATTTGGGACCATATAGCGCCTTCCTCAATCGACACACTTTATTACTGTGTTGGACTGGTCTGTTCAACCTTGGTGGAAGATCCATATAAACCTGCTCTGTCAATTCCCCACGCAAAAATGCATTCTTTACATCAAATTGCTCCAACAGCCAGTCAAGAATTGCAGCAAGTGATAGTAGGACTCGAACAGTATTGAATTTTGCTATAGGTGCGAATGAATCTTCATAATCAATTCCATACGTTTGAGTGTACCCTTTGGCAACTAGTCTTGCCTTGTATCACTCTATCAAACTATCTGACTTATATTTCACCGTATAAATCCATCTGCATCCTACCGACTTCTTCCCTGCTGGCAGCTCGACTATCTCTCAAGTCTCATTCTTCTTTAAGGACTTCATCTCCTCATCCATAGCTGCTTTCCACCTTGGATCGGCTAAGGCTTCCTGCGCACTTTTAGGAATAGATACAACAGATAATTGATTCACAAATGACTTACAAGTGGTGAGTGGATACATAATTACTCGTGGAATATTTAACGTTACTAGTGGGATCAGGTTCATAAGTGGGTTTTGGAATACCTCTATTAGTACGGTGCGGGAGTTCTCTTTTAGGAGCTTAGAACAACGATGACGATTGGTTTTGGGGTTCTGACGGTTCATTCTCACTGAAATTCGGTACTGGTTGCAATTCTTCAAGAGGGTCTTCTTCATGAGGGTCTTCGTCCCTTACTAGGTCTTTATTCAAGTGTTCGCCATTATTTGTATCCAGTTGTTCGTTCTGACTGGTAATTACTTCATCATACACCAGAATCTGAACTTCATTAACTCCTTCATCATACACAAGAGTCTGAACTTCACTAACTCCTTCATCATACCTGATGTGGCTAAAAATGGGGGTTTAATCGAGACCATCCAAATTGGGCACGAATCCTAAAGCCCAGGGGTAAAACGGTAATTTCACCTACAAACGGGTCTGAAGCGGGTACTGGGTCTCCTCCCCAAAGAACCATTAACCCGCAAAAGGATCCACCTCAACTGGGTGCGGGTTTCAACCCGCAACAAACCCGGTCCAGCAGGATAGAATTAGGATTTCTGATTAATATTAATCAACGGCCCTGATTCAAATCTATCCTTTCACTGGGAATTAAGGATTACATTCCTTATCTATGCACAGGAATTACATGCCTAATTTGATCCCCTTAGACGCCTATAAACACCCCCCATCCATCTCCATTAAGAGGTAATCAATCTCTCTCCAGTTTTTGCGCTCTTTCATAGTCTTCCTAGATTACTGACTTGAGCGTCGGAGGGTGCATCGCCGGGAACAACCCCGGTGTCTCGCACTTTTTGCAGGTCCACGACGGGAGCGACGATCATACCCCGACAGAACAGGTATACAGGTTTACTATTCAGTTTCCCTAAGAATCCACAAATACTATCTGTTTGCCCCCACACCAAATTTAGCGACAACAGATTGACGCTGTCTGTGGGAAAGTAACGAATAGAAACCTCTCCTCTTCCCGGTGAACAGATCTTCTCCAGCCATGCCTCCTAGGAAGGTCAAATCCAGAGGGTCCAACCGAGGACCCAACCCCGATCAGCAGTAGGAAGTTTCCCCTAATCCCGCTCAGCAACAAGGGCAACTTCCCCCTCCAGCGGAAGACCCGCTCCAACAGGACCTTCCTCCCCCTCCAAATCAGCACCCTCCTAAGGGCCCTAACCCTCAGAAACAACCTCTTCACCAGGACCACGTCTCCATCCACAATGCCTCTTCGGACTCCATGGCCTCCCATCATCCCCGAGCCTCCGCTCACCATAATACTGCCCTCAATCGGCAGAAGGACGATGATCTTCGCCGCCATCTGGATGAAAAACGAGCCCGAGAGGGAACCTCTCGCCAACGCCGTCCGGATGAGCGGTCTCCTCGCCGCCAAGAATACAGAAGATCCCCCGTCCGAAGGGGGCGGAAGGAATCCCTCGAGCATTACCGAAGAAGGCCACACTCCCCTGCGGGACGGCAACAGCCAAGGAACAATGAGGCACCCATCACCCGTGCCGAGTTCCAGCAGTTCCAAGCGACCGTCCTACAGGCTCTCAATCTCCGTCGTAACCCTAATGCGCCGAAGGCTCCCTCTCCTCCTCCAGTCCGAAGTCCTCGCCAACGATCCCCCTCTCCTCCTCCAGAGCGAAGTCTTCGACGACGGTCCCCATCCCCTCTTCCCAACAATTTCAGGCATGAACCAAGTCCTCACAGATCCAGAAGCTACCGTCGTCGCAGCCCCCGCTCTCCCTCCTACGAAGACGAGTCTAGGGGCTCGGCCGATTACCGTCGAAGGGACGACGCTGTGTACCGCCGTCTTCACGAGATGGAGAGGCGATTGGGTCAGCTAGACCGAGAAGAAGAACTTAGGGGGAGGAACCTACGTCCCAGCAGACCTCCTTTCTCCCGAACCATAATGGATGCACCTGTGCCGATCGGTTTTAAACCTCCCTAATTTGAGACTTACTCCGGGGAGACTGATCCCGTTGATCACATCGAAAGCTTTAAGACCCTAATGCTCCTCCATCAAGTTTCCGATGCCCTCCTCTGCAAAACCTTCCCCGCGACTCTCAAAGGCCCAGCTCAGGAATGGTACTCTCGCCTTGCCCCTCCTCATTTTTCTCCTTCGAGCAGTTCGAAACCCTTTTCTTCACCCATTTCGTGAGCAGCCGTAGAGCTGAGAAGACCAGCATCTCGCTGCTGCACCTCCACCGGAAGAAGGGCGAGAAATTGAGAGACTATGTGAAGAGATTCACAGCTGAAGCCAGGTCCATAGCATCCCTCGACCAGTCGGTCGCTGCGGCAGCATTTCAATCTAATGTCCTCAATTCTAACCTCCGCTCCTCCCTCGCCAAGAAGCCTCCACAGAACTTTTCCGACCTCCTCCTTCGCAGTGAAAAGTACATCCGGGCCGAAGAGGCCGAGCATCGACCCAACTGGGAGGGGTCTTCCTCCGGGTTTAAGAGAAAGGGAACAGAAGAAGAAGGAGCCAAGAAGCTCCAGAAGGATAATGCTGGCCAGCACCGACCTTCCCCCAGATTCGAGAAGTTCACTCCCCTCAGCACTAACGTCTCAACCATTCTGATGGAAGTCGAAAAGGAAGGGATCTTACTTCCTGCTCCGAGGATGAACACCCCTGCCAAGAAAAGAGATAAAGAGAAATGGTGCCGTTATCACCGGGACCACGGGCATGACACCAACGATTGTCGTGCCTTAAAGAACGAGATAGAAGCCCTTACCCCGAGGGGGCAGCTGACCAGGTTTGTAAGAAAGGACCAAGCCGAACTTCTTCCCCCACCTCGGGGGGCTAACAAGCATCCAGAACGAGAAGAGACGCCTGACTTCGAGGAAGAGCGAGTCCTCCACCTCATTCATGGGGGCCCAATGGGGGGCTCCTCAAACTCCTCTCGGAAGGCATTTATAAGAGAAGTCAACTCGGTCCGAACCACCCCTCCTCCCAAAGGCTTCGGAGTGCCTGTCACATTCTCCGACGAAGATCTTGAAGGAGTTCGCACCCCACATTGTGACGCACTCGTCATTAGCCTTCACATGGCGAATTTCAAAGTGGAGAGGATCCTAGTGGATAATGGCAGCTCCGTAAACATCCTCTTCCTCGCCGCTTTTAAAGGCCTAAAGCTCTCCCGAGATAGACTCAAGCCCGCCGGCTACACGCTCCATGGGTTCACGGGAGTGCCAGTGACTATTGAAGGGCTGATTACCCTCGACGTAACCGCTGGCAAAATCCTACTACCCGAACGGAGTCAATGGACTTCATGGTCGTAGATGTCCCAGTAGCCTACAATGTCATTCTGGGCCGGCCCGGCCTAGCCACCCTCGAAGTCGTCCCTTCTGCCTACCATCTCAAAATGAAGTTTCCCACTCGGGCCGGAGTAGGGGAAGCGAGGGGAAATCAGAAAACGGCCCGTAAATGTTACATGACCTCTACCCCCGGACCCGTCCTTTCCTTAGAAACTCTGGAAATCCCCCAAGATGCTGCTCGACCAACGTCCGAGCCGGTGGACGAATTGGAGGAAGTGCTCTTCTCTGAGCAGGATCCGACCCGCAAGTTCTTTGTTAGCAAGACCCTCCCGTCCGCCCTATACTCAGATATTGTACAATGCATCCGGAGGAACCAAGACCTCTTCGCTTGGTCAGCTGCAGATATGCCCGGTATCTCCGAAGAGCTCTTAGTCCACCGCCTAAGCATTGATCCGGGGTCCAAACCGGTTCAGCAGAAGAGGCGCAAGTTCGCCCCCGAGCGTCAGCTCGCTATTAAAGAGGAGGTGGACAAGCTCTTGAAGGCCCGGTTCATACAGGAGGTGAACTATCCTGAGTGGTTGTCGAATGTAGTAATGGTAAAGAAGTCCAATGGGACTTGGAAGATTTGTATTGATTTCACCGACCTCAACAAGGCTTGCCCCAAAGACCCCTTCCCTCTTCCGAGTATTGACACTCTGATTGATGCAACCTCGGGACATGAGCTCCTCAGCTTCATGGACGCCAATTCAGGTTACAATCAGATCCGGATGTTCCCTCCAGATATCCCGAAGACCTCGTTTGTGACCGACCAAGGCCTCTATTGCTACAGAGTCATGCCGTTCGGACTGAAGAACGCAGGTGCTACATACCAATGCCTCGTCAACAAGGTTTTTCAGGCCCAGATCGGCCGTAATATGGAAGTGTATGTTGACGACATGCTTGTAAAAAGCATCCAAGGTATCGATCATGTGACCGACCTCTAGGAGGCATTCGATGTTTTGAGAAAGCACAATATGAGACTCAATCCGAACAAGTGTGTGTTCGGCATCTCGTCGGGAAAGTTCCTCGGCTTCATGGTTAGCCAACGAGGAATTGAAGCAAACCCCAAGAAGATTAAGGCCATACTAGACATGGTCCCCCCCAAAAATGTAAAAGAAGTCCAATGGTTGACAGGTTGCCTAGCCGCCATAGGGCGCTTTCTGTCGAAGTCCGGGGAAAAATGCCTCCCGTTCTTTAAAGCCCTCAGGGGGGCTAAAGGATTTGAGTGGGGGCAGCAGCAACAGGGGTCCTTCGACCAGCTCAAGGCTTACCTCATCAATCCACCTCTTCTCAGCAAACCGATACCTGGCGAACCACTCTACCTCTACCTGGCAGCCTTCGAGCAGACCCTTAGTGCAGTTTTAGTCAGAGAAGAAGACAGGGCTTAGAAGCCCATCTACTATGTGAGAAAGGTACTTCGGGACGCCGAGCTCCGATATCCGAAGATAGAGAAAATGGCCTATGCCCTGGTGATGGCCGCGAGAAAGCTTCGCCCGTACTTTCAGTCCCATTCAGTGGTCGTCCTTACCAACCAACCGCTGAAGCAGGTCCTCCACAAGCCCGAGACTTCGGGTCGCCTTATGAAGTGGTCAATCGAGCTGAGCCAACATGATATAACTTATCAGCCTCGGGCCGCGATCAAGGCCCAGGCACTAGCCGAATTCATAGTTGAGAGCACTATCCCCGAATCCAGCCAAACAGTAAAGGGACCACCCGTCTGGTCGGTTTATGTTGATGGATCCTCCTGCAATGAGGGAAGCGGGGTAGGAGTCATTCTGGTCGGCCCAGATGACTTCGTCCTCCAATACTCCCTCCGTATAAACTTCAAAGCCTCGAACAACGAAGCTGAATACGAGGCACTCATAGACGGCCTTGGAATGGCCCGAAATGTCGGGGCGCAACGCCTCCAGATCTTTAGCGACTCTCAGCTGGTCGTCAATCAGGTCCTCGGCGAGTATGAAGCACGCGATGACAGGATGGTTAAATACTTAGCCAAAGTCAAGAGCCTCATGGCACTATTTGAAGAGGCCCTCATCCAAAGGATCCCCCGAGAAGAGAATGCTCATGCCGATGCCCTGTCCAAATTAGCCTCCTCTTCCCTTCAAGGTCTCGAGCAGACCGTATTGATAGAAGTCCTTTTGAGGACGAGCATAGAGGACGAAACCCTCGACTCCATAGAGACGCTGCCAGTCCTCCTCTAAGATGACTGGATGAAACCCCTCATCGAATTTTTAAGAGACGGACTCCTCCCCGAGGATCCCAAGGAAGCACGAAGAGTTAGAACCCGAGCTGAGCGTTACACGCTAACCGGAGGTATCCTATATAAATGCTCCTTCACACAGGTTGATGGCCGACCTTACCTGAGGTGCCTCTCCCCCGGGCAAGCCGACTACGCCCTGCAAGAACTTCATGAGGGCATCGGCGGGGCCCATTCCGGTTCCAGAGCCCTGGCGTGCAAAGTGTTGAACTACGGGTATTTCTGGCCCACTCTCCTATGGGACGCTGAACGACACGTTCGGCAATGCAGCTCCTGTCAGAAGTACTCCGACATCCGACACCTTCCACAAGCACCACTCACTTCCCTATCAAGTCTGATCCCCTTCGCAATGTGGGGGATGGATTTACTAGGGCCGTTTCCGCCAGCCCCCGGACAGCTTAAGTTCCTAGTCGTGGCAGTCGACTATTTCTCGAAATGGATAGAGGCCGAACCCCTGGCCACGATCACCGAAAACAAGGTCGTTCAATTCTTCTGGAAGAGCGTAATCTGCCAATTTGGCGTCCCCAGGGTCCTAATTACGGGCAACGGAACGCAATTCACTGGGACTGCCTTCCGAGCTTTATGTGAAGACCTCGCCATACAACACCGGTTCTCCTCCGTCTCTCATCCTCAGTCGAATGGCCAGGCTGAAAATGCCAACTGACAAATCCTCTCCAGCATTAAGAAGAGGTTAGACAAGTGTTCCTAAGGCTTGTGGGTCGATCAGCTTCCTAGCGTGCTGTGGAACTACCGCACCACAAAGCGGACCCCAACGGGTGAGAGCCCATTCAATCTCACCTATGGGTCCGAGGCCATCATCCCCCTAGAAGTCGGGTTACCCTCTCCCCGTTTGGTGGCTTATGAAGAAGAGCAAAACGCTAGAGAACTCAGAGCAAGTCTAGACCTGATAGACGAAATCCGAGAGAGAGCTGCCATACGTCAACAAACTTACCAAAAAAGGATCGAGCTAGCATACAACAAAAGAGTCCGCCCAACGGACCTCAAAGAAGGGGACCTGGTCTTCGGAAAGTTGGCCATCTCGTTCCCAGGTCAGAAAAGCAAATTGGCCCCAAATTGGGAGGGACCTTACAAGATCTCTAAAGTAATCCGCCCCGGCACATACAGACTAGAAGATCTCGAAGGCAGGGAGATTCCCAGGACTTGGAATGCCGACCATCTCTTAAAATACCAAGAGAGTACAACAACGCCTCTCTAAGTAATTCGTGATGACGAACCGTTCCTCTCCTATTACTTGTAGTGATTTTGTTTCATCTTTCCTTGTAATAACGGCTAGCAACTTTAGAAGCAGCCGATCATTGGTTATTAATGAATAAAGTCTTTTCATATTTTTGCTACTGTTTACATCTCTCTGCTTTTAACTCCATAACCGTTGAGCTAATCTAACGATGGTTCGGAGTCCAACACTTGGCTCGATTCTGCTTCGCAAGTTCGCTTCTAAGCGAACTAGAAGCAGTTTGCCATTCGGAATTGCTCCCACAACCGTTGAACTAACCTAACAATGGTTCGGAGTCCAACACTTGGCTCGATTCTGCTTCGCAAGTTCGCTTCTAAGCGAGCTAGAAGTAGTTCACCATTCGGAATTGCTCCCACAACCGTTGAACTAACCTAACGATGGTTCGGAGTCCAACACTTGGCTCGATTCTGCTTCGCAAGTTTGCTTCTAAGCGAGCTAGAAGTAGTTCGCCATTCGGAATTGCTCCCACAACCATTGAACTAACCTAACGATGGTTCGGAGTCCAACACTTGGCTCGATTCTGCTTCGCAAGATCGCTTCTAAGAGAGCTAGAAGTAGTTCGCCATTCGGAATTGCTCCCACAACTGTTGAGCTAATCTAACGATGGTTCGGAGTCCAACACTTGGCTCGATTCTGCTTCGCAAGTTCGCTTCTAAGCGAGCTAGAAGTAGTTCGCCATTCGGAATTGCTCCCACAACCGTTGAACTAACCTAACGATGGTTCAGAGTCCAACACTTGGCTCGATTCTGCTTCGCAAGTTCGCTTCTAGGCGAGCCGGAAGTAGATAGCCATTTGGAACTGCCCCCACGACCATCGAGCCGAGCGGACGAGGGACCGACCCTCGTATATGGCGAAAAAACCTTCCGAGGCGAAACCACCGTCAGATCGTCTCAAAATATGTGCTAGGGTATGATGAACGGACCTAACCACGCCACGTGTCCACAAAACGACAAGATAGCATTTTCTTGGGACTCGCGCCTCCCCTCTCTTGATCCGCGCGCTGATCACGATCCACCGTTGATGAACACAATATTGTTCACTTTTTAGAGCAATAATCTTAATATAATTAGACATTTAAAAGCTCTATATGTGGTATTTAACTCCTATTTTCTCTTTTCCATAGGAAACAGCTTATAACAGCAAAACGAAGCAGATTTAGGACTTCAAGGATAATACACAGCAAACTGCAGAGGATCAGTCGACTGGTTCCCCAACACAGGCGACTGGACAGGAGAAGCTGATTTTCCACAACTCTCGACACAGTCGACTCACTCCCAAGAGCAGTCGACTGGCCTGATCACAGATGAAATCTACATAAGTCTCGACTCAGTCGACTGGTTCGAAGATAAGTCGACTGGTCTGCGGCGGAGTAAACAGATAAGATATTCGAAGATACACCTGAATCTGATTTCAAATCTATTTGAATCAAGATTTTATGCAGCGAATCAAATCAAAAGACAGGGTATTTTCCAAGTGGACGTGGTGAACAGATAAGGAAAGAAAGGAGAAAAGAGAAAGATATTAATCATCAAATCAAATAAAGAAGAATCTTCCTGAAAAAGTGGAAACCCTAATTCTCAGCCGTGTTCTATAAATATCAGAATACCATCTCTTGAAGGGGCTCTCTCTCCACTCCACGACTCCATCAATCATCAGATCTATCTCGTGGACGCAACTTAATCAAAGAGTTCCCAACCATCAAGTCATCAACCCGTGCTTCACTCCATCAACATCGAAGAGGGAGAGAGAAGATCCAGCAACCAGAAGGCAGTCGACTGTGTGACAGACAGTCGACCATATTGCCGGAATCCATTAGTTTATTTCTTCTTCTCTCTTTATTCTTTTATGTTGATCATGTATTCAAACTTGTTAAGCAATAAAGTTATTATTATGTGGAACTAATTTCATAGTTGGGTAGATCGAAACCGTAGTTATGTAGTGCTATATTCTTCTGAGATCTTCTAATTACTTATTGATTGAATCTGGTTGAATTGACATAGATTAATGATCATCAAACTTGATCTCGAAGTCTGAGAGCAGTCGACTGAGGTGAGAGCCAGTCGACTGACATACAGCACGTGAGAATATCAAGTTTATGTTATCATTTATCTAAATCTGTTATATGAAGCATATTGAGACGACCGAATCTCGTGCTCATAATTTGTAACAAAAGAATCTTTAGGGGTTCTTGGTTCAATCAACTTAGAGGATCTAGATCTGATACCAATTTCTAGAACTTTAAGTGTTTGTTCGTTTCCACTGTTCTTATGTTTTCTCCAAGTATAACTTAGTAGATACCCTGCTAGATACTTATGGAAAGAAACGAATTAGAGTAGATACCATGCCTAATTCTTGGCTTAGGGAAACAATACTTTAAGGAGTAGATACCATGCCCTTGAAGTGAACAACATGAGTAATTAGAAGTAAATTCAGAAGGCAAATTAGCATTACTAACTATTGGTGGAGATCAACAACCCAACTATTCAAGAGATATTTGTGATTCAACAATTCCTTCTTAGTTTTAATCTTTTTATTCCTTTTAGACTTTTAAAACAACTCCTTATGATTTTTATTATTTTCTATTGATTAGTTAGTTGAAATCTACAATCTCTGTGGGATCGACCCTTGCTATTACTACGATTCGATTCGTGCACTTGCGAGGTTTTTTATAATTTGTGTCTAGTTTATCTATTAATTAGGTAGCTAGATTTCCAACAACAACCGTCCAGATCAAGCCACGTGTCCCCAGCCTCGAAATATTTACACCACTGCCGAGGCACCGAGACGCACCGGTATATACTGAGCAACAGTCAGGACCATGGCTTAGACGAAAATGTCGTGGCCAAGGCGCTCGACGAAGCAGACACTTCTTGCGGTTCATCTCAAACAAACTCTATCTAAAGCGATTACAGCACAACAAGAAGCCAGCCAACTCCAATTTTATTAATATAACATGGATAAATTTACAAAAAGATTACAACAAAAGACAGTTCGGAAGCCCAAAGACACAACACGACCTGTTTACTGCCTCAGCGGAAGGGGGACGCTCCGGTTCAGGGACACCTTGGGTCGGCGCTTCTTGACCTCTGAGCTCGTCTCTAGGCCAACGAATCGAGACGCCCCCTCACCGCTGGCCCTGACGGTCGCCCCAACCGAAGCACCACTCGAAGACACCGCTACTCCACTTTGGGCGTCGGCTGCTATCCGACCGACGATGGAGGTTCGGCTCGCAAGTTGATAGAACGTAATCCCTCGCTCAATCTCTTCGCGAGTGCACGAAGTGCTCCGGACATTAGCCCTCGCCGGCTGAGGTTTGAGCCGAGCGACCTCTTCCTCCAGTTCGACGATCCGGTCCTTCAACGTGTCGTCCTTCACAATCACTTTGAATCGAGGAAGTTTCGCCGAACCAGGATACTCGGCGCTGTCAGATATAACGCGGTGCAAGTGGGTCACCTCGATGCTCTTGTCGACCGTCACCCTTTACAACTGTTCTACCTTCCTTGCGAAGTCATCTTGTTCGGCCGAAACCCGGACCAACTCTTCCTCCTTCGCAGATAGTTCGGCCTCGACTATCCGCAGATGGTGCAGCTCGACCAACAGCTCGCTGTTCCTCCTCTCCAAATTATGAAGTATTCTCCTCGTCAGATGGACCTCGCCCTCGAGACGATCCTCCCGGGACTGCTGAAATAACTCGGCACGGCGCCGAGCCGCCGCGGTGATACGAGCTTGCTCGGCAATCTGAAATGGAAGAGGGACAACATTGAAGAACTACATGACCGAACCAAACACTTAGACAGACAAGTCCAAAATCAAAACACATTTTTCATTCATCAAAGCGGTGGCCACTCCGCAAAAGGCATTACACTGTTTAAAAAAAAGAAAAAAAAAACAAAAACTACAAAAATTTACGAGGGGATCAGGGGTCCACTTGTGTCGCCACTTCGACCACGGGCGCGTCGCCAGATGGCCCCTCGTTCCTCCCCTCGACCTGGGGATCTGCCACAGGAGGGTCGGCCTCCACCTCCTCCTCGTCGCCTTCCCCCTCGTCGTCATCGGCTCCCTCCTCCTCACCACCTGAAGGTGACCCTGGCCACAGTCTGTAGCCGACCCGCTCGAAGCCGGGGACACGTTCCTGAACATGGTCGAGTGCCCTCTGATAGGACATCTCCATGTTCTTAGCCATGTGTTTCTTCGCCTCAGCCTCGGCCTCGGCCTCGACCTCGGCCCTAATCTTCACGGCCAGTGCCTCCTTCTCCGCCTTCAGGTCGGCCAGAGACTTCGCCGACGCAGCCAGCTCCTCGGCAGCCTTCGTAGCCTTGGCAGACTCCGCATCAAGTCGCCCCTTGGCTCTCTCCAAGTCGGCCAAAAGATCGGCGACCCGGACTTCCAAGGCCTCGACTCGCCTCTGCTCGGCCTCGAGTTGCCGAATCGCCTTGACCTTCTCCGCCCTGTCTTTATCGCAGCGGCCTTCAGCTCCTTCTCCTGCTCGGCGAACGTCTCGAGGAGGTGGCCGAAGTGGCAAGTGGCCTGTGAAGACAACGATAAGCGCAATATACAAGCCGAGTAGTAAACTTGAAGAAATTCGCAATGAGAAACTTACCGATACAAGCGACCGAGCCACTTCGTAAGTGTCGTCGCCGACCGTCCTCGCCTTCAGTGCGGCTCTGTCCTTCGGGGTCGCCAGGTGCTTGACGACATGCACCGACATCTGTGAGTTTTCGAGGAATCCGTCGTGATTCTTCACCCGCCAGTTCGGCACAAACAACTGCTTGTGCTGCTCGGTCAGGAACTCCTCAGCCGCTTCGGTCAATGGCGGAGCCTCGAGCGACAGCGCCGCGTTAACATCAAAGGCCCCGTCAACAGGGGCCGAGGCCTCAGGCACCGAGGGCTCCTTGGCAACAACCACCTCCAAAGGCGCCTCGGTAGACGGAGGAAGCGGAGCGGAAGCCGAAGCGGCCTTGGGCTGCGGAGCCGACGAGGCAGCCACGCTCGCCCTCTTCCTCTTCCTGCCCCCGGCCAATTTGGACCTATCAGCCATCATCGCGTTGAAATCGATCTTCATCGCTTCTGCATCAGACAACAAAAACTGAGTCAGCAAGACGAGCTAAAGACTTGAAAGAAAAACGAAAATAAATGAGATGTCAGGAGCATACTCGGGTCGATGGGGCTAAGGCCGGACCCGAACAGCACCTCCTCCGTCAACTCCCTCCAACTCAACAAGGGGAGGGCCATGATCTTCCTCGCCACCTCCTCCTCGACCGCAGATAGTACGGGGTCGGCTCTCGCAATCTTGGGCACCTCCGGTTTCCACCGGATCGGAATTTGCAGTATTGGTTCCCCCCTTAAAATAAAAAACTTCTCTTTCCAACCCTTAATTGAGTCCGGGTTTTCTATGATCCTAACACCCTTCCTCGGCCCCAAGTAGTACCGATGCTCTGTCTTGTGCATCCAGTTTATTCGATACATGCCTCGGAAGACCATTAGGTCCGGCTCGACTTCAGCTTTTCGGCACTGAAGCAGGAAAGCATTCACATGACGCCACGTGTTCGGCATAAATTGGGTCGGCGCGAGGCAGAACCACCTGAGGATCTGGAGAACGAAAGGATGCAACGAAAAACGCAGTCCGGCATTCAAGGAGTCGAAGTCGAACATGCACATGTCCGACGATGACAGATTGGAATTCGCTCGCATCCCGGCGCCGGGAACCATCAGCTTGTACTCCGAAGGGATGGCGAATCCCTTTCTGATCTGAAGGAGATCCCTCTCGGATAGCACCGAAGTAATCTCGTCGGCTTCGGTAGGAAGAGCCGGGTTGGGTTCTTCGAAGACTTTTGACTTTCCGAAGATTGCTTTCTCCAAGAGGTCGCCTTCGTACTGCCTGACCCCCGAATGCCTGGACAATACAGAAGGATATCGTCCTATCTCGGGTGCTTGCTTCGGGTTTTCCACGATCTCCTCGACCACGACAGATTGGGCCGCTACCCTCCTCTTCTTCTTCTCCTTCCTCGCCTCGGTCGCAGACGGCTCGGCGACTTGTCTTCCCTTCCTCTGGATCTCTGCCCTTCTCCTCTCCTCGGCGCCATCATCGCCCGAAGACGAGGCCCCACTCCCCGAGTTCACTCTTGACATCTCTAGAAAAAAAATCTAAGGCTAGTAGACTGACCTTTGAAGTGACGTTCACGGTCGGAATGTGCTCGCCGGAAATCGCCTGGCCCACGTGACAGCTAACGTCACCACCTTGGAGCAAAAGTCGCCGCTAGCAGAGAGTGCAGAGAGTAAAAGTGAAATCTTGGAGTGAAAAGTGAGAAATAAGCTTGGGGGTGGGAGAGTGAACTTATAACCCCAAAAGTGATGTTGGGCCTCCTTGGGAACATAAAAAGCCCACTAAGAAGCCAAAGCGTCAAGCGGAGAGTTGCGACGTTTCGAAAAGCAAAAACTCCTCAAATCACTTAAGTCCACGACTCGGCCACCGGTCTGCCAAGCCGAGCTATCGAACAGCCTGGCTAAGCAACCGAGCTACTGAGTCCCTTCAAAACATTTAACTCCATACCTCGGCCTACGTCACTGAGCCCCCGAGCCGAGATGATGAGGGACCGACCCTCGTATATGGAGAAAAATCCTTCCGAGGCGAATTTGCCGTCGGATCTCTCCAAAATTTGCATCAGAATTCGATGGACGGTTCAGATTGCGCCATGCCCACAAAACGACAAGATAGCATTTTCTCGTGATCTGAACCCCATCCTCGTGATTCGCACCGTGATGGACGGACCAGATCCGGCCACGTGCACCTTCCGAACTGCCTGCCATCGGCCTGCTCAACCGAGCTACCGAACAGCTTGGCCGAGCAGCCGAGCTACTGGGCCCGGAAGAGAGGAACCGGTAGAAGACATCCTTCAAAGTCTCCGCACCTTGGCTGACGACACTGAGCCCCCGAGCCGAGATGACGAGGGACCGACCCTCGTATATGGAGAAAAATCCTTCCGAGGCGAATTTGCCGTCGGATCTCTCCAAAATTCGCGTCAGAATTCGATGGACGGTTCAGATTGTGCCATGCCCACAAAATGACAAGATAGCGTTTTCTCGTGATCTGAACCCCATCCTCGTGATTCGCACCATGATGGACGGACCAGATCCGGCCACGTGCACCTTCCGAACTGCCTGCCATCGGCCTGCTCAACTGAGCTACCGAACAGCTTGGCCGAGCAGCCGAGCTACTGGGCCCGGAAGAGAGGAACCGGTAGAAGACATCCTTCAAAGTCTCCGCGCCTCGGCTGACGACACTGGGCCCCCGAGCCGAGATGACGAGGAACCGACCCTCGTATATGGCGAAAAAACTCGCCGACCTACCTCAACCGTTGGATCTTGTCAAAAAGCGCGCTCATCATGATGGACGGTCCAGATCTCGCCACGTCCACTAAATGACAAGATAGCGTTTTTTGGGGATCCGCATTGGGATGGACGCTCAGGATCATGCCACGTACCTCGGCAAATTCCGAACCGAGGGGACGAAGAGCCGACCCTCGCATACGACAAAGCATCCGGCCGAACTGAGGAGACGAGGAACCGACCCTCGAACCTTACAAGATACAAGGCCGAGCCGAGGGGACGAAGAGCCGACCTCGCATACGACAAAGCATCCGGCCGAACCGAGGAGACGAGGAACCGACCCTCATACCTTACAAGATACAAGGCCGAGCCGAGGTGACGAGGAACCGACCCTCGAATATGGCAAAAAAAACACGCCGACCCACATCAGCCGTTGGATCTTGTAAAAAAGTACGCTCGTCATGATGGACGGCCCAGATCTTGCCACGTCCACTAAACGACAAGATAGCATTTTATGGGGATTCGCGCTGAGATGAACGGCTCAGATGAGGCCACGTACCTCGGAGGGTTCCGAGCCGAGGAGCCAATCCTCCGAGCCGAGGAGCCGAGGAGCCGACCCTCGTATATGGCGAAAAAGCCTGCCGAGGAACAGGGATCGTCTGATCACTCAGAAATTTGTGCTCCGTACTGATCGAGGGTCTAGATTACTCCACGTCATAAATCGGTATTTAAAAATCGATTTTTATTTATTTAAATTGTTTTATTTATTTAAAAAATTGTGAAAAATCGCTTAAAATTCGGGAAAATTAGCTATAAATTCTAGAAAATAATTAAAAATTCAGGGGGTTATTTTTGGACCACTGAACGAACAATTATTGTCTAGAATGTATTATTGAGGCCCCCGAACGATTAGTTGACACATCGCAAGATTAAAAAAATAGCTCGAAAAAATAGATAAAAGCTGTCAAATACTCGATACGGCTTCAGAACATCATATGGCTTCAAAAAAAGAAGAAGTTACCTTACTACCCACTTCAAGATTCAAAATCCCCCACTCGGACTCCGATACAACTCTACTAGCCACTGAAACAGTCAAACTACTCCTCAAAGACTGATCATCCCCAGCCTTTAGGAGTGGGGGGCTCGTGATGTGGCTAAAAATGGGGGTTTAATCGAGACCGTCCAAATTGGGCACGAATCCTGAAGCCCAGGGGTAAAACGGTAATTTCACCTACAAACGGGTCTGAAGTGGGTACTGAGTCTCCTCCCCAAAGAACCATTAACCCGCGAACGGATCCACCTCAACTGGGTGCGGGTATCAACCCGCAACAAACCCGGTCCAGCAGGATAGAATTAGGGTTTCTGATTAATATTAATCAACGACCCTGATTCATATCTATCCTTTCACTGGGAATTAGGGATTACATTCCTTATTTATGCACAGGAATTACATGCCTAATTTGATCCCCTTAGACGCCTATAAATACCCCCCATCCATCTCCATTAAGAGGTAATCAATCTCTCTCCAGTTTTTGCGCTCTTTCATAGTCTTCCTAGATTACTGACTTGAGCGTCGGAGGGTGCGTCGCCGGGAACAACCCCGGTGTCTCGCACTTTTTGCAGGTCCACGACGGGAGCGACGATCATACCCCGACGGAACAGGTATACAGGTTTACTATTCAGTTTTCCTAAGAATCCACAAATACTATCTATTTGTCCCCACACCAAATTTAGCGGCAACAATACCTAAGAGTCTGAACTTCACTTCGGTACTCCCCCTGAAGTTCAGTCATAGAAGAAGAAAAATATATCTCATCTTCATGAAACACAACTTCCATAGTCACAAACATCCTTTGAGTTGGTGGGTGATAGCACCGATACCATTTCTTATCCTGTGCATATCCCACGAAAATACAGCGGACAGCTCGAGGAGTTAACTTATTGCGTTCATGTTGATGAAGATGAACAAATGCAACACACCCAAACACACGAGGTGGCAAGTTGATGAATTTTGGTGCATTCACAACTTCAGTTAATGCTTAAAATGGTGTGAGGAAGTTTAGGATACTAGAGGAAACTCGGTTGATTAGGTATGCAGTAGAAGCAAGGTTTTCCTCCCAATAGATGAGTGGCATATTTCCATGGATGAGAGAAGCACGGACCACCTCGAGCAAGCATCTATTTTTTCTTTCTGCAACCCCATTCTGTTGAGGTGTATATGAGCATGTAGTCTGGTGAACAATTCCGTGTTCCTCCAAATGTTGTTGCAGATTCGAACTCAAGTACTTTCCGCCATTATCACTCCTAAAAACTTGAATCTGTGATTTATACTGAATCATAACATGCTTGTGAAATTTTTGAAACAAGCCACTAACTTCACTTTTCGACTTTATCTAACAAATTTAGGTCATACGAGTACAATCATCAATAAATGTCACGAACCATTTGGCTCCTCCAAATGTAGTGGTTTTGGATGGATCCCAAACATCAGAATGAATAATCATAAATGGAAGGGAGCTTCTACTTGGACTTGGAGGAAAAGAGACACGGTGACCTTTTGCGAGTTCACACACATCACACCGAAAGGCAGAAATATCCAACTTCAAAAATAAACTTGAAAATAATTTCTTCAAATAACCAAAAGAAGCATGCCCTAGACGTTGATGCCATAGCCAAATATCTGATTTCTTCTTCTCATCTTCGAATCCTTTCACTCTTAGAGCTTGAGTTAACTTGCTTGAACATTCAGATTCTAAATCCAGATAATAGAGTTTCTCGTGTCTAACTCCATAACCAATCGTCTTGCGAATCCGAATATCCTTAAACACACAATATGAAGGCCAAAAGACTACAATATAATGTAAGGCATTAGTTATTTGAGCAACAGATAATAGGTTAAAATTCAAGGATGGCACAACTAGGACAGTATCTAAGGTTAGGTTGTTTGTGAGATGTATGGTACCCTCTCCAGTAATAGTGGCAGGATCACCATTGGCAGTGGACATAGTTAATTTGGTGGATGGTTGAAAATTTTGAACTTGTCTAAAATCAAAAGTCATATGGTCGGTAGCACCCGAATCAATTATCCATGCATTATTCATAACAGAGACAGAAATATTAAATACCTTACCATCATTACCTGTAGCTGTAACTAATGTAGAGGCGAGTCCAATACTCTTCTTAGCTCCATCAGTTTGTCCCATGGTAACGGCACAAGAAAAATAACGGATCAGCAAACACCAAGAACAACTCCAAGTTTTCAACAAACAACAAATGGAAATTTGATCTTCAACACACTAGATCTTCAACATCAACAAACATGAATCTTTAACAAGTAAATGAGATCTTCAAGACATAAAACTGTGAATCTTGGTCGGAGTGGCGACTGTGGTTAGGAGTTCAGGTGGACGGATCGACGATGATAAGGTGGTCGACGACGGCGCTGAGGGCGACGACTGGCATCAAGCGACTGGCGGTGGCGAGTACTAGTGGACTCAGATCTTGGTGAAGACGATGATGATGTCGAAGGTGACAATGGGTACAGGTGGACTCAGATCTCGGTGAAGTTGGGATTTCGAGATCGAAGCTTGCAAAAAACGAAGCTTGGATCGATGATGGCAACAAGATCTGGCTAAGGTGGTCGATGATGGCTACGAGATGATGGCGTCGGGATCGAGATCGGTGGGGATGCAGGTGGCAGGTGGTTGTAGAGATCGGTGGAGATGTAGGAGATCGGTTGTCGGTGACTGGTCAGGATCAGGTCTGGATCGGTTGTCAGTGACTAGTCGGGATCGGGAGCGATGGAGGCATCAAATCCGATCATCTCTGTCTCTTCTTGTTCTTCTTCAACTAGCCTAGATCTCTTTAGGCTCTGATACAATGTTGAAAACAGATTTGGGGGAAAATCATTATTATTCTTCTTGTTCTTTATTCTTTTACAGTATACATCTATATATAAGGATTACATTCTTGAAGGAGAAGAAAGGAGATTGAGAGAAGATTGAGGGGTGAGAGATTTGGGGAATCTGTTTTCTATAGATTAGGAAACAGAATATACATATTAGTACTTACTACACTTTAACAAGGGGAACTGCGTTTCTCTTCTGCGGATAAATGTGAGTTTTATTGTTCTTCTACTTAGAGTTTAGAGTTTGTATGTATATATTTATTTTCTCCCCCTTACATTTGATCTTTAGAGTAACAGTCATCGTCGGGTCGTATCATGGTAGATAGTCATACATTTTAACATCTAACTAAGTACTCAAAGTAGAAAGCAAGAAAAATATATTTTCCTTTCCTTAAATACTTGATCCTTTTACAATGTTTAGTTGGTGCCTATGCAGTCCAAATAATTTAAACACCTAATTTAGAGGAAAAATTGAAAAGACAAGTTTGAAATTCAAATGGGTTATTTAATAGTCAGACTTGTTTTAAATTAGGGTAAAAATTCATAGATTGCTCTTATAGTTTTGGCCTAAAATTTCGCTTGTTGGCAGATTATTTATATGGCATTCAATGTAATTGCCACAGAAGCCAACTGATAGGGATAGTGTATCAAACTCATCAATACTTTGGTTTGTAAAATTTTCATTTAGGCATGATGGGTGAGTTTTTAAACTTTATACATTGACTGATCATGCTTTTTGATTGATGGAATAGGTTTATAAAGTGTTTTCTTGATGATGGAGAATTCTTTAGGTTCATTGGATTAAATAAAAGGTATAACAATAGAAAAAAAAGGTAAGAAGAGCATGGATATTTATCAAGAATTTGAAGGGAAGAAAGATGCTGTTAGTTATTGACTTATTTATAAGTCTACTAATTCTACATTAAGCAGCGCATCTTGTTCTTGTAGTTAGGCTCAACAAGACATTTTAAAGTTGTTGTACTACATTAAGCAATGCATCCTGTGGTCGTTTCATCTTTTGCTGGAGAGATGCTAGGCCCAAAATTTTCATATCTTGGAGGCTTTGGACCAAACCCAAAGCTGAATTCGAGTTCTCAAACCTTGCTAATTAAGTATATTAGGTATTAATATGGGTAAACTATCCCTTATGTGATTAGTGATGACTTAACCGAACAGTGGCTATTTCAAGGGTGATTAGCATCTTCACCCCCTGACATGAGTGGAGCACTGTGAGGGCCCAGGGCCCCCGCCCCCCCCCCCCCCCCCCCCCCCCCCCCCCCCCCTCAAAAAAAAATTAAAACCCCCCCTAATATATTCATTTTTACAGTTTGCCCCATTGAAAATTTTTAGAAAACCCCCTCTCTATATATCCTCAATCTGTTCATATCCCCAATCTAATATCCAAACAATTTCCCCCAAATCTGAAATCCATCCACCCTCGACCACCACATCGCCATCCCCGATCGTGGATCATCTTCCTCGCCATCCCCGATGGTCATCCTCGCTCATCCCTTCCTCGTCGCCCTGCTGCACCTGATGTGGCTAAAAATGGGGTTTAATCGGAGCCGTCCAAATCAGGCACGAATCTTGAAGCCCGAAGGTAAAAACGGTAATTTCTCTACAAAAGAGTCCAAAATTGGTATTGGATCTTCTCCCCAAGGACCCAATAACCCACGAATGGATCCACTAACAAGAGGGTGCGGGTTTTAACCCGCTACACACCTCACCCATCAAGATAAAATCAGGATCCCTGACCAATCTCGATCAACGGTCCTGATGAACGTCAATCTTTTCACTAGGATTTGGGGATTAAATTCCTAGTCTGATTACCAGAATATACCCTATCAGATTACATTCCTAATCTGTTTACAAAGAGATTATTCTATATCAGGCCACGCGGATTACATCCCTAAATTGTTCTCTAAGACGCCTATAAATATCCCCCATCCATCTCCGTTAAGAGGTAATCAATCTTTCACCAGTTTTTACGCTCATTCATAGTCTCCCTAGATTACTGACTTGAGCGTCGGAGGGTGCGTCGCCGGGAACAACCCCGGTGTCTTGCACTTTTTGCAGGTGCACGGCGGGAGCGGCGATCGACGCCCGACGGAACAGGTACACTGGTTTTCTATTCAGTTTCCCTAAGAATCCACAAGTTCTATCTGTTTGCCCCAACACCAAATTTAGCGGCAACAGATTGGCGCCGTCTGTGGGAAACTAACGAATAGAGGCCTCTCCTCTTCCCGGTGAACAGGTCTTCTCCAGCCATGCCGCCCCGCAAAGTTAGGTCAAGGGGGTCTAATCGAGTACCCAACCCAGACCAGCAAGAAGTACCTCCTGACCCCGCTCAGCAACAAGGACAACTTCCCCCTACCACGGAAGAGCCACTCCAACAGAACCTTCCCCCTCCTCATCCAAAGGGACCCAACCCTCAGAAACAGCCTCTTCACCAAGAAAATTTCTCCATCCACAACGCCTCCAGTGACTCCATGGCCTCCCATCATCCACGAGCCTCCGGTCACCACAATGCCGCCCACAAACGCCCAAAAGACGATGACCTCCGTCGTCACCTGGATGAAAAGCGGGCTGGGGAGGAAGCCTCCCGCCAGCATGAGCGATCTCCTCGTCGCCGAGAGTACAGGAGGTCCCCCATCCGAAGAGGGAGAAAGGAGTCCCCCGATCACTACCGAAGAAGGCACTCTCCCGCAGGACGGCAACAGCCCAGGAACAATGAGGCACCAATCACCCGTGCCGAGTTCCAGCAGTTCCAAGCGACCATCCTGCAAGCTCTCAACCACCGTCAGAATCCTATTGAGCCGAAGCTCCCATCCCCTCCTCCGGTCCGAAGCCCTCGTCGACGGTCCCCCTCTCCTCGACCCGCTCCTACCAACTCCCGGCGTACCCCAAGTCCTCGCCGCTCCCGAAGTTACTATCGCCGCAGTCCTCGCTCCCCCTCATACGAAGATGAGTCTCGAGGCCCGGCGGATCACCGTCGGGGAGATGATGCCATGGACCGACGCCTTCACGAAGTAAAAAGATGCCTGGGTCAGATAAACCGAGAAGAGGAACTCAGGGGAAGGACCCTACGTCCTAACCGACCCCCATTCTCCCGAACCATTGTGGATGCACCAGTCCCGTTCGGCTTCAAACCTCCCTAATTTGAGATCTACACTGGGGAAACCGATCCCGTCGACCACATTGAAAGCTTCAAGACTCTGATGCTTCTACATCAAGCCTCCGATGCCCTCCTCTGCAAAACCTTCCCTGCAACTCTTAAGGGTCCAGCTCGAGAATGGTACTCGCGCCTTACCCCTGTCTCAATATTTTCCTTCGAGCAGTTCGAAACCCTTTTCATCACCCATTTTGTAAGCAGCCGGAGGGCTGAGAAGACCAGCATCTCCCTCTTGCACCTTCACCAGAAGAAGGGGGAAAAGCTGAGGGATTATGTGAAAAGGTTCACAGCCGAAGCCCGAACCATAGCATCTCTGGACCAGTCGGTCGCTACGGTGGCATTTCAATCCAATGTCCTCAATTCCAACCTCCGCTCCTCCCTCGCCAAGAAACCACCTCATGACTTTTCCGACCTACTCCTTCGCACTGAAAAGTACATCCGGGCCGAAGAGGCCGAGCAACAACCCCACCGGGAGGGTTCTACCTCCGGGATTAAGAGGAAGGGGGCGGAAGAAGAAGAAGGGGCCAGGAAACTCCAGAAAGATAATGTCGGCCAGCGTCGACCTCCTAGATTTGAAAAGTTCACTCCCCTCACTACTAACATCTCCACCATCTTCATGGAAGTTGAAAAAGAGGGAGTCTTACCCCCTGCTCCGAGGATGAACACCCCGGCAAAAAGAAGAGATAAAGAGAAATGGTGCCGCTATCACCGAGACCATGGTCATGATACCAACGATTGCCGTGCCCTGAAAAACGAGATCGAAGCCCTTATCCAGAGAGGGCAACTGGCAAGGTTTGTGAGAAAAGACCAAGCGGAACTTCCTCCTCCGCCTCGGGGGGCTAACAAGCATCCGGAAAGAGAAGAGACGCCAGATTTCGAGGAAGAACGAGTCCTCCACCTCATCCACGGGGGCCCAATGGGGGGCTCCTCGAACTCCTCTCGGAAAGCCTTTATAAGAGAAGTCAACTCGGTTCGAGCCACCCCTCCTCCCAAAGGACTCGGAGTGCCGGTCACATTCTCCGACGAAGATCTTGAGGGAATTCGGACCCCGCATTGTGACGCACTCGTCATTAGCCTCCACATGGCGAATTTCAAAGTGGAAAGGATCTTAGTAGACAATGGCAGCTCCGTCAACATCCTATTACTCTCCGCTTTTAAAGGCCTGAAGCTCTCCAGAGAGAGACTCAAGCCCGCCGGTTACACCCTCCACGGGTTCACGGGGGTTCCGGTAACTATTGAAGGGGTGATCACCCTCGATGTAACTGCCGGTCAAACTCCAACCACCCGGACAGAACCGATGGACTTCATGGTGGTGGATGTTCCCGCTGCCTACAACGTCATTTTGGGTCGGCCAGGCCTCGCAGCTCTAGAAGCTGTCCCCTCAGCATACCATCTGAAGATGAAGTTTCCCACCCGGTCCGGGGTCGGGGAAGTAAGGGGAAATCAGGAGCAGGCCCGGAAATGCTACATGACCTCAACCCTTGGGCCCGTCCTCTCCTTAGAGACTCTGGAAATTCCTCAAGACACTGCAAGACCGACCTCCGAGCCGGTGGATGAACTGGAGGAGGTGCTCTTCAACGAACAAGAGCCGACCCGCAAGTTCTTCGTAAGCAAGACCCTCCCGTCCGCCCTATACTCAGATATTGTGAAATGTATTCTAGCCAATCAAGACCTCTTCGCGTGGTCCGCAGTAGATATGCCTGGTATCTCCGAAGAACTCTTAGTCCACCGCTTGAGCGTCGATCCGGGATCCAAACCAGTCCAGCAAAAGAGACGCAAGTTCGCCCCCGAGCGTCAGCTCGCCATCAAAGAAGAGGTAGACAAGTTGTTAAAGGCCCGATTTATACAGGAAGTAAACTATCCTGAGTGGTTGTCAAACGTAGTAATGGTGAAGAAGTCCAATGGGACTTGGAGAATTTGCATTGATTTCACCGACCTCAACAAGGCCTGCCCTAAAGATCCCTTCCCTCTGCCGAGCATCGACACTCTGATTGACGCAACCTCGGGACATGAGCTCCTAAGCTTCATGGACGCTTTCTCGGGTTACAATCAGATAAGGATGTTCCCGCCGGATATCCCTAAGACATCTTTTGTGACCGATCAAGGCCTTTATTGCTACAGAGTCGTGCCATTCGGCCTAAAGAACGCAGGGGCAACATACCAACGCCTCGTCAACAAGGTTTTCCAGGCCCAGATCGGCCGGAACATGGAAGTGTACGTCGATGACATGCTTGTAAAAAGCATCCGAGGCGTTGATCATGTAGCTGACCTCCAAGAAGCGTTTGATGTCTTGAGGAAGCACAATATGAGACTCAACCCGAACAAGTGTGCGTTCGGCGTCTCATCAGGAAAATTCCTCGGCTTCATGGTTAGCCAACGAGGAATTGAAGCGAATCCGGAGAAGATCAAGGCCATATTGAACATGGCCCCTCCCAGAAATGTTAAAGAAGTTCAGAGATTGACTGGTCGCATAGCCACCATAGGGCGCTTCCTGTCAAAGTCCGGGGAGAAGTGCCTCCCGTTCTTCAAAGCCCTCAGGGGGGCTAAAGGATTCGAGTGGGGGCAGCAGCAACAAGACTCCTTCGACCAGCTTAAAGCTCACCTCGTCAATCCCCCTCTCCTTAGCAAACCAGTACCCGGCGAACCGCTCTACCTCTACCTTGCAGCTTCCGAACAGACGCTCAGTGCAGTTTTGGTCAGAGAAGAAGAGAGGGCTCAGAGGCCCATATATTATGTCAGCAAAGTACTCCGGGACGCCGAGCTCCGGTACCCGAAGATTGAAAAAATAGCCTATGCCCTGGTAATGGCCGCGAGAAAACTCCGACCCTACTTCCAGTCCCATTCGGTGGTCGTCCTTACCGACCAGCCGCTGAAACAGGTCCTTCACAAGCCTGAGACTTCCGGCCGCCTCATGAAGTGGTCGATCGAGCTGAGTCAGCACGATGTAACCTATCGGCCTCGGACCGCGATCAAGGCTCAGGCACTAGCCGAATTCATAGTGGAAACGACTATCCCCGACTCCGAACAAGCGATAAAGGGACCACCTGTTTGGACGGTCTATGTCGACGGATCCTCTTGCAACGAAGGAAGCGGAGCGGGGGTCATCCTGGCGGGCCCAGACGACTTTGTCCTCCAATATTCCCTCCGTATAAACTTCAAAGCCTCGAACAACGAGGCCGAATACGAGGCACTAATAGCTGGGCTTCGAATGGCCCGAAATGCGGGGGCGCAACAGCTACAGATCTTTAGTGACTCTCAGTTGATCGTCAATCAAGTCCTCGGCGAGTATGAAGCCCGCGATGATAGAATGGTCAAATACTTGGCCAAAGTAAAGAGCCTCATGGCGCTGTTCGACGAGGCTCTCATCCGAAGGATCCCCCGAGAAGAAAATGCACAGGCCGACGCCTTATCCAAGTTGGCCTCCTCTTCCCTTCAAGGTCTGGAACGGACCGTATTGATAGAAGTCCTCCTGAAGCCGAGCATAGAGGACGAAGCACCAGATTCCATTGAAGCATTGCCCGTCCTCCTCGAAGACAACTGGATGAAACCCATTGTTGAATTCTTGAGGAACGGACTCCTCCCTGGAGATCCGAGGGAAGCACGAAGAATCAGGACCCGAGCCGAGCGTTTTACTTTAATCGAAGGCATCTTATATAAACGCTCCTTCACCCAGGTGGATGGTCGACCTTATCTAAGGTGCCTCTCCCCCGGGCAAGCCGACTACGCTCTGCAAGAGCTCCACGAGGGGATCGGCGGAGCTCATTCTGGATCTAGGGCTCTAGCGCGCAAGGTGTTGAACTATGGGTATTACTGGCCCACTCTCCTATGGGACGCCGAACGACACGTTCGGCAATGCAGCTCCTGTCAAAAGTATGCAGACATCCGACGCCTTCCACAAGCACCGCTAACCTCCCTATCAAGCCCGATCCCCTTCGCTATGTGGGGGATGGATTTACTAGGACCATTTCCTCCAGCCCCCGGGCAGCTAAAGTTCCTAGTCGTGGCAGTCGACTACTTCTCTAAATGGATAGAAGCCGAGCCCCTGGCTACGATCACCGAGCATAGGGTCGTTCAATTCTTCTGGAAAAATGTGATTTGCCGGTTCGGCGTTCCCCGAGTCATAGTCACGGATAATGGAGCGCAGTTTACTGGGGCCGCCTTCCGAGCCTTATGTGAGGACCTCTCCATACAACACCGATTCTCCTCCGTCTCCCATCCTCAGTCGAATGGCCAAGCAGAGAATGCCAACCGACAGATTCTCTCGGGCATCAAAAAGAGATTAGACAAATGTTCCAAAGGACTGTGGGTCGATCAGCTGCCGAACGTGCTCTGGAATCACCGTACCACCAAGCGGACCCCAACCGGCGAGAGCCCATTCAATCTCACCTATGGGGCCGAGGCCATCATCCCCCTGGAAGTCGGGATACCCTCTCCTCGTCTGATAGCTTATGAAGAAGAGCAGAACGCTAGAGAGCTCAGAGCGAGCCTGGACCTGATAGATGAAATCAGGGAGAGAGCGACCATATGCCAGCAAGCTTACCGAAGGAGGATCGAGCTAGCATACAACAAAAGGGTCCGCCCGACGGACCTCAAAGAAGGGGATCTCGTCCTCCGAAAATTGGCCATCTCGTTCCCCGGACAGAAAAGCAAACTGGCCCCGAACTGGGAGGGACCATACAAAATCTCAAAAGTGATCTGCCCCGGCGCATACAAGTTAGAAGATCTCGAAGGCAGAGAAATTCCCAGGACTTGGAATGCCGACCATCTTATGAAATACCAAGAGAAGGCACCTACGCCTCTCTAAGTAACTCGAGATGTCAAACCTTCCCCTTCCTTTTACTAGTAGTGATTTCTCTTTTATTTCTTCATTGTAATAACGGCTAGCAACTTTAGAAGCAGCCGATCGTTAGATATTAATAAATAAAGTTTTTTCATATTTTCACTGCTACTACATCTCTCTGCTTTTAACTCTCTTAATCTAACGATGGTTCCGGAGTCCAACACTTGGCTCGATTCTACTTCGCAAGTTCGCTTCCAAGCGATCTAGAAGTAGTTCGCCATTCGGAATTGCTCCCAAAGCCGTTGAATGGTACGGAGTCCAACACTTGGTTCGACTCTACTCTGCAAGTTCGCTCCTAAGCGAGCTAGGGGTAGTTCGCCATTCGGAATTGCTCCCACGCCCTTAATCTAACGATGGTTCCGGAGTCCAACACTTGGCTCGATTCTACTTCGCAAGTTCGCTTCCAAGCGATCTAGAAGTAGTTCGCCATTCGGAATTGCTCCCAAAGCCGTTGAATGGTACGGAGTCCAACACTTGGTTCGACTCTACTCTGCAAGTTCGCTCCTAAGCGAGCTAGGGGTAGTTCGCCATTCGGAATTGCTCCCACGCCCTTAATCTAACGATGGTTCCGGAGTCCAACACTTGGCTCGATTCTACTTCGCAAGTTCGCTTCCAAGCGATCTAGAAGTAGTTCGCCATTCGGAATTGCTCCCAAAGCCGTTGAATGGTACGGAGTCTAACACTTGGTTCGACTCTACTCCGCAAGTTCGCTTCCGAGCGATCTAGAAGTAGCTCGCCATTCGGAACTGCTCCCAAAGCCGTTGAATGGTTCGGGCCCCGGCACCAGCTCCGAGCGTTCTTGACACCGACCTTTTCGCACGCATGAGCTCGGCAGTCAAGATCTATAAAAAATTACAAGTCTGAAGCCTCGGCGCCAGCTCCGAGCATTCTTGCCACCGACCTTATCGCGGGCTTAGCTTCGGCACCCATTCCGAGCGTTCTCGACACCGATCGTATTACAGGCTCGAGTCCGGCGGTCAACACCAATCAAAAATGCCAAGTCTCAAACCTCGGTTCCACGACCCCACAATTAGAGCAAAAATTGAGCAACCACGATACGGCGACAGTTAAATCGATTCCAATTTTATTAAAAACAACCCTTACATGCATCAATATTACAAGGCACTAAAGATTACAAGAAGCTGAAAAGCAAAGATTACACGACACTGAACTCGGACCCATCAACGCTTCCGAGGCGCAGGGATGCTCCTCTTCAAGGACACTTGAGGTCGGCGACGTTTGCCTCCGGAACCCGATCCCAGGCCAGCAAGTTGGGACGTGTCCTCGGCACTGCTTCTGGCAGCCACGCCGACGGATGCACCGCTCGACGAAATGGCCACTGAGCTCTGCGCGTCCCCTGGGCTCGGATAGCCGAGGCGCTCACGGGTCGCCATCTCGTAAAAAGTGATGCCACGCTCGCTCTCTGCTCGGGTGCATGAAGTGCTCCTCACATTAATTGGCCCCGAACGCGGTCTGAGGCGAGCCACTTCTGCTTCCAGCTCGGAGATCCGACCCTTCAATGAACCATGTTGCGCCTCGACCTCAAAGCAGGCCGGTACCGCCGAGCTCGGAACTCCAACGTGGCTCGCGATGAGATGACGAAGATGGGTGACTTCGATGCTCCTATCAACAGTGGCTCTCTTCAACGCATCGACTTCGGCCGCCAATTCATCTCGTTCGGCCGTAAGCTTGGCCACCTTAGTCGTCAGCTCCTCTCCTTCCGTCCGAAGCTTAGTCTCCGTAGTTTGCAAGTGCTAAATCTCCGAAAGCAGGTCGTCCCTCTCTGCCGTTACCTTTGACAGTGTGTGGCGAAAGCACTTGGTCCGAAGACTACTGGTGAAGGCAGCTGGCGAAGCCTCGCCCTCACCCGAGGCGGTCATCTCGGCAATCCTGCCCTCCAGACGTCGAATATCGCTGTCCCGCTGCCCTAAGATAAGCTGAAGCTGGCCTCGCTCGGTTTCGGCTCGGCGCAGTCCTAGCTCGACTTCGTAAAGTCGCTCTCTACACCTCGCCAAGCTCAACCTTATCGCCCCGAGCCCTGCCTCGGCTCGAACCTTGGCATCCGACCCTGCACGCTCGACCTCTTGGGCTACCAGAACGAGCTGAAAAGAAATGCAAACAAGCAACAAAAATTCAGATATTGTCTAAGTCCTAGACTTCGGGGGTTCTTTTGAACAAATGCTCGAGCATTCAACAGACAACAGACAAGTACACAAAGCCGAGCCCAAAAAGTTGAAGTTTTTCATTCATTTCAAAAAAGTAGCGGTGGCCAGTCCGCTATTAGGCATTACACGACAAAAACAACAAAAAACAAAAGAAAGAAAAAAAAGAGAACAGACGGAGTCAGGGCGCGACCTCTTTCCCGGGGCGGCAAGAGGGGGTCGAGGGCGATGCCTCCGAAGGGGCAACCGTCGCCAAGGGGGTAACCACCGACCCCTGAGCTCCGGCGGGGGGATCGACCAAAGGCTCGTCGTCGCCCCTCTCCTCCTCCTCTTCTTCTTCCCCCTCCGATTCGGGGTCAAAGCCTTCGACGTACCCCGGGAACAACCTCCAACCCGAGCAGTCCACGGAGGGATAGGCCTCCTTCACCCGGGCGAGAGCGTCGGCGAAGGCCTTGGCCATGTTTTGGGCGAGGAAGCTCTGCGCCTTCTCCATGGTCGCATCCTCCGCCTTCTTCACCGCCGCCGCTTGGGCCTCGGCCGCCTCGGCCAACTGCTTGGCCGCCTCCTCCTTCTGCTGACGGAGTTGGCCCTCCAGCGTCGTGACCCTGTCCTCGAGGTAGTTGACCCTCGCCGACTTGGCCTCGAAGTTCAGCTCGAGCTTGTCGAGCTCGGTCTGAATCCGGGCCTTCTCCTTCCGAGCTTGGTCGGATTCCTTCTTCATCTCCTTCTCCTGGGCCGCCATCCTCTCGGTGAGGTGCCCGAAGTGTACGACGATCTACAATTAAAAATCAAGGGGGTCACGAAAATTTCAACTTGAGAAGGTCGGCATAAAAAAGAGGGGGTAGATACGACGCTTACCGATACCGCCGAGCGCGCTATCTCGATAACGTCGTCTCCCTCCCGTCCGGCCTCCATAGCTGCCCGATCCTTCGGCGTGGCGAGGTGCTTGATGGCCTCCATGCTCGCCAGAGAATTGCCGAGGAACCCATCGTGCTTCCGAACCTGCCAGTCCGGGACGTGGATCCTTTTGTGGGCCTCGGTCAAGAGCTCCTCCGCCGCCTTCGACAGCGGTGGCGTAGGCATGTTGAGGGCGGCGGCGACGGGAAACTCGCCGACCTTGGTCGACGACGAAGCAACCACGGCGTCGGAAGCCGGGTTCTCCAGGATCTCCACCTCGTCGGCCGCTTCGACAACCTTCGGAGACTTTGCCGCCGGCAGCTTCGAGACCACCCTCTTCCTCTTCTTCGGCACCTTGTTGGCGAGCCCTGCCCTCAGCGCCAGCACCGCCTGATAATCCATAGACTCTGCACCATAAGACAAGTCTGTTAGTTCGGAACAAGCTATGAAAAATAAAAAGCGCACAAAGTAAAGTAACGATAATAAATAAAGAAAGCCGCGTACTGGGGTCGGCATGAACGAGCCCTCCCCCGAACAGGACGTCATCAGTCAAGTCCTTCCAGTCTAGCTTTGGCCGACCCAGGAGTACCCGTACAGCCTCCTCTTCTTCGGGCCGAAGCGTTGGCAGCGCCTTCACTTTCTTCGGCACACCCACCACGCAACTCGCGGGAATGGGCCAGGCCTTCGGACTGCGCACCAGAAGGTACTTCTCGCGCCAGTATTTGATGGAGTCAGGGAACACGACGAGCCGACCTCCGTGCCTCGGAGTTAAGTAAAATCGGTACGCCGACCTGTTCCCCTGATGCAGTTGGTAGATGGTCCGAAGCACGTTCAGCTCCGGCTCAATCCCTGCGGCTTGGCAGTGAAGTACGAAGCCGTTTATTACTCTCCACGCATTCGGCATAAGTTGGATGGGGCTGACCCCAAGCCATCTTAATACCGCAACCGCGAACGGGTGGAGAGGCAGCCGAGCCCCGGCTATGAAGGCGTCGACCGGCCAGCAACACACGGTTACCGACAACGGCGAGTTGGCCCTAATGCCGGGACCCGGCAATATAAGCTCGTACTCCTCCGGGATCTGAAAGCAGTCCCGAATCACTCCCAAGTCCTCTTCCCGAAGGATCGACGTTGTCTCGTCGGCCTCTGTCATCTCCCTCGCCGGATTCTCTTCGAATGTCCGGGCCCTCCCGTACACGATACGTTCGGCGTCCTCCTCCGGAAGTTCCCGAACCCTGTGAAGCCCAGTTAATGGCCCCGGTAATTGACCGAACTCCCCCATGCGCTTCGGCTCCTCCACAATAGAATCTTTGCCGAACACCTTCTTGTGTTTGTGAGGTCGGCTAGTGGACGAAGCTTCGGTGACTTCGAGGGAGGGCTCGGACGAAGAAGAAGAGACAGACATGTTTAGAGACTAAAATATAAATTACCTTAACGGAGATGTCGTCGGAAAGTTCGCCGGAAAAAGATCAGCGATCACCTGGAGCTCAAGCAAGAACAAACCAAAAACAACAGAGCGAAGAGATGAAAAGTGAAAAATGAAGAGGGGGTGGGGGTTTTATAGAAGAGCCAGCACGCAAATCGAGGTTAATGGGCTTTTACTGCAGGCCCACTCCCACAAAACGACAAAAGGCGACTCCAAGCGTCGCCTTGTTCGCCGCGCCCAGCCAAACGGCTCATTAATGACAGTCACGTCAGCAGAAGCCCAGGGGACGCAGCATTAATGGACGTCACATCTGTCAGAAACCCAGAGACCGTCGCATCCGTCAGAACCGTCGATTATCATGCCTCGGCACAAGATCCGAGCGTTCTTGACACCGACCGTTTTACACGCATGAGTTCGGCAGTCAAGATCTCCCAAAAATTTCCAAGTCTGAAGCCTCGGCACCAGATCCGAGCGTTCTTGACACCGACCGTTTTGCACGCGTGAGTTCGGCAGTCAAGACTTCAAAAAAAATTCCAAGTCTGAAGCCTCGGCACACGCTCCGAGCATTCTTGACACCGACCGTTTTACACGCGTGAGTTCGGCAGTCAAGACTTCCAAAAAATTTCCAAGTCTGAAGCCTCGGCACACGCTCCGAGCGTTCTTGACACCGACCGTTTTACACGCGTGAGTTCGGCAGTCAAGACTTACAAAAAATTTCCAAGTCTGAAGCCTCGGCACACGCTCCGAGCGTTCTTGACACCGACCGTTTTACACGCGTGAGTTCGGCAGTCAAGACTTCCAAAAAATTTCCAAGCCTGAAGCCTCGGCACACGCTCCGAGCGTTCTTGACACCGACCATTTTGCACGCATGAGTTCGGCAGTCAAGATCTCCAAAAAATTTCCAAGTCTGAAGCCTCGGCAGACGCTCCGAGCGTTCTTGACACCGACCGTTTTACACGCGTGAGTTCGGCAGTCAAGATCTCCAAAAAATTCCCAAGTCTGAAGCCTCGGCACCAGATCCGAGCGTTCTTGACACCGACCGTTTTGCACGCGTGAGTTCGGCAGTCAAGACTTCAAAAAAAAATTTCCAAGTCTGAAGCCTCGGCACACGCTCCGAGCATTCTTGACACCGACCGTTTTACACGCGTGAGTTCGGCAGTCAAGACTTCCAAAAAATTTCCAAGTCTGAAGCCTTGGCACACGCTCCGAGCGTTCTTGACACCGACCGTTTTACACGCGTGAGTTCGGCAGTCAAGACTTACAAAAAATTTCCAAGTCTGAAGCCTCGGCACACGCTCCGAGCGTTCTTGACACCGACCGTTTTACACGCGTGAGTTCGGCAGTCAAGACTTCCAAAAAATTTCCAAGTCTGAAGCCTCGGCACACACTCCGAGCATTCTTGACACCGACCGTTTTACACGCACGAGCTCGGCAGTCAAGATCTCCAAAAAATTTCCAAGTCTGAAGCCTCGGCACACGCTCCGAGCATTCTTGACACCGACCGTTTTACACGCGTAAGTTCGGCAGTCAAGACTTCCAAAAAATTTCCAAGTCTGAAGCCTCGGCACACGCTCCGAGCGTTCTTGACACCGACCGTTTTACACGCGTGAGTTCGGCAGTCAAGACTTCCAAAAAATTTCCAAGTCTGAAGCCTCGGCACACGCTCCGAGCGTTCTTGACACCGACCGTTTTACACACGTGAGTTCGGCAGTCAAGATCTCCAAAAAATTTCCAAGTCTGAAGCCTCGGCACCAGATCCGAGCGTTCTTGACACCGACCGTTTTGCACGCACGAGTTCGGCAGTCAAGATCTCCAAAAAGTTCCAAGTCCCAAGCCTCGGCACAGGCTACCGAGCGTTCTAGCCACCGACCTTGTTATAAGCCTAAAGTCGGCATTGACCGCCAAACGCCCTTGGTTCCGACCCCCGTACGTCGGAGATTTGGCCCTCAGACTTCGGCGAGCCCCCTCTCCAGACTCGCAACCGCACCGAGGTCCCTCTTCCCGTCGGAAAGAATCGCCGAACCGACCTCTGACCTCGGCGCCTTGGTCACCGAGCTCTTGGAAGGATCGGAGTCGCGACGCCGGACAGACGCGACCCTCAACAGAGTGAAGCGACCGTGCCATTCACCGAGAGATTACAAAGCTAAGGAGACATTCACACAAGAACGCCGCCCGATCAAAAGGAATTACCTCACTGCCCCCTTTTCGGATTCAAGATCCCACGATTGGACTCCGATCCAACTCTACTAGCCACTAAAATAGTTAGACTACTCCTTAAAGTCTGATCGCGCTCAGTCTTTAGGAGTGGGGGGCTCATGATGTGGCTAAAAATGGGGTTTAATCGGAGCCGTCCAAATCAGGCACGAATCTTGAAGCCCGAAGGTAAAAACGGTAATTTCTCTACAAAAGAGTCCAAAATGGGTATTGGATCTTCTCCCCAAGGACCCAATAACCCACGAATGGATCCACTAACAAGAGGGTGCGGGTTTTAACCCGCTACACACCTCACCCATCAAGATAAAATCAGGATCCCTGACCAATCTCGATCAACGGTCCTGATGAACGTCAATCTTTTCACTAGGTTTTGGGGATTAAATTCCTAGTCTGATTACCAGAATATACCCTATCAGATTACATTCCTAATCTGTTTACAAAGAGATTATTCTATATCAGGCCACGCGGATTACATCCCTAAATTGTTCTCTAAGACGCCTATAAATACCCCCCATCCATCTCCGTTATGAGGTAATCAATCTTTCACCAGTTTTTACGCTCATTCATAGTCTCCCTAGATTACTGACTTGAGCGTCGGAGGGTGCGTCGCCGGGAACAATCCCGGTGTCTCGCACTTTTTGCAGGTGCACGGCGGGAGTGGCGATCGACGCCCGACGGAACAGGTACACTGGTTTTCTATTCAGTTTCCCTAAGAATCCACAAGTTCTATCTGTTTGCCCCCACACCAAATTTAGCGGCAACAGCACCCTCTCATCACCACCATCGCTCGTCCCCCTGCACCCCGGCAGCCCTCCATCACAGACTCGCAGCACCGCCTGTGCCACCGCAGGCGCTCCTCGCACAAGAGGACAAGAGAATCAGAGGAAGGTGAGAATCCACTCATAAATTTATTCCCCAATTTAGTGACATAAAAATACTGCGAAAAATGAAGTTATTTAAAAAGGTCACGAAGTAATTTGAAGTCAGGATTCTGTGCTTCCTTTAATAATCTCTTGACCTAGCTCCATTTACAGTTGCTGCTGCTATGACCTACATCGTCGAAACCAACCCAACTGTTTCTGATTTCTGAGCTATCTTTAATTTTTATAATGCATTCAGTAGCTTCTCATCTATTTTTATTTAGGTGATAATAAATTTTGCAAGGATAATAGTAAGTTATCTCTTGTGGGTTGAGGTTGTGAGGATAAGGTCTTATAATCATTAATTATCTTCCCCATAGGTAAATTGAAAATGGACATAGGTTTTTTGGGGGTTCAAAAGAGTCTTGTTTAATTTTTAAGCTACCCAACTAAACTAAAGATTAAGGCAGTGGTTTCCATAGCATTCACTTATAGTTTGTCTGGCATATAGAATGCATATGTACATCAGGCAATATATATAGGTATGAACTTTGATATAATTTTAATTTTGATAAGGATATATAGAAAAGCCTTCAATAAATGGTTTGTAAAACGTATATTTGAATTGCTTCTGTATTACCAGCATAAATATCTATATTTCCGCAATAAAATTTCACTGTTACAATACGCTACTTTGCTTGCTTATTGTTCTGGTAACAGTTAAATATCACGATTTGTTTTTGTACTTGACACTTTGATGGTAAAATGAAGAATTAGTGCATTTTCTCAAATTAAGACACCCCACAAGGATGATATGTCAAACACATTCAAAACTAGCACTAAAACTGTCCGAAATACTAATGTTTTTTTTTTCAAAGGACTATTTCATCAGAGAGAGTATCAAAGCATCGATGTTTTTTAGTAGAATATCCTATGATACATTTCCTATATCAAATTAACATAAAGGAATTAAATCATACATGCACCTATGAGTTTAACTATTTGATTTTAGAAAATTACAATGCTAGTGAAATATTTAGGTAGTTTAAAGTTCTAATGAAAGCAGTCACCAGTCATTGCAGAGTCAGAGAGATGTAATTGATGGAGTGCTCATAGTTATACCTGTAATCTACAAACTTTGACACTAATAAGATCAGATATATAAAAAGCTATCCCATAATTTTATATCCTTTTCCACACTCGTACTCTCACTCAACACAAAGACTAATCCAAGCCATTGACTGCACACAAACACCAAAAAGCTTTTGGCTAGTTTTCTTCCCAAATTTAGTGACATAAAAATACTGCGAAAAATGGACAGAAGCCAATTCAGTGACATAATTGTTGTCAACTTAACTTAAAGCCTACAAATACTTGATGAACTCTTCAGTTTTTTACTTGATTTTTTTTTAGTAGTTTATGTCAATATTTTTAAATAATTCACAAATTACGTTCATGCCTCCAACAATATAGTTTCCTTTCGTTTTGTCATTCATGAACCTAAAATAAAGAGAATTGAGAGAATAATTTCTTATTGATTCATTGAGAGGTTATGTACATGTATATATAGTGAACATCCAAGCTTTTAGGGCCTATTTTGAGTAAGACTCCCAAATTGACAGCCATATAGCTAATCACAAAGTAATTCGGAATCTTCTAATTGACAGCTCTCCTAATTGACAGCCATATAGCTAATTACAGGATAATTAGGAATCTTCTAATTGACAGCAATATAGCTAATTACAGGATATTAAGGAATCTTCTCCTAATTGATAGCTATATAGCTAATTACAGGATATTTAGGAATCTTCTTCATTCTTAACACCCCCCACCCCTCAAGTTGGAGTGGATGTTGACCACTCCTAACTTGCTTTACAACACATGGAACTGATTCGAACCCAATGGCTTTGTGAAAATGTCTACAGGCTGTTCTTGCGTTCTAAGATATTGTGTCTTTATCATTTCCTTTTGCACCTTTTCCCTTACCACATGGCAATGATCTCAATGTGTTTCGTTCTCTCATGGACTACGGGATTAGAAGCTATGTGAATTGCCGCCTTATTGTCACAGTAGAAATCCACAGGTTGTGCTTGAATCACATTCAAATCACGCAAAATGTATAACAACCATGTTACCTCGCAACAGGTTGTCACCATGGAGCGATACTCTGCCTCGGCACTCGAGCGAGAAATCGTGCTTTGTTTCTTTGTTTTCCATGAGACCGGAGCATTCCTAAGGAATATACAGTATCTTGTCGTCGACCTTCTTGTGTCCTTACATCTTGCCCAGTCCGCATCGTAATATGCTGTCAACTTCAAGGATCCAGTAGAAGGTAGGTTAATACCTTGACCTGGAGTTTGCTTCAAATACCTTAGTACTCGGTAAGCTGCCTCCATGTGAGGTTCCCGCGGCCTGTCCATAAATTGACTAAGTGTGTGCACTACATAAACCAAATCAGGCCTTGTGATGGTGAGATAGATGAGGCGCCCAACTAATCTTCTGTACCTTGAAGCATCTTGCAGTATCTTTCCATCACTTTGTATTAGGCATATGTTCTGCTCAATGGGAAATCGAGAAGGCTTGGCTCCCAAGAAACCCGTATCCTCCAGAATCTCCAATGCGTACTTACGTTGGCTCAGTACAATGCCTTTCCATGAGCGTGCCACTTCCAGACCTAGGAAATACTTGAGTTTTCCAATGTCCTTTAGCTTGAACCTGTTGGATAAGAAGGCTTTTGTCTCCGTGATGTCCTCCAAGCTATTTCCAGCAAGTATCACATCATCCACATAAACCAAAAGAGTAGTGAACTTGCCATCGTGGTTGCGTACGAATAAAGAGTAGTCTGACCATGATTGTCGGAATCCTACGGTTTTGAGAGCAGCTGAGAGCTTAATGAACCATTGCCGCAAGGCTTGTTTCAATCCATACAAGGACTTGTGGAGCTTGCATACACCTTGTTTCTCCCCCTTTCGTGTGAAACCAGGTGGCAACTGCATATAAACATCCTCGTGAAGATCACCATTGAGGAAAGCATTATTGACGTCGAGCTGGTGGAGATGCCAATTCCGTAGGGCAGTGAGACTTAGCAAAACACGAACTATTGTAAGCTTGGCCACTAGAGCAAAAGATTTGCAGTAATCAAGTCCCTCGACCTGGCTATACCCTTTGGCTACTAAGCGCGCCTTATAGCGCTCCACTGTGCCATCGGGGTTGTACTTGATTTTGTACACCCATTTACAGCCAATTGGTCGTTTGTGCGCCGGAGGAGGCACTAAACTCCATGTATTGTTGGCTTGCAATGCTGCAATTTCAAGGTGCATGGCTTCTCTCCATTTAGGATCTTGGACGGCCTGAGAAAAAGAAGAAGGTTCTCTCTGCAAGCTAATGTTAGCAATCAAGACTCAATGTGATGGAGAGAGTTGGGAATATGAGAGTACATAGGAGATGTTGTGAGCCATACCAGGGTTGATGACCTCGGCCGGAGAAGAAGGGACGGTGCGTGAAGGGAGGGTCGCCCCAATGTGAAAGTCGTGCAATGCCGTAGGAATCTTGGTGGTACGAGTTGAGCGTCATACCAATGCCTGAGCAGGCGGCGATTGTGGAATGACTAGTTCTTGAGCAGGCGGCTCTGTTTGTGTGTCTAGTCGAGAAGAAGAACCAGTCTGTATTGACGTCTCATCAAGAGAAAGGGGAGAAGGAAATGAGGAGTCACGCATAGGTGACATGATTGGTGGAGGAACGAAAGGGATAGAATCAGGAAGTGATTTACTTGAATCAAAATAGATAAGTGGGGATTTTGAAGGAATTGGATAAGGAAGGGTATCGGAATTTGAGTTGGACTTCTCAATTAGGGACTTGTAAGGAAACACATGCTCAACAAAATCAACATCGCGTGAGAAAATAATTTCTTGTGTGGCAAGATTGTACACCTTATACCCTTTCTTTCCATTTGGATATCCCAGAAAGATGCACTCACTTGACCTAGGATCAAACTTTGACGGTCGATGGGGGTGAGTGGACACAAAACACTGGCATCCGAAAACCCTAAGGTGAGAGTAACTAGGTTGATGACCAAGAAGTTTTTCAAATAGGCTTTGTCCTTGAAGATTAGGAGTAGGGGTTCGATTGATCAAATAGGTTTCAGTCAAAATTGCGTCGCCCCAAAATGGTTTTGTTAAATGTGACTGGAAAAGAAGAGCTCGGGCAACATTTAATACGTGACGATGTTTGCGCTCAGCTACATCATTTTGCTGTGGTGTGTTGATGCAACTCGTCTAATGAATTATCCCTTTGGAAGAATAGAAATCAGGAATATTGAATTCCGCACCATTGTACTTCGAACCCTTTTGATATGTTTAGAAAATTGTGTTTCTGTCACGCCCCGCTTCCCAAAAAAAATACGGATACGAGACAAAAGCCCAGCGAATGATTTTCATCATTCATAAGCTGTTCAGGAATCTTTACAATATTTCACAAGATAATCAGAATCGGAAGCAAAAGATACAACCAGATATGCATAATTGAAACAAGATACCAACAGAAATTACTTGAAACCAAATATAATAATCTCAAATAATCAAATTCTGAACAAGCCAATTATTCTGGGTCACATCGCCCAAATACAAGATAAATATCCAAGTAGTCAAGTACATCTTATTCAAGTTCAAGCAACAATAATAATAAAAATCATAAAGTAGCAAATCTAGCACTAATACATCATCTCGCCAATACCGTCTGGCAGCCAACCATCCTGATCTGCAATTAGTAAATTTGCAGGAGAAGGAAGAAGAAAAATAAGTACCCGTCAATTGCAAGTTACAGGCCACTTATAATGTAGGATACAAGTATATGGGATAGGTAAATTTAGGTAACAAACCTAGCATGGTATAATCATGAATACAGGATATAATTCATAGCATGGAAAGATGAGAAAATATAATAGTATGTGTTGAGTGTCAAGTAAACAAGTGTCTTGGAACAAGTAACCAGTGTCAAGAATCATGTAATCACGTAGCATGTATCAAGTATCAAATCTCGTGTATCATGTAGTCAAGTGTCAAGTAGGCATGTATCATGCTAAAGTGTCATATTTAAGTCTTGTAGTTATTACTATCTAGATAGCACTTCATGCATCCCAGTTTTTACTACATGGTTGCTACAACAAATAGTTTTGCTTTAGATTTTGTAGGGGACCATACAGGACAGTGTACTTAGGGACAAGCTCCAAGTATCATGTAATCATGTATCATGTAAACAAGCTCCAAAACCCACACAAGCTCCAGTGTCATGTGTGTACGTGTCATGTATATCGTGTCAAGCTCCACATGTAAACAAGCTCCAATAACCACTAGGTTCTTCCGACTACACGTTTCTGCACTATCCACTACTAGATCTTTCCCTTAACCCCAGCTTGGTTATTTTATTATTAATAGTGTCCAACAACCATGTAGATGTGCAAAACATATCAATTATATCATTTCATGATCATGTAACGAGTTCAAGTTGCAAGATAAACATGTACTTGTGCAAGATATCTCGTAAAGAACTAAAATAAACAAATCTCAAGTTCAGGACAGGCAAAACCATACTGTAGTAAAATAGTGATTCCTAGTGTTACAAACATACAAATCTAAATCCGTCGAAACGTCTAAAAAGTGGACTCCCAACCAAATCCAGGGAGTATAAGTAAGTTATATATTAATTCACAAAAACATGGCTCAAAACTGATTTCAATACAGAAAATAGGTTCAGCCAGAAATCAGGAAAACGAATTCAAGAGCAGGAAAACGACATGAAAGCTCAGTAAATAAATCCACAAAAAATCTGTGGTATTCCCCTATATGTCTTGTTTCAGAATATAAAGTTTTAGAATTTTCTAGAAAAATTTAATTAGTCATCGAAAATAAGAAAACATAAATAAACAGTAGTTTGGCCAATATGGAATTCCCAACACTGTTGTACGAAAACTATGATATCTCGCAACCAGTGAATCGAAATCCAATTCCGCCAAAGAAATATGAAAATAGATAAAATATAATAACTTTTACATTTCACAAATATTTTTCATACAGTAAAAGGTGTCATAGTGAAAATAAGGTTATTTATAGAAGAGCGAGCAAAATACAGCAAGTATAGTTTTCATAAACGAGTATGAAACGACATCTAAAATGCTTCAATAAAATCCTCCAAAATTTTGGGTAATCCCTAACTAGATAAAAAAACACTGACCAAAGTTTTGGATCAAAATAATATAGGTAGAATCAGAATCAAAATTATTTAGCCATCAAAATCATCGAAAAACAAAATCTGAAAAAGATCGACACATCTGTAGTAAAACAGTCATAACTCACTCATACGAAAATGAAATCAAGCAAGGTCAGAGGGGTTTGAAAATAGAAGAAATTCTCTAAAACTCATGTTTTATACCAAAATTAAGATACTGACTTCAAGATAGTCCAAAACAGCAAACAAAACAAATCAGTGACAAAATACAGTTTTTTCTCTTTAACAACAACTCAACATATATCATACAAAACTTGTTCAAAACAAACCAAACATGAAATCGAGTCTACCAAGTGTCTAAACATCATGAATTAGGGTATTTAACATGTCCACACCAAATATATCACATGGGTCTCAACCAAATCACGAATTCTCATAAAAATCCCACATACATGATCAAATCAAGAACGGGTAAAACCTAAGTTAAATTCAAGTCCATATTGTGTCATGGGGCAACTATGGTCAAATTTTCACAATAGAGACAAAACCAATCAAGAATAACAAAAACAAGAGTCGTCTCTAGACCCAACTACACTATAGGTGGTATTTTTGACTTATATCAAACAAATGAATTGGAGTACAAGTTACTTCCCTTAATTGAAGATGAAGAACAACGAAAACAAAGAGTAACGAGCAAAATCCACGAACTAATGAATCCAAGCAAACTTGAGCAAAAATGTCCACACGAACAAAAACTCCAAAAGCGAGATTATAATAGTGGTTTGCGGCCAAAAGCGAACACCACGAGAGAGCGACAAGGGATTATGTGGTGAGCGAGGTGGTCGGGATGGACAAGGAGAGAGGATCGGGAGTAGGGGAGAAGTGGGCTCGGGTGTTGGGGTTTGGATGCAGGCCGAGAGGGGTAGGGGCTGTCGGGATGGTGCACACAGGCCGGGGGATAGGTGTCAGCCTGGGGTGTGTGTGGGTTGCGATGCAAACAAGGAGGGGAGAGAGAGAGAGGTAGGGTGGCTGTGTGTGAAGTAGGGTTAGGGTTTAGTGGAGAAGGAGATGGGTATATATATAGGGTTTAGTTGTGGGTTAATGGGTATTGGGTTAATGGGTATTGGGTTAATGGGTATTAGGAGTTATACTAGGAGATGGGTTTTAATATGGTTTGTATCGGATTTCAAGTAGGATTGTGGCTAATTTGGCTTTGGTGGTTATTTAGGGAAAAAAACAATGCGATTAGAATTAGGATGAGCAACCAAATCACCATAAGCCTCCAAGAACAAAAATAAAGAGAACAAGACACAAATGAAGAGCGAAAATAATAACAATGATCAAGAACAAATCAAGGGGCAGAAAATGAATCACAAAAGATCATGATTGAGCCACAAAACGAATATATATTGAAAATAACTCCAATATAAGTTTCAGAAAGAATACACCAGAGAAAAATACACCAAAACGAAAAAATACATTAAAAAAAAAAGAATACCCAAAATGGAAAACAGGGGTTACAATCCTACCCACCTAACTGGAAGAATTTCGTCCTCGAAATTCAAAAGAAGATACATAGGGTAACCCCAAAACAACCAAAAGATCAAAACAAACTACTCAAACAAATGAGGAAACTTCTGCTGAATCTCCTCCTCCAGCTCCCAAGTCGGTTCAGCAGGCGAGTGAGGATTCCAAGCAACACGAACCAACTTGATGACCTTGTTCTTAAGCACTTTCTCCCGCCGATCCACAATAGCAACTGGCAGAATCTCACAAGTCAAATCCGGCCGAATGGTCAACTCAGAATAGTCGATCACGTGGCTCTCATCTCGGATATATCTCCTGAGTTGTGAGACACCCCCGATAACACTAGCGGCAAAGCAAGACGATAGGCCACCCTGCCCACTCGCTCTAAAATCTCAAACGATCCAATAAACCTGGGGCTAAGCTTGCCCCCACCACCGAACCGAATGACACCGCGCCACGGCGATACCTTAAGCAAAACATGGTCACCAACACCAAACTCCAAAGCTCTCTGATGGACATCAGTCCATCGCTTCTGCCGATCCTAAGCTACCTGCAAATGCTTCCTGATCTGAACCATAACATCTACTGTCTTGGTGATCAACTCCGGACCCAATAACTGCCTCTCAATAATGTCATCCCAGTACACTGGTGATCTGCACCTCCGCCCATAGAGTGCCTCGAACGGAGCAACTTTAGTACTGGCTTGAAAGCTGTTATTGTACGAGAACTCTACGAGATGCAAATGATCCTCCCAAGATCCACCAACTGAAGCATACAGGACCTCAACATGTCCTCAAGAATCTGAATAGTCCGCTCTGACTGTCCATCAGTCTGGGGATGAAAAGCTGTATTGTACTTTAATTTGCTCCCCAAACTATTCTGAAGACTCTCCCAGAACTGAGATCTGAATCTCGTATCCATGTCGGATACAATACTGACTGGAACCCCATGATGTTTAACAATCTCCTGTATATACCTCTCATCTAGGCTCTCAGTAGACTGACCGACACGAAAGGGGATGAAGTGAGAACTCTTCGTCAACCGGTCAACAATCACCCAAATGGCATTAGGACCCTTAGGACTCCTCGGCAAAGCGGTCACAAAATCCATAGTAATATGTTCCCACTTCCACTCTGGAATAGGAAGCAGTTGAAAAAGTCCAGCGGTTCTCTGAAGCTCTACCTTAACCTGCTAGCAGACCAAACACTGAGAAACAAACCGAGCCACAGCCCTCTTCATACCATGCCACCAGAAATGAAGCTTCAAATCCCGATACATCTTAGTACCACCAGGATAGATAGAATACGAAGACAGATGAGCTTCTTCAAGCAACCTCAGACGAACTTCGCCCTTAGGGACACACAACCGGGAACCAAAACGAAGCGATCCATCAGCATGAATAACCATGTCCGTCCTGGACCCAGACTCAACCTTAGCTCGAAAACTCCGCAACTGCACATCACCATTCTGCGCCTCCTTAATCTGATCAACAAGAGACGACTGCAGCTGGAGCGCCAAGCAACTGAGACCAGAACTCGGAAACACAACATCCAATGCCAACCTCCTCATCTGCTTAATGAGATCACTCTGCTGAGTAAGAAACATAACTGCTGGTCTCCTACTCAAAGCATCTAGCACCAAGTTTACTTTACCAGGATGGTATTGCAAACTGATGTCATAATCGGACATAAGTTCCAACCAACGCCTTTGCCTCATGTTTAACTCCTTCTGGGTGAAGACGTACTTGAGACTTTTATGGTCTGTAAAGATCTCCACTCGGGCTCTAAGTAAATAATGTCTCCACAGCTTCAAAGCATGAATCACTGCCGCTAACTCCAAGTCATGAGTAGAATAGTTTTTCTCATGCGGCCTCAACTGCCTCGATGCATACAGAATGACTCTGCCCTTCTGCATCAAAAATGCTCCAAGATCCTTACCAGAAGCATCGTAGTGAATTACAAATCTGCCTGAACCATCTGGAATAGTCAACACAGGCGCTGATGTCAATCTGTTCTTCACCTCAACAAAATCCCCATTGCACTCATCAGGCCAACAAAACTTCTGATCCTTCCCAGTCAACTTAGTCAATGGTCTTGCTATCTTCGAAAAGTCTTGGACGAACTTCCGATAATAGCCAGCCAAACCGAGAAAACTCCTGACTTCTGAAACTGACTTGGGAATAGGCCAATCCTTCACAGCCTCAACCTTGGTCGGATCCACAGAAACACCATTGTCTGAAATAATGTGCCCCAAGAAAGAAACCCTGTCGAGCCAAAACTCGCACTTGCTGAGTTTTCCATAGAGATTTTCTCTCAAAGTCTGCAGAACCACTCTAAGATGCTCAGCATGATCTTCCCGATTCCGAGAATACACCAAAATATCATCAATGAAGACCACCACAAATCTATCCAAGAACTGAGAGAACACCCGGTTCATAAGACTCATAAATACAGCCGGCACGTTCGTAACTCCGAATGGCATCACAAGATACTCATAGTGCCCATATCTAGTCCTGAAAGCAGTCTTTTATATATCTGCAGCCTTCACCTTGACTTGGTGATACCCAGAACGAATATCCAACTTCGAGAAAATAGCAGCCCCACACAACTGATCAAACAAATCATCGATCCTGGGCAACGGATACCGATTCTTCACAGTAAATCTGTTCAATTCTCGATAATCCATGCACAATTGATGACTACCATCCTTCTTGTCAACAAAAAGAACCGAAGCACCCCAAGGCAAAATACTAGGTCTGATGAAATCCAAATCAAGCAACTGCTGAATCTGCACCTTAAGCTCTGCTAGCTCAACAGGTGCCATCCTGTAGGGACTCTTCGATATTGGCGTTGTTCCAGGCTGAACATCAATACCGAATTTTACTTTCCTATCAGGGGGTAAGCTAGGCAACTCATCTGGAAAAACATCCAAGAAATCCCGAACTACTAAAGGCGCGGCCTCACAGCCTGAGTGCAATTCTATCACACAATCTACCTGTTCAACTGCAGTCTTTGCTCAGCCAATGAGACTCCCCGACATGGAACTCAAATTCTGCTCGAGCTGAAATTCTGAAGACAACTTTCTTTGCACGGCAATCAATAATGGCATAGACTTCACCCAACCAATCCATACCGAAAATAACGTCGAATCCCGAATTTCCAATTATAATCAGGTTGGCTTTGAAATCTGCATCCCCAATAATAATGGGACATTGCCTGCATTCACGGGAACATATGACAACTCCACCACCTGTCACAATGTTCCAAGCCTCTGACATGTTGCTGCATTCCAACTGATGGCGAGCGACAAATCGAGAGGAGACAAAAGAATGGGTTGCCCCAGAATCAAATAGAACATGAGCAGGGAAGGAGCACACAAGGAAAACACCTAAGACAGAAAGCAAAAGAGACACATAAAAGAATGGTTGACACCAAAATCAAGGAATATTGGTATGAGAAGAATTAATTCATACCCAAGAAGATATCAATCAAAGAGGACGACAGAAAAAGACAAAAGAATCAAGGAATCAAGGAAGTGAATAAGAAGGGATAAAAAAGAATGGAATAAGACTATATCATGATCAATGTCGGTAATAATTGACTCATTTATGCATGCATGGTTGGTGAAATGTTGAGCAGATTCCAGTTTGAGCCAAGCTTGTCTAATATATTAGGCAACTAATACATTAGCCAAACCTGGTGCTCTGATACTACTAAAAACCCTGTCACGCCTCGCTTTCCAAAAAGAATACGGAATACGGATACGAGACAAAAGCCCAGGGAATGATTTTCATCATTCATAAGCTGTTCTGGAATCTTTACAATATTTCACAAGACAATCAGAGTCGGAAGCAAAAGATACAACCTGGCATGCATAATTGAAACAAGATGCCAACAAAAATTACTTGAAACCAAATATAATAATCTCAAATAATCAAATTCTAAACAAGTTAATTATTCTGGGTCACATCGCCCAAATACAAGATAAATATCCAAGTAGTCAAGTACATCTTATTCAAGTTCAAGCAACAATAATAATAAAAATCATAAAGCAGAAAATCTAGCACTAATACATCATCTTGCCAATACCGTCTGGCAGCCGACCATCCTGATCTGCAATTAGTAAATTTGCAGAAGAAGGAAGAAGAAAAACAAGTACATGTCAATTGCAAGTTACGGGCTACTTATAATGTACGATACAAGTACATGGGATAGGTAAATCTAAGTAACAAACCTAGCATGGTATAATCATGAATAAACAGTTTCGCTTTAGATTTTGTAGGGGACCATACAGGGCAGTGTACTCAGGGACAAGCTCCAAGTATCATGTATTCATGTATCATGTAAACAAGCTCCAAAACCCAAATAAGCTCCAGTGTCATGTGTGTACGGGTCATGTATATCGTGTCAAGCTCCACTTGTAAACAAGCTCCAATAACCACTAGGTTCTTCCGAGTACACGTTTCTGCACTATCCACTACTAGATCTTTTCCTTAACCCCGACTTGGTTATTTTATTATTAATAGTGTCCAACAAGCATGTAGATGTGCGAAACATATCAAGTATATCATGTCATGATCATGTAACGAGTTCATGGTGCAAGATAAACATGTACGTGTGCAAGATATCTCATAAAGAACTAAAATAAATAAATCTCAAGTTCAGGACAGCAAAACCATACTGTAGTAAAATAGTGATTTCCAGTGTTACAAATATCCAAATCTGAATCCATCGAAACGTATAAAAAGTAGACTCCCAACCGAATCCAGAGAGTATAAATAAGTCATATATTAATTCACAAAAACATGGCTCAAAACTGATTTGAATACAGAAAATAGCTTCAACCAGAAATTAGGAAAACAAATTCAGGAGCATGAAAACGACATGAAAACTCAGTAAATAAATCCACGAAAAATCTGGGGTATTCCCCTATATGTTTAGTTTCAAAATATAAAGTTTTAGAATTTTCTAGAAAAATTTGATCAGTCATCAAAAATAAGAAAACATGAATAAATAGTAGTTTGGCAAATCTGAAATTCCCAACACTGCTATATGAAAACTATGATATCTCGCAACCAGTGAAACGAAATTCAATTCTGCCAAAGGGATATGAAAATAGATAAAATATACTAACTTTCATATTTCACAAATATTTTTCATACAGTTAAAGGAGTCATAGTGAAAATAAGGTTTTTTACAGAACAACGAGCAAAATACAGCAAGTATAGTTTTCATAAACGAGTTTGAAACAACATCTAAAATGCATCAATAAAATCCTCCAAATTTTAGGTAATCTCTAACTAGATAAAGAAACACTGACCAAAGTTTTGGATCAAAATAATATAGGTAGCATCAGAATCAAAATCATTTAATCATCAAAATCATCGAAAAACAGAATCTGGAAAAGATCGACACCTCTGTAGTAAAATAGTCATAACTCACTCATACGAAAACAAAATCAACCAAGGTCAGAGGGGTTTGAAAATAGACGAAATTCTCTAAAACTCATGTTTTCTACCGAAATTAAGATACTGAATTCAAGACAGTCCAAAACAGTAAACAAAACAAATCAGCGACAAAATACAGATTTTTCTCCTTAACAACAACTCAACATATGTCATACAAAACTTGTTCAAAACACAACCAAATATGAAATTGAGTCTACCAAGTGTCTAAACATTATGATTTAGGGTATTTAACATTTCCACACCAAATATATCACATGAGTCTTAACCAAATCACGAATTCTCACAAAAATTCCACATACATGATCAAATCAAGAATGGATAAAACCTAAGTTAAATTCATGTCCATATTGTGTCGTGGGGCAACTATGGTCAAGTTTTCACAATAGAAACAAAACCCATCAAGAATAACACAAACAAGAGTCGTCTCTAGACCCAACTATGTACATGCGATACAGATTAACTAGTAAGTCATTTCTCGAGAAATGGTCGGGTGTTATTCCAGAGCCATTCTCGAGCAGAGTCTTCTAATAGAGGGGTTACGTGTGAATGAAAAAAAACATAACAAATGCTTTAAATTCCATGAGCAAGCAGATATAACATTTGGAATCAATATAATAGAAACTAATAAACAGAAAGGACATATTAACCATGATGGTGTCATGTTTTTAAAATTTTCATAGTAAATTAAAATATACAATTTGTTGTGAAGATGGTACAAAATCCACAAATAATTTTAACAGATCGCAGATTACCACAAAAAAACTACAAGTCACTGAAGGATTCCAAAGGCTTGAACCATATGAATTCGTTTCCAATGAATTATTGCAACTTTCTAAGAAACAAAGTGAAGACATTATCTGAAGTTAGCCAAGGTGTTGCTTCGGAAGTAAGATCAATAACCAACATCAAAAAATGACGATTATACAAATTGTAAAGCTGTGACAGCATAATTCATGGTTACTCAAATATTTTGAATGTTAAAAGGAAAGTCAACTTTACAATAATTCTAACCTCTAATCTTTGATAAGACGAATTACTAAGATGGAACTAAGTTACTCATAAGACCATTTTGAATTGCCTAATCCCATAACATTGCATGATTTTTTTCCCCTCTTTCTTTTTCTTCTTTTGTTGAAACTTGAAAGGTAAGCATCACGCAAGTTGAAATCCCATTTTTGATTCATTGTTAATGTAAATCTCTAAGATTTTCCCACAAAATTCCGGTTCATTAGGAGTACGACTCAAATGCGAGGAAAGCTGCAAAAATGATTTGGGCTATCTAGGGGTGGCATTCGGTCCGGGCTGGCCCGGCCCGGCCCGCCCAAACCTGGGCTGAACCAGGGTCAGACCGCCCCAAACATGGGGGTCGGTCCGGTTCAAAAAAATGGGAAAAATCGGTAGCGGCCCGGCTCGCACTGGCCCAGGACTGGATTGAACCGGCCCGGGCCCGTCCGGGCTGGCCCGCGAGCCGACCGTTGACTGATACTGGTTTCTTTTTTTTCAAGAATTTTTTTTTATTAAAAAGGGTATGCAAAATTACCAAAATACCCCCCAACGGATTTATACTAGCTAGTTTTTGGGGGGTGTTTTGAAAAATTGAAGAAATACATATTCTATATATACAACCTCATTTCATTCAATTCTCTTCACAAATTTTCTTAACTCTCTCTACTATCTCTCAACTTTCTCAACAAATCAACAACAATCAACTAATCTCTTTCAAGATTCAACATCAACCACATCAACAACATTCAACTACTCTCTTTCAAGATTCAACATCAACAACATCCAACAACAATCAGCAACAACACTATAAGCTCTCATCTCTCTCTACCTTCATTCCTCAATCTACATTCTACACTCATACGGTATTTTCATATTTATATAATTTTTAGAATTATCATTGTTATTTGTTATCATTTATTTTTCATAATTAGATTGAGTTTTCTTGTTCTTGTTGTTCTTCTTCTTTTTAGATTTTTTTTGGTAAATTGGTGAATATACACTAGAATAATCATTTAATAGTTGTTGTTTTATTTGCTTTGTAGAATAATTTTATATAACATCACTAGTTTATCTATCTTTACTTGTTTTGTAGAATTAAAATTTTAAAATATACACTACAATTAATTTTTAAAACATACATTAGAATTAATTTTTAGAACATAAACTAATTTTTTTATAACATATACTAGTTTAGATGGCATCTAACTGATCATGTGGTAGACGTAGTAACCAAGAGTCTGCTAGTAGTCATCACATTCCTTCCATTCCTCTTCCATATGTTGATAGTGAAGAAACATTTTACAATTATGATAGTTTCCCGATTGTCATGAAACACACACGCATGAAGTACAAATAGAAGACGTAGAACCACAACCATTAGAACAAGGCTTATCTCAATCCTGTAAAACAAGAGGGAACACATCCGAAGTACACAAATATTTTGACTATGTAATTTCACAAAATGATAAGAATGTAGGATTAAAAATTTGTAAGAAGTGTCAAACACTCTATAAGTTTAAACTAGGATCGGGAACGACTATACTTCAACGATAATTGAGTAAATGTCAACCCAAATTTTCTAAAGACAACCTCACACAACAAAAAATACACCAAAAGACCGACCAAATAGATAGGCATAGCTACGATCACGATATCGTTCGTAGAGAAATGACTAAGTTAGTAATTAGAGATGAACTACCTTATTCTTTTGGTGAAAGTAGGAATGTAGAGACCTTTGCACAAACCGCTTTAAACCCCAATTATAAAAAAAAATCCTAGGAATGTAGTATATGGTGATTGTAAATTAGTTTACAATGAGGCTAAGAATTTTTTAGTAGTAACACTTACGTCACTAAACACTAGAATTTCTTTGATATCGGATGGGTGGATAGGAGTAAACGGCGTATCAATGATGTGTGTAACATGTCATTGGATAGATTCCAATTGGCTACTTCAAAAGAGGATAATTTCATTCGGATTTGTTAGGTACCCTTAAATCACCCTAAGGGTGGGGGGGGGGGGGGTGAATAGGGTGATTGTGCAGAATTAAAAAAAATTAAAATTAAGTTGCAAAGTAAATGAGAAGAGATAAAAAAAAAAGCAAACACAGCAAGCACAAGTGTAACCCATGTTCCCATTAATACGTATTTTTCACTTATTTTTCCGTATTTCAAATTCTTAGTATCTTGTAACAAATTCTTCTCAAATGATTATCGATTTTCAACCTGAATTGTATTTCATTCTATGATTTTTGATATGATACCCAAATGTTGAATCTTTTATTTTGGTTAATTATTTAAACCAATTTTTTTATTCGATTACTTGTTACATTATATAATTGTATATATCATTTTCATTTAATTATTTCTTGAAGCCTAGGCCAGTCTAATATTAATCTTATTATTAAAACTATTTAAATTGAAGCCCAAGCCCAATTGTTTAATTATTTATTATAAGCCAAATCCCATAACTAATTTATTAAAATGTTTTGAGTTCATAAACCAAGCCCAAATCTAAACCCAGTACTCATATATTTATATAGACTCAATCCTATATGATTATTCAAGCCCCCATATTTTCTAATTCACCCGCTCACTTTCTCTCCCGTTCTCAACTCTTCCTCCTTCTATTCTCTAACTGCACCATTATCTCCTGATAATCTGAAACTAACTCCATGATCTCCCCCACTATCTCAACAAATCCCTACCAGCTTTATTAATCCATGTTATTAATTAAAACCCTTCCCCTTATTCTCTCTCCCCGTCTCCCTCTCTCTCCTCTGTCTTCCCAACAGAAACAGAGATCACACCCCCAACCTCTTCGTCTTCCTCGGCGAGCTCGACTATCCTCGTCATCACCCAACCGCGACCACCCAACGTCGCTCCACCTCATGCTCACCACCAACTGCCCCATCCTCTGCTCGATCCTCCCGAGCGTCGCCATCGCCGCCATCGCGCCATCATCCTCCTCCCGCTCGAACCCCGTCGAGCCTCCACCGCCTGCACCACCCTAAAGTCGCTGCCCTCCTCATCACAACTCCGCTGCTTATCGCCACCCTGTCCCCATCATCGAAGAGCCGGTCCGCCATTATCATCGTCCTCATCCAATCAAGGCAAGTATCTTCTTGTACAATTTTATTGTTCTAGTACAAGCTTTATTTGAAAATACTGCAAGTAGATCGTAGTTGTGACTCCCCTTTGGCTTATCGTTTGACAATCTTATTTTATTCATTATCAACTCCATAATCATAAGAGTCACAACCTTTCGTTGATATATATATATTTCAAAACTAGTTGGATCCATTTTATCTCCTAATTATTCGAACACATGAAACTAAGAACCACCTTGACTTGTAGATGCATGTTGTATGATGTATGTGTTGATTTTACTTTTCTTTGAGTTGAAAAATAAAGTTGACTTGCTAATTTGATATCCATTACATCCCATTTGTATCGCACACTAATTTAGACTCATATTATTCATTTATCATGCCACTTGTTATATAAAAGGGACCATCTATGCTGTTATTCCTGTTTTACTTACTGTTTCGACCCTGATAACATCAGAATCAGGACTTGAGTTCTTAACATGAAATGTAGCCCAAGATGTCTAGTTTACTACCCTTTTGACGGAATCGAATTCCGAGTTATAGTTTGTGAGTTACTGCTATTTTAGTACTGCTGTGTCTGCTCTTTTCAGATTCACATTTACATGTATATTATCATGAATTGTATCATTTTGTTGCATTCTTATTGTCGCCTTGATACTCGTATACACACTTGTATGATCATGGATGAAATAATAAAATATTAAACAAGCCGGGGTTAATAAGGGTTGACTTAGTAGTGGATAATCTCAAAAAATGTACTCGGTAGGGCCCTTCTTGTTTACATGGACTATTGACAGGGAAGATGGAGAAATACTTGTGAACTTGTTATCTTGTTATCTTATTCTCTTGTTATCTTGTGATCTTGTTATTTTGTTACACCGAGTACACACTCTGTAAATCCTACCACTATGTATAAAACGTACACTGTTTTGCATGCACCGAACCTGTGGTATGGGATACAATAGTACGTGCACTAGATAGGAAAAATAAAATGCTAATAAACCTAAGTTGACACTTGTACACTTGACCATTGTTTATGGACATTGTTATTGCTTTTGGACTTTGATCTTGCTTCATACTCCTTGATGTACCATGTTCCTTTACTATTTGCTTTTCACTACTTGCTGTCCGTACTTGATCTAAGGATATTTTCTTTTCCACTCTTCCACTCTAGTTAATCCAACTACAAAGTGCACAAGGAGAATTGCCAGAAGGCATTGGTGAGCAATTCTTCTAGGATTGGAGCAGGAGCTTACTTCGCAATAAATTGTTTCTTCCATATTATTTTTATATCACATTGTTACTTTTGTTGAACTTTGTATCCCGGGCTTTGTTGACCCGTAATTGTTGTTTATTTTTCAGTTGTTGGTTATTATGTTAGAGTTGGACTACTGCATGTTTAATCTCAGTTATTGTTTATATGATTATATTTATCTGCGTGGTTATGATTATTTCTTTTCATGTTGTTGAGTTAAGATTGGTACAACTTATAGATGATGTTAATATCATTTGTTGGGCCTTCGTCACGGACTCGTATTCCCGTATTTTGGAAAGCGGGGCGTGACAACAAGTCACGCGGTGATATAACGTGGTTCAACCCCCAGCTTTACGTCCACACCACCTACTTGTAGCAATTCTCCGCCACAAGCGTTCCACTATATTCAAACCCTTGTACAGTGATTCTCGGATTCAGGCCGAGAGACCTATTACACCCACAAGACTTATAAGACAAGCCCCGTCAATCTCACCGAAGTGGAAGAAAAGAAAAGCTTAAGATCTTTAATGATCCTGATTGAAGGAAAAAAAAAGTATCACACACACTCGGATTGATTATTAAGTTGATTACTTCAGAAGATTTCTCAAAGTAATAGGTGAAGAATACACAGTGGGTTCGTCCAAATATATAGACTAGGAAGTGTATGTTTCAAAAATAGAAATAATACATTCAAAAAAAAAACTGCACGAGGTACGGTCGACCACAAAAAGGGACAGTCGTTCGTTCATCTTTTAATCGAAAAGTCGAAAGATGAATGGTCGACTGTCTCATCATTTTAACTGTGATGAGCAGTCGAATGACACTATAGTACGGTCGACCGCAATCGTGTTGATTCTGACAAAACCACTTTACATTCTTACAATATACTAATCCATCAATAATCAATCAATCTACATATAAAATCTCACATGTATGGAATTACAGAAATTGATCTTGCTGGCTTTCTTGGGCTTTAATCAACATGTGCTTTTTTTGAATAATTTCTTCTTTTGCTTAATTTTGCAATACTTCTTTATTGCTGTCCTTCTTTTGCTTCATTTTGAATCTTTTTGATTTTCTTATTGATTTATTTATTCTTAAAAATCTGAAAATCTCAATGAAAACTTATTAGTATCTGTAAGCACGTTTTGTGCACACCAAATTAGGAGTCAACAATCTCCCCCTTTTTGTGTGAACAAAACATGCCTTTGAATGTTAAAAATAAAGCATATAAATACTCCCCCTTAATCCAATACTTCCTGTATCAAAGATTTTCATAGATGAAGAACATTTAAGAGAGATTTTCATTTATTTTTAGTGAAAACATTCAAAAAGATTCTCCCCATTTTTGGAACACACCAAGAGGAATTGAAAAAAATAGTATAAACAAAGTATATAACATACTCCCCTTAAATTCATGCATGGAAAAAGATAGGTGAACATACATTAAACAAAGCAAGAGAATATTTTGGGGAATATTACATTTTTGAAGACATAAGGAAAATTTACTTACATGATACCGTTGATCGCGAGACTCTTTGATATACAGTGAGAGCTTTTCATGGTATCACAGATTTGAGATTTTCCCAATACAACCGCGTGACATAGAGCAAAAGATGAAGAAGGATGAATTTCAAGAAATAAGAAACCATAAAAGAACTGTAAATAGATGTTTCTGTGAAAAAAAAACCAAACCAAAAAAAAAAACTGAACTAAAGGAGAGAGAACTAGTTGACCAAAAACCAAGTGAAATCACAGTTATACCAAAAAAAAAAAAAAACAACCCGGTAGTGAACCGGTCGACCGAACGGTCGACCGCAAATCCAGTAAGCCCAATTTCGATGATAAACGAAAAACCAAGAGCAAACCGGTCGACCACAAATCCTGAAACCCAATTTTGATAGCAAACGAAAAACCCGAGATTGAACCGACCGACCGCCAGTCGACTGTACACCTTCATAGGCGAATAGTTGGCCGAAATCGCAATTTTAAGCAGAAATATCAATAACGTTCAATTCTCCCTTCAAAAAATGAAATCGTTTTTCATCTAAAAGGCTTAGTAAAGATATCAGTAAGTTGAGAATCAGTGAAAACATAGTCAAGAATAATATCTTCCTTTTGAAAATGATCTTTAATAAAGTGATACCAAATATCTATGTGTTTTGTGCGACTATGTTGATCAGAATTTCTAGTCATATGAACAGTGCTAGTGTTATCGCATTTAATCGGAATGTGATCAAAGAATACCTTGTAGTCCTTTAAAGTGTTTTTCATTTATAATACCTGCGCACAGCAATATCCGGCGGCAATATATTCAGCTTCGGCAGTGGAGAGAGTTACAGAGTTCTGCTTCTTGGATACCCACGAAACAAAGCAATTGCCCAAGAAGTGACATGTGCTGCTAGTACTTTTTTTGTTTATTAAGCTGCCGGCATAGTCTACATCAGAGTACCCTACAAGAGAAAAGTTTTTATTTTTCGGGTACCAAAGTCCAGTATTTGGTGTGCCTTTAAGATATCGAATGATACATTTAACAACAACCAAATGCGATTCTTTGGGACACGATTGAAAACGCACATATAAACAAACACTAAACATGATATCTGGACGAGATGCAGTAATATAAAGCAAACTACCAATCATACCACGATAGGTAGAAATATCAACATTGTTACCAGATTCATCCTTGGAAAGCTTAGTGGTAGTTGCCATAGGTATTTTGTAAGTATTTGCATTCTCAAGACCAAACTTTTTGACTAGTTCCTTTGCATATTTGGATTGATTATAAAGATGTCATCCTTTCTTTGTTGTATTTGAAGTCCAAGAAAATAAGTTAGTTCACCCATCATACTCATTTCGAACTCATCCTGCATTTTCTTAGAGAATTTCTTGCAAAGATTTTCATTAGTAGAGCCAAATATAATATCATCAACATAAATTTGAACAATTAAGATATCTTTAGAAACATGTTTTATAAATAGTGTAGTGTCTACTTTCCCTTTAAAGAAGCCTATGTGAATTAAAAACGAACTTAGTCGTTCATACCAAGCACGAGGGGCTTGCTTCAAACCATACAAAGCTTTATCAAGACGAAATATATGGTTTGAATGTGTGGGATCAGTGAATCCCGGTGGTTTTGCAACATAAACTTCTTCTAAAATAAAATTATTTAAGAAAGCACTTTTGACATCCATTTGAAAAAGAGTAAAGTCCATATAAGAAGCAAAACCAAGTAAAATGCGAATGACTTCAAGCCGTGCAACAATTGCAAAAGTTTCATCAAAATCAACACCTTCTTGTTGGTTATAACATTGTTCAACAAGACGAGCCTTATTTCTAGTAATATTGCCCGATTCATCTAACTTGTTCCTAAACATCCACTTAGTTCCAAGTATGGTCCTATTGTGAGGTCTAGGAACAAGTCTCCATACTTGATTCCTTGCGAATTGATTAAATTCTTCTTGCATTGCAATGATTCAGTCATTATCTTGCAAGGCCTCCTTAATATTCTTAGGTTCAAGTATAGAGACGAAAATGGAAAACACATAAAATTTTTAGCTTGTGTTCGAGTAGTTACCCCTTTCGACATATCGCTTCGTATAAGATTTGGTGGATAGCTAGACATAATTTTCCATGCGGAGCGCCTTTCTTCGATGGAAAATTGATGTTGTATATGATCATCTTCCATGACATCAATTTGTTGTGGAGACATCTCTTCTATTTATGATTTGGATGCATCTTCATCTTGAGGAGGCTTATGATTTTTGAGAATCCACATTTGGTTCTTGGTCAATGAATATTTGTTTCTTTTCAACACGAACACCTGTCTCATCATCATCAACAACATGCAATATTTCTTTGGTGTAGGGATTAGTTTCATCAAATATAATATCAATGGATTCTTGAATGGTCATCTTCTTTTATTAAATATACGATATGTCTTGCTACTTAAGGAATATCCTAAGAATATGCCTTCATCACTTTTACGATCAAATTTTCCCAAGTTATCAAGAGTATTTAAAATAAACACTTTACACCCAAAGACGCGAAAGTAACTTAAGTTAGAAATTTTGCCATAATATAATTTAAAAAACGTTTTCTCAAGATATTTCCTAATGATTACTTACTTAATTGTATAACATGCTGTATTGACAGTCTCTGCCCAAAATAACTTAGGTAAATTCTTTTCACTAAGCATGGTTCGGACCATTTCTTAAAGAGATCGATTTTTTCCTTTCAACAACCCCATTTACCTCAGGGTGGCCTTATTCAAAATAAAAGTGGTAAATTCTTTTCACTAAATTTTTTTGTTTTTCTCAGGGTGGCCTTATTCCACCTTTTACCTCAAAAAAAAATAACCCCATTTTGTTAGGGAGTGCGAGGACGAGCGAACTCATGTTTTATTCTCTTTTTGTCAGAAAATGATGTGAATAGTTCGTTTTGAAATTCTCCACCATAATCACTATGAATAGTAACAATGGTGAGGCTTTTCTCATTTTCCACTCTACGACAGAATTTTTGAAAAACATACAACGTGTCATTTTTTTATGATAAAAAAGCAATTCAAGTGAATCTACAATAATCATCGACAATTACAAAAGCATATCGTGCACCTCCATTAGTACGTGTTCGTGATGGTCCAAATAGATCCATGTGCAAGAGTTCAAGGGATCTAGAAGTTGATACCATTTTTTTTGGCTTGTGAGAACTTTTAGTTTGCTTACCGAACTGACACGACTCACAAGGTTTATCTTTCTCAAATTTAATTTTGGGGATCCCCCTCACAAACTCCTTGGTTACAAGTTTGCTGAGATTATCCATGGCTGTGTGTCCAAGTCGCCAATGCCATAACCAACCATCCTCATTTCTAGCAACAAAGCACCTCATATTCTCCTGTGCTAATTCATTAGAGTTTATAACATATACATTGTTACATCTGTTAGCGAGAAGTAAACATGATTTATTGCTATCTAGCATAGTGCATACATTTTTATCAAAAGTAACAGTATAACCTTTGTCACATAATTGACTGACGCTAAGTAAATTGTGTTTCAAACCTCTTACCAATAGAACATCCTCAATGGAGCATGAAAAACTAAAGTTTATTTTACCTTTACCGATGGTTTGACCAGTGCTATTATCTCCAAAGATGATGTCATTCTCTCTTTTCCTTGATAGTGATGCAAATTATCTATTATCACCTGTCATATGGTTTGAACATCTACTATCAAGGTACCACCGATCTTTAGTCTTGATACGTTGAGGTTCCTACATTAAAATTAGTAGGTATAATTTTGGGTGCCCAAGTTTGTTTTGAATCTGCATTTACATTTTTTCTTACCCAAACAAAATTAGTATTCCTTTTTAACGAGCAATTATAAGAAATATGTCATAGTTTACAGCAGTAGTGACATGTGATACGACTATGCCGTGGGTCATGCACACTTGCATAGTTTTGTGTTGATTTGTGATCATGTTGGTGACTCTGCATGTGTGTATGACATGATGATTTATATTTTTGATGGTATATTGGCTCTTCGTAACCAAGTCCTCGATTATCATGATAAGATCTTGATTTTTTTGTAATAAGGTAACTGGACTCTTCATATTTTTCAGCAATTTTCTCGAGCTCAATTACTCTTTTACAAAGTTTTTTCTAATCATCTCATCGTCTTTAATATTCTAACGAAGAGTGTCTAGGGTAGCATCAAGTATTGTATTTTGTTCATGAGCTTCATTACAGCCTTCCACTACCTCATCAAATTTTCTTTTGCATTTTTTCAAATCATCAGTGAGTTTAGCAATATAAACAGATTTCTCATGAATTTCTCTTAAGTTTTCATCATGTGTTGCTAAGGATTCTTAAATTTGTTGTTTTAAAAGCTCATTTTCCTCTATCAACACATTATGGTCTATTCTAAATAACTCGAATTTTTCCATAATGAAAGTATTTTTATTTTTCAGTTTTTGATTTTTAGCGATGCAAGAGTCATGCGATTCATTTGAGATTTGTTTATATTGTCGTAAGTAGTTAGCAAGAGTCATGCAAGAGTCATGCGATTCACGACTCAATTTCTTAGCATAATCTTTTAATCCATTACACATATCTACTAAATCATCGTAAGTTGTTTTTTCGAGTACCTCTTCTTAAGATGATGATTGCACCTCATCATTCCCAAGAGCCATGAAACCAACATTATTGTGATCTTGCTCATCTTCACTTGAATCTGAGTCCACAGATGCTTAATCTGAGTCTAGGAATAAATAATAAAAGTGAACCACATTAATGTACACTACAAATATAAAAGCTAGAGATGCTTAATCACCATCGTGTCCCAGCTATATGGATTTGGTAAATTAAATCAGATACAGGAGTTGCACTGATATAGTAGCGAGAAGAATTCAAAGATAATGAAATTAAATTTCCAACTGCCAGTAGCACATTTATGTGAAGAGTTCTTTTCTTCTTTCTTTTTTCTGTCTTTTTTTGGTGAAATTGAAACCAACAAACATTTAATGAATGGAAGCTAAAACCTTGTTGATAAATATTTATTATTCAAGCTAGTATAATGAATTGCCTGAGGAAGAATACCAGACAAAAATAATGAATTCATAAACAAGCAATTTTCCACCTTCCTCCAAGCAAACTACTTGAAACCTAATGAGATTTTTGTGCTGAAGTTTGGCAACTAACACGAGTTCATTTTTCAGCTGTTCTAATCCTTGCCTTGAGCTGGCAGAAAGCCGCTTCACTGCTATATCCTCTCCATTAGGCAGTGTCTCCTAAATAAAATTAAAAAAAAAAAAAAACAAGTTCAAGAGCACCAGATTAATGAAAATATTATATTTAGTCTATACGTATATCTATATTTAAGGTATAATTTGAAGGAAGTAGCTTTGATGTACCTTGTAAACCATACCAAAGCCACCCTGTCCAAGCTTTCTGGAATCAGAGATATTATCTGTAGCAACTTTCAGGACAGACAATCCAAAAAATAGAGATTTTGTAGTTGATATCTCCTCCAACTCATCTGTAACAACACTGATGTGATTATTTACAAGTGTACAAAATTGCAACAAATAGTAAAAATAAGTGAAAAGAGTATCGAATCCACAAGGACTAATTATTTTATTGAGTACTGAAATTGACTAGATTAACTATAATTTGGAAAACCGAAAATATAATAGAAATAGCAACTAAACTAAATTAAATTAAGGAAAGAAATAAACTAATTAAGAAGAATGAAAATCTAAAATTTTGTTATTTGTCAATAACAAATCTAATTTTAGGGCTTTTGATTTCACCTAGTTTATCACACACAATTCATAATTCCATGTAATAAAAATTTTTACTTTTCCAAGTTGTAGACCAAAATTCCCTATCTATTTAATGTTCTCTTGAACAACATCAAAGATATCTCCAACTAACAGTTTGTCATATCTCTATGCAAATTTAATTAATTGAAGACTCATTAAGTTCTATGGATTTCTTATAGTCATATCAATTGCGGTAAATTATCTCTAATTTCGCTCAATCAATAGTGTTTAATTCTATAGTTCTAAATCACAAATTACCTCTCAGTCTCTTCATGATCTAATAAATTATACAAAAATTGGCCAAACAATTGTAGGCATTATGAGCAAAAGTTAAACACATAACCATAAAAAATAGACGAATAGAATAACATAAAATTAGAATTGTGTTATCAAAACTAGACTACATCAAAGCCCTAAAATAACAAATTTAGTTCATAATAAATTTGCAACTAACAAACATGTTCTTTGATTGCATAATAAACATTAGAAGAGAAGAAGAAAAAACTCGTTTTTATTATTGTTGTTACTTGAAGCCGTCAAGTTCCATCTTCTTCAATCTCTTTCTCTTCAAGATCTTCTTTTCTTCCTCTAGCCTCCAAGATATCCCTCCAGTGTTCATATTCACATCTATATATAGTCCCCAAAGAAATCCTAAAAAGAGAGATAAAAATACAGCCCCTTTGATCCGAAACCACCATTCAAAAATATAACATCAGCGCCAACGCGGTCGACAGCAACTTTGGACGGTCGACTGTTCATGCCCTTCACGTGTCCAGGGTCTGGACAGAGAGAGGGACGGTCGATTGCACGATTGACTAGTCATTCGGTCGGGTGTGCAGTTGACTGTCCACTTGCTGTTTTCTGCACGTATGCGGTAGAAAAATTGGTTTTTCCAAAGTTATAGAACTCCGTTTGTGACGAATGAGTACTCGTTTCGTAGAAGACTCGACGACCGACATCTTTCATTTAGAGCTCAAATTCATATTCGTCCATCTTCAGGTTCAAAATAGCCGAACAAGATCTATGTGTTGTACTTGCTGCATTTTCGCATTGCTTTGACTCCAACTCCAAGCTCCATAACTTCGTGTATTTGAGTCCATAACCATAACATCCATCTCATTCCTTCAAAAATAAATAAAATAATTAAAATTAAGTAGAAAGAATATGAAATTCAACAAAATAAGTGCGGACTCACAATTTTTATACGTAAAATGAGTAATAAAATGCATATATAAATTACACCCATCAACAACATTCTGTAATTAAATTGTCGTTTCCTACACTATGAGTGAGGTGGTTTGATCTTTGATGAACAAAAAGATAATTTGCGAATGGAATCCTTAAATAGCCTGCCAAACTTGCACCCTTTTCCTAAGCTGAAAATAGCAAGTTTGTTAATCGTGCACTTAATTGTTGAGTTACATATTTTTTCTAATAATATGTTGAGTTAATTGTTTAGTGCGAAGCACAAACAGTTCTATTTGGATGTTGATGTGATACAATATTTCTATCCTGCTGTAATATGTCGGTTGATTGTGTTCCGATTTCCATGTTACCTACTTACCCATGTCAGTGTATCTACAGCTATGTTTTTTTCTTTAAAAAAAGAAAAAAAAAATCTATAAATCTATAGCATGTTTACACACTTGTGGAAAATTGTAGAATGTAAACTCTAGAGAAAGATTGGGGTCATCGTCATCTTCAGCTTTATGCACCTGATAAATTGGTATCCAGTATTCACTTTTTAATGGAGTAAGTGGGCATACTTCACTTCACTAGGGGAACAAATAATGCTAGAGAAACTACACTGTTTTCATGGTAAATAAAGTTCATCACAGTTATTACTATGGCAGAAAATAGAAAATTATAGATTTATAATCAAAATGATTTTTGTTACTTCCATGGTGACTAAAACAGATTCCACTGGAACAGTAACACTGGTTTTCTTAGCTAATCTCCTTCTAAACAAAATGCTGATGGTGAAGATAAGAACCAAAACAAAACCAACTGCTACAGGGATCACAAAAACAATGGTCTTCTTGTTTCCTACATTAAGTTATGTCAGTTTATTTTTTCCAAAAATAAGTATATACAACAACGTTTCTGGTACTTAATCTTCAACTTTAGACTATAAAGGTATATAGAGTATAGACTATATAAAGGATTGGTTCATCTATAGTTTTTTCCCATAAAAAATCACAAATATATAATATAAATATCACTCTCAGCACTCTGATGAATCACCCAAAAAAGTTATAGAAGGCCAACCAATTTAGTCAAAAGATTGCTTCATAATAAAAAGAGAACTGAGGATCTAGACATATGAAATAAATATGAAGTCAAATATTAAGACTTTAAAATATGAAATACTAATTAATTCTCATATGTGAATTAAAATAGAAGACAATAATGATGCTCATCAGACCTTTCGTTGGCTGAGAAAGACTTTAGCACATAGTTCACCTACCGAAGAGGTCTTCCAATTCACAGGCTATCGTGGAGATCAAAAGACATCCAATTCAATCAAACTACAGCCAGGTAACTTGCCAACATTCATTTTCTTCATCAAACACCTCACTTCATCAGCTTCAGTGAACCTTCCAGCATCCGCATATAAGTTAGCCAAAATTGTATAGTAACCACTCTTGTCAGGACGCATCCCCATCAATTTTCGTGCAACTCTTTCTCCTACCTCAACATTACCATGCACTCTACAGCCCGATAGTAAAGCTCCCAAAAGAGCCTCATCAGGCTTCAGAGGCATCTCCTCCACAAACTTCTCAGCCTCCTCCACTCGCCCCAACTTTGCCAAAGCATCAACTATGCAACTGTAGTGCTTCAACTCCGGCTCAACCTTACACTGCCTCATTACATTCAAGAACTCCCGGGCTGTATCCACCATCCCCGAATGCACGCAAGAAGACAACATCCCAAGAAAGGTAACCGCGTTCGGCTGAACACCACTTTCCCGCATTTCCCCAAACATCTTCATAGCAACATCAGCCCGACCATTCAATCCATGTCCAAGAATCAAAGTACTCCACGAGATAACATCCCTAACCCGCATCACACCAAACACCCTCTCCGCCAAACCAAACGCTCCACACTTAACATACATATCAATAAGCGCATTCCCCAGGCTCAACGGCAACCCTACCTTCCCCCTCACGCTAAATCCATGCACAATCCTCCCTTGCCTTAACGATCCCAACTGCCCACAAACCAACAACAAACTCACCAAAACCACCTCATCAATCTCAACTCCACCACCCACCATCTCTCTAAACACCCCCAACGCCCGCTCCGTCTCGCCACTCTGCGCATACCCAGAAAGCATCGAAGTCCACAATACCGGGTCTCTAACAGGCATTTCATCAAACAACTTTTGTGCATCCCAACTCTTGGACAGGCCCATATAGAAGGACACCAATGCAGAAGTTACAAAGAGGTTTCTGACCAATGCCATCTTAATGCCGACCCCGTGGACTGCAATGCCGGTCTTGAAGGACCTGGTAACGATGCAAGAGCGGAGGACAGGGGGGAGGGTGAAGTGGTCAATGCGAACTCCGCGAGAGCGCATTGTGAAGAAGAGGTGGAGGGAGTGGTGAGGGTGGTTGGAGCGGGAGAGCTGGGAGATGATGGTGTTCCAGGAGAAGGAGTTGCGAGAGGGGAGGTGGAGGAAGAGGGTGAGGTTGTGAGGGGTGGGGTAGGAGTGGAGGAGTTTGGAGGAGAGGATGAGGTTGGAGATTAGGTTGGTACGGAGGAGGCGGGCGTGGAGGTGGCGGAGGTGGGAGTGGGAAGGGGAGGTGTGGATGAGGTGGAAGTAGAAGGAGATGGGGTTGGTGGTGGTGGTGGGTTGGTTTGGAGTTGGGCTGGAGGGCTTCATGGCTGTTGCTGAAGGATTAAAAAAAAAACCAAAAAAAACATATAAGATTGTTGGTTAAGAGCATCCACAGTCGTTTTTCTCATTTGCTAAAAAATGGGAGCTACACTAATAGCAAATATACTCGATCGCTGCAGTCGTCGTTTGTTATATTGTTTCTCATTTTTTAGAAATTAGCAAGGGACGGTATATGATATACCGTCTTATCGTTTCAAATAAATTAAAAAAAGTTAATAACTTATTAACTATTAAACTATATTAATTAACTAAATTAAATAATATAATAATAACTAAACCTAATTAATTAACTAACTAAACCTAATTATTACCTAAAACCTACCACTCAGCATTAATGGCAATCCACTCCCCTTACATCACGAACGGTACATCATGTACCGTCTGTTGATTTTTTCTTTTCTTTTTTTTCATTTTCTAATCAACCCAATCCTGACCGTTCATTTATTTTTTTTTAAAAAATTAAAAAAAAAATGGAGAGACGGGGTTTGATACCCCGGCCGGGGTATCATTCCGCGTCTGAGGGAATATAAAAAAAAATTATTTTTTATTTGGAGAGATGGGGTATCATACCCCGTCCGGGGTATGTATCCCCGTCCGACCAATTTTTTTAAAAAAAAAAATTTTGAAAATTATAGAGACGGGATATGATCTTCCGTCTGAATCGTTTAAAAAATTATTAAATCGGAGAGACGGGGTATCATGCCCCGTCCTTTATAATTTGAGAAAGTTCATTTCGTTTCTCATATTTGAGAAATGAGAATAGAACGTTTGCTATAAAATGGATAAATGAGAAACGATTGCAGAGGTCGTTTGCTATTCGTTTGCTATAATATGGCAAAATGGCATATATAGCAAACGACTGTGGATGCTCTAATAAGGAGAAAACACCTCCGTGTTGAATATTCTATAGAGATCATTTAGCAAATGTCCTTATACAAACTAGCATATATCTCAACTATTTTAAAAAACTAATAGTTTATACTTGCGATACATATCTTAATAAATATAATTTTTTTAAAAGTAAAAAATTTAGATGTAGTCTGGATTTGATCTAAAACCTCATTTACAATAGTTATGCACGTGCGTTGCACAAGTTGGTAGATGGATGTTGCTGCTGATTTTGGTGTGGGAGCAAACAGATAGAATTTGTGGATTCTTGAGAAAACGAACAAGGCAAACATGTTGACCTGTTGACCTTCACCAATATGTTGACTTGGTCTCTTGTCGCTGCTGCGAACCTGCAAAAATTGCGAGACACCGGGATGGATCCCGGCGACGCACCCTCCGACGCTCTTGTCAGTAATCTGAATGATTAAGCAAGAACTTAAACTGGAAAAGTATTGATTACCTCTTAATGATGGTGGAGGGGGGTATTTATAGTCGCCTTAGGAATCAGATTAGGAATGTAATCCCCAGAAACAGATTAGGAATGTAATCCCTAATTCCAGTGAAAGGATAAATACGAATCATGGCCGTTGATTAGAATTAATCAGAAACCCTAATTCTACCCTGCTGGACTGGGTTCGCTGCGGGTTGAAACCCGCACCCAGTTGAGATGGATCCGTTTATAGGTTATTGGGCTTTGAATAAAGACCCAATTCCCATTTCAGACCCGTTAGTAGGTGAAATTACCGTTTTACCCCTGAGCTTTAAGATTCGTGTCCGATTTGAACGGCCCCGATTTAATCCCATTTTTAGCCATATCACGAGCCCCCCACTCCTGGAGACTGAGTTTTACAGTCTTTGAGGAGTAGTTTTGTTGTTCTAATTGCGTACGTGATTTTATCGGTGTTCTTAAGGGAGTTTGGAATCTTGCTCGGGGTGTAACGGTGTTATTCTGGGCTTGTAAAATGCCCAAAAATATCCTTGGAATTTTCTGGATTTTTGGTGGTTTTTCCAGATTTTTCTGAATTTTTTATTCATTTTCCGAATTAAATAATTAATTATCAAAAATATTAATTAATTATTCTAATTAAATAATTATTTTTTTCAGAATTTTAAAATTATTTTCTGAATTAATAATTATTTTTAGAATTTTTAATTAATTTTTTTCAATTTTAAGTATTTTTTTGGATTTTTTAAATAATTAAAACAAATAAATAAATAAACAAATAAATTAAATATTACCTGGACACGTGGCGCGTTTCTGAGCGTCGATCATGATTAGATGTGGACGCATCGCAAGGCAGATCACGTTCTGGACACGTGGCGCGTTTCTGAGCATCGATCGTGTCGTGGTGCGATTTTTGAGAAGATCGGACGGCTCGTATAGGTCGGTAGGATTTTTTCTCCGATTTCAGGGTCTGTGCATCGGCACCTCGGCTCGGCACCTCGGTAATTGTCGCCGACCACTTCGAGATGAAGCCACGTGACATTGCCATGTGGCACTTTTTTTCCCACCTCTGTTCTTCTCCTCTGCTTCTTGCCTCTGCTTCTTTTTCTTCTTGGCCTCGTCGTAAAGCTCGCGATGTGAAGGCGCGCTTGAGGCGAGCTCGACGAAGGGGTACTTTGAGGGCGAACAGATTGTGATGGGGAGCTCGCTGATGGTGATGAAGGTGGAGCTCGGCATCGGAGCTCGGAGGTGGAGTACAACTCGCGAAGGAGACGAAGGTGGAGCTCGGCATCGGAGCTCGGAGGTGGAGTAGAGCTCGCGAAGGAGACGATGGGTTCGGCTCGACATCGTGGATGTCGACGCTTCGGAGCTTGGTGATGGAGCTCGTCGGAGGTAGAGCTCGATGCTGGAGCTCGACGATGGTGGAATTGTAAGCTCTGTGGCGGAGGAGCTCGCCGACGAAGGGAGCTCGTTGGAAGTGGAGCTCGGCATGGCGATGGGTTCGGAGTTTGGTGACGGAGCTCGTCGGAGGTAGAGCACGATGCTGGAGCTCGACGAGGGTGGAGTTGTGAGCTCTGTGGCAGAGGAGCTCGACAAGGGTGGAGAGCGACGAACGGAAGTGAGCTCGAGCTCGGCCATGGGGGCTTGGCGCTCGTGGGTTCGTCGGGAGTAGCTCGCGAAGGTGGTGAGCTCGACAGTGGAGGTCGGCGGTGTCGTGGAGCTCGGAGGTGAGCTCGATGACGGAGCTCGACGAGGGTGGAGTTTGCGAAGTCGACGATAATGGAACTAGCCGATGGAGGAGGAGTTCGGTGTCGAAGAAGAGTTTGGGTTTCTCTTCTTCTGGTTTTTTTTGGTTTCTGTTTTGGCGGGGGAGTGGAGAAGAAGAACTGAAGAAGGTGATGTGGGAGGTATGGAGCCCTAACGGGTCCGAACCCGACCCGCTGAGCCCTTTGTTTTTCTTTTCTTTTTTTTTTTTTTTTTTGGCTGCTTCTTGGCGCTAATTCGAAGAAGAGGAGGAAGGGAGAGAGCTGTGAGTTGTAGAACGGGATCGAATTTATAAAGGGTTCGGATCCGACCCGTTAACCCATCCGCTTCCACTTTTGGATTGATTGAATCTGAGCCGCACATTGTGTTTAAGCACGAATTTCGAGGCAATTTTTTTGCCATTTAGTAATTCGGCAGTTCGGATTTCAGATCTGAGCTACGTGGCTCAATCCGGACGGTTGATCACGATCATGGTGCGAATCACAAGGCAAGAGGCTCAGATTTCGAGAAAACGTTATCTTGTCGTTTTGTGGAGACGTGGCGCGATCTGAGCCGCTCATCAGATTCGGACACGAATTTTGAGACAATCTGACGGTTAAACTGGCTCGGCGGCATTTTTCTCCATATGTGGAGGTCGGTACCTCGTCACTTTGGCCCGATGACTCGGTAGCTCGCCCTCTGCCCATAGTAGCTCGGCATAGTGGAACTCGGCCATGACGGAGCTCATTGAGGTGAGCTCGACGACGGAGGAGGGGTCGAAGCTCGATGAGGAAGGGGGTCGGCATATGGGAGAGGCGAAGAGCTCCGAAGCTTGGTGATGCGCTGTTTGGTTTTGGAGATTTTTGAAGAGGAGCTCCACTCCTAGGGGTGGAGAAGATATGCTAGGAAGATCCTCGTAAGAGCCATGGGAAGACCCATTCTTTGAAGTGAGTGGAAGGAGCAACTCTATGGGAGAGTTTTGAGCTCCGAACTCGCTTAGAAGAGGCCCGCTTTGGAGGCGAGCGGAGCGAAGAGCTTGGCTCTAGGAGAGAGCCATTTGTGAGATGAGTGTGAGGAGGAACTCTAGGAGAGAGTTGTGAGCTCCGAACTCGTTGAGAAGAGGTCCGCTTTGGAGGTGAGCAAAGCGAAGAGCTTGGCTCCAGGAGAGATCCATTTGGAAGACGAGTTTGAGGAGCAACTCTAGGAGAGAGTTGTGAGCTCCGACCTCGTCGGGAAGAGGTCCGCTTTGGAGGTGAGCGGAGTGAAGAGCTCGGCTCTAGGAGAGAGCCATCTGGGAGACGAGTTTGAGGAGAAACTCTAGGAGAGAGTTGTGAGCTCCGAACTCATTGGGAAGAGGTCCGCTTTGGAGGCGAGCGGAGTGAAGAGCTCGGCTCTAGGAGAGAGCCATCTGGGAGACGAGTTTGAGGAGCAACTCTAGGAGAGAGTTGTGCTCCAAACTTGTCGAGAAGAGGTCCGATTTGGAGGCGAGCAGAGTGAAGAGCTCGGCTCTGGGGGAGACCCGTTTAGGAGACGAGTTTGAGGAGCAACTCTAGGAGAGAGTTGTGCTCCGAACTTGTTGAGAAGGGGTCCGCTTTGGAGGCGAGCGGAGTGAAGAGCTTGGCTCTAAGAGAAAGCCATCTGGGAGACGAGTTTGAGGAGCAACTCTAGGAGAGAGTTGTGAGCTCCGAACTCGCTGAGAAGAGGTCCGCCTTGGAGGTGAGCGGAGCGAAGAGCTCGGCTCTGGGAGAGAGCCATTCGGGAGACGAGTTTGAGGAGCAACTCTAGGAGAGAGTTGTGCTCCAAACTTGTCGAGAAGAGGTCCGCTTTGGAGGCGAGCAGAGTGAAGAGCTCGGCTCTGGGGGAGACCCGTTTAGGAGACGAGTTTGAGGAGCAACTCTAGGAAAGAGTTGTGCTCCGAACTTGTTGAGAAGATGTCCGCTTTGGAGGCGAGCGGAGTGAAGAGCTCGGCTCTAGGAGAGAGCCATCTGGGAGACGAGTTTGGGGAGCAACTCTAGGAGAGAGTTGTGAGCTCCAACTCGCTGAGAAGAGGTCCGCCTTGGAGGTGAGCGGAGCGAAGAGCTCGGCTCTGGGAGAGAGCCATTCGGGAGGCAAGTTTGAGGAGCAACTCTAGGAGAGAGTTGTGAGCACCAAACTCGTCGAGAAGAGGTCCGCCTTGGAGGTGAGCGGAGCGAAGGGCATGGCTCTAGGAGAGAGCCATTTGGGAGACGAGTTTGAGGAGCAACTCTAGGGGAGAGCTTCAGCTTCGAACTCGCTATTTAAGTGAGAGAATCAACAATTGTGGGAGCAGTTCCGAATGGCGAACCACTTCTAACTCGCTTAAGAGCAAGTTATTTGAAGCGAAATCGAGCCAAGTGTTGGATTCCGAACTCGTCGTTTAAGAGAGTATCAACGGTTGTGGGAGCAGTTCCGAATGGCGAACCACTTCTAACTCGCTTAAGAGCAAGTTATTTGAAGCGGAATCGAGCCAAGTGTTGGACTCTGAACTCGTCGTTTAAGAGAGGGCTAACGAGGTGTAGGAGCAATTCCGAATGGCGAACCACTTCTTACCCACTTATGAGCGAGTAATTTGAAGCAGAATCGAGCCAAGTGTTGGACTCCGAACTCGTTGTTAGAGCTTAGTGAGTTGCGGGAGCAGCCATGTAGAAGAAGCTGGAGAGATAGTGAAGAAGCAAGAGCAATAAATTTCAATGATAAAATGCAAAGTTTTTTTGAGATAAACTAAGTGGCTGCTTCAATAGGGCGAGCCATTATTACATGCTATTGGCCGGGTTACAAGCATCGGCCTTATTAAAAATCAAGATCCTACTTCTACGATGAGGTGAAGGCCTCTTGGGAGGAGCCGAGTCTTGAAGCTCGGCGGGCCTTTATGTTCGTTTGTTGGCTCCTCAGGGGGGAATCTCGGCCCCCTCTTTTTGGACGAACTTGGTCAGGTGTCCCCGCTGTATGAGTTCTTCGATTTCCTCCTTGAGAGCCCGACAATCATCCGTGTCGTGGCCGTGGTCCCTATGAAAGCGGCACAACTTATCCTTGTTCCTCTTCTTGCCAGGTGTATTCATTCTAGGGGGAGCACAGAGTAGCCCTTCCTTGTCCACTTCCATAAGAACTTCTGATATATTAGCAATGAGGGGGGTGAACTTCTCAAAACGAGGAGTCGGGCGGCGCTGGCCATTGCCGTCCTTCTGGGATTTTTGGGACCCCTCTTCGCTTGTATTCTTTCGTTTGTCCCGGAAGATGTCTCCTCAAGAGTAGGGGGTTGAGAGCCTCTTCCGCTCGTATGTACTTCTCCACCCTAAGTAAAAGTTCTGAGAAGTCCCGAGGTGGCTTCTTGGCAAGGGATGCCCTAAGGTTGGCATTAGTGACTGTGACAGGGTAAAAATGGCCTGAGGCCCAACCAGGGCCCAATACAATTCCTACTCAGAAAAGCAAAAATAACAACCTGGTTCGGCTCCGGACCACTTCAGGGTCGGCGCCGAACCTCGTGTTTGCCCTCACAGTGCCGGCCTCCTCGTACTGACGAGCCTCAGTATCCCCCGGAGTCCGATCCGGAGCAGTCCCTCAGGCCGTCCCCCCTCTCTGGCGGGGCAGAAGGATGACCTGGCACAGCCTAGGCCCTCCGATTCCCCCAGAGGCACAGAGGGCTCATGATGGGCCACGTCAGCTCCAAATACCGCCAAGGGTTTCGCCACGTCAGCCCTATACCACTCCTGGTATCGCCACGTCCGCCCTAAACCCCCTGGGCCTTCTGCCACGTCAGGCCCATGGGCTTTCGGATCCAAACCCGGCCCCCAAGTGGAACCAAACCCGGTTGGGATTCTCTATAAATACTAGACCCACACCCACCTTTTTGAGGTAATCAATCTTTTGCCACTTAAATATACCTAGTTATTGCTACTCTCTCACAGAGACTGACTAGAGCGTCGGAGGGTCCGCCACCGGGACAAACCCCGGTGTTTCAGGACCGTCTGCAGGTACACAAGACCTCGGATCCGACCCTTCCGATCCGAGCCCAACCTTCAACATCTTTCCGAGCTCATCGTAGGTCCCAGAAGGTCAACTGAAGGTCGGCAGACGAGCGGCAATCTCCTTCAATACAAATTGAGTTCGAACTCACACCTGGTGCTTCCACACGTTTCTCAGAAATAAACAGCATCAGGTTGGCGCCGTCTGTGGAAACCAGCTGCTCCAGAAGCCGATCCGACCCAGACCCTCAAAGGCCATCGACAGCCGAATCCTCATGGCCTCCAAAGGCAAGGGGGCTGCTCCCTCCGTCAACCAACGGGACTCGCCCCCACCCTCTGATGAAGCCAGGCCCCGCACGTCGAAACACAAGGCTCCCCCTCGGGAGTCCCAAACGAGCGTCGGCTGGACAGCCCAGCCCGACCTACGGAGAGTAATCCCCAACCGCAAGGTTACCCACAACTGGGGAAGGGCCGCTTCCAACTCGGCCCCGAACCATCCGAGGAGGACCCACAGGGATGACGGCCCACGGGGTCGGCAAGGTGATAGGAACCGGGGATCACCAACCCCGAAGCCTAACCCAAACCGCACCCGGGGTCAGGATCCCGAATCCGAGGTATCCATGGATACGCCATTCACCCTACACTACATCCACGAGGGACCGGTGGGGGGAGAAAACGATACTTCCCAAAGAACCTTCACCCAGGAGACGAACGCCATTCAGTACAGCCCCTCTCCTGAGCTACAACCGCGGCCAGTCTCCTTCTCAGGAGAGGGCCCCGAAGGAGTTCACCTCCCCCACTGCGAGGCCCTCGTCGTTAGCCTCCGCATGGCCAATTGCGAGGTTCGCCGAATCCTTGTTGACAACAGCAACCCGGTAAATATTCTCTTCCTCAGAACCTTCGAAAGCCTCAGATTATCCAGAGGGAAACTCAAACCGGCAGGATGCACGTTGCTCAAACTTTCGGGCGTCCCGGTCGTAGTGAAGGGAATTATTACCCTCAACGTCACCGCTGGACCGGACCCTGACAGAAGGACCGAGTCCTTGGATTTCATGGTCATCCACGCCAAGGCGGCCTACAACGCCATCCTCGGCCGACCCGGGCTAAACTCCCTCCAGGCGATACCTTCGGCCCACCATCTGGAACTCAAATTCCCCCCCCAAGGGGTCAGCATCGTCCGAGACAGCGTCGAAGCAGCACGGTCATGTTCCGTTACCACCAGGGGAGGGGGCGTACTCCCCCTCAGCGCCGTTGAACTTGAACCCGAGAAAGACGGCCCCGCCCCCGAGCCCGTGGACGAACTGGAGGAGGTCCTATTCGACACTGAGGATGAGTCGAAATGGTTCCGGGTGAGCTGCTCACTCGCCGAAGACCTGAAGGCGGGCATCATCGCTTGCGTCCGCCGCAACGTTGATCTCTTCGCTTGGAAGCCCTCCGATATGCCCGGAATCTCTGAAGACTTGATCATGCACCGACTGAGCGTCCTCCCTGACTCTAAACCGATCGTCCAAAAGAGGCGCAAAGTCGCCCCGGAGAGGCAACTAATTGTAAAAACAGAAGTGGACAAGCTCTTGTCCGCTCGATTCATCCAAGAAGTCACCTACCCCGAGTGGTTGGCCAATGTCGTCATGGTGAAGAAAGCGACAGGGGGTTGGCGAATATGCATTGACTTCACGGACCTTAACAAAGCGTGTCCGAAAGATCCTTTCCCCCTCCCGCGCATCGACGCTTTAATAGACGCGACCTCAGGGCACGAGCTGCTGTCCTTCATGGACGCTTTCTCGGGGTACAATCAGATCCGGATGTTTCCGCCAGACATCTCCAAGACCTCATTCGTCACCGACCAAGGTCTTTATTGTTACCGTGTCATGCCCTTCGGGCTGAAAAACGCCGGAGCCACGTACCAGCGACTCGTCAACAGAGTCTTCAAGGACCTGATCGGCCGCAACGTAGAAGTTTACGTCGACGACATGCTTGTCAAGAGCCGAGCTGGGCCGGACCACGTCGCCGACCTCGAGGAAGCCTTCGGTGTCCTCCGACGCCACAACATGAGGCTTAACCCGGCTAAATGCGCCTTCGGCGTCTCCACGGGGAAGTTCTTAGGATTCATTGTCAGCCAGCGCGGCATTGAGGCAAACCCCGAAAAAATACAGGCCATCATCAACATGTCCCCGCCCCGGAATGTCAAAGAGGTTCAGAGGCTCACGGGTCGGTTGGCGGCGATCGGCCGTTTTCTCTCCAAATCAGGGGAGAAATCTCTCCCCTTCTTCAAAGCCTTGCGCGGGAAAGGGGGCTTCGAGTGGGGTACACATCAACAAGAAGCCTTCGAACAGCTGAAACGGTACCTCGCCAACCCGCCTCTCCTCAGCAAGCCCGAACCAGGCGAGCCACTTTGGCTCTACCTGTCCGCCTCGGACCACGCCCTCAGCGCCGTCCTCGTCCGAGAGGAGGAAGGAGTTCAGAAACCCCTGTACTATGTAAGCAAAGTGCTGCACCCGGCCGAGACGAGATACGCGAAGATAGAAAAGGTGGCCTATGCCCTGGTTAGGGCAGCCCGAAAACTCCGACCTTACTTCCAGGCCCACTCCGTCCAAGTTCTGACCGACCAACCACTGAAGACCGTCCTCCACAAGCCCGAAAACTCCGGCCGATTAGTCAAGTGGTCGATCGAGCTGAGCCAGTTCGACATTAGCTATCATCCCAGGGCAGCCATTAAAGGGCAGGCCCTCGCCGAGTTCATAACTGAATGCACTGTCTCCGAGCAACCTGACGTAGAAGAACCGGATCCGACCTGGGAGGTCTTTGTTGACGGCTCATCCTGCGAAACGGGGAGTGGGGCGGGCGTCATCCTTCGTGGCCCCGACCAATTCCTACTTCAATACTCCCTGCGCCTCAACTTTCCAGCCTCCAACAACGAGGCAGAATACGAGGCCATGATCGCCGGACTGACCCTCGCCCACCGAGCCGGTGCCAAGCGAATCCGGGCGTTTAGCGACTCTCAGCTCGTGATCCATCAAATCAACGGAGAGTACGAAGCCCGCGACGACCGAATGATGAGGTATTTGGCGGCGGTCCGACGACTCTTGGCGTTCTTCGACGACGATACGGTTGTCAGAGTCCCCAGGGAACATAACGCCCAAGCCGACGCGCTATCCAAACTCGCCTCTTCTTCCTTCGAAGGCCTCGATCGTACGGTGCTCGTCGAGGTCCTCTTGGAGCCAAGCATCATTAGCCCAGAGCCGGAAGCGATGTGCGTGCAAGAAGGAACCAACCCAGACGACTGGACCACTCCCATCCGAAAATTCTTAAACCGGGCCGAGCTTCCTGAAGACAAAGCCGAGGCCAGGCGAATCAGAATCCGAGCTGAAAGGTTCGTCATAATCGATAACATCCTCTTCAAACGCTCGTACACCTTGGCCGACGGCAAACCCTACCTCCGCTGCCTCGCTAGGGACGAGGCCAGCTACGTCCTCAAAGACCTGCACGAGGGGATCGGCGGATGCCACATGGGGAGTAGGACACTTGCCCGAAAGGCCCTGAATCAAGGGTACTATTGGCCCACCATGCTCCAAGACTCACAAGACTTAGTCAAGAGGTGCGGTCCCTGCCAAAGATTCTCCCCCATCAAAAGGCTTCCTCAAGCCAACCTCCGATCCCTGGCGAGCCCTACGCCCTTCGCCATGTGGGGTATGGACCTGGTGGGGCCCTTCCCCCCAGCGGTAGGGCAAAAGAAATTCCTGATTGTCGCCATCGACTACTTCACCAAGTGGATCGAAGCCGAACCACTATCCAGCATCACGGAGCGCCAAGTGCAACAATTCTTTTGGAAGAACATCATTTGTCGATTCGGGATCCCCCGAATCCTCGTCACGGACAACGGAACCCAGTTCCAAGGGCAGAACTTCCAATCTTTCTGTCAGGACATCGGCATCCAGCAGCGTTTCTCCGCCATTTGCCACCCTCAGTCTAACGGCCAAGCAGAGAATGCGAACAGGCAAATCCTCGACGGCCTCAAAAAGCGCCTTGACAATTCCCCCAAAGGGCTATGGGTGGAGGAGCTGCCCAGCGTACTATGGGCACACCGAACCACACAGAGGATCCCCACGGGGGAGACACCATTCAATCTGACCTATGGGACTGAGGCAGTCATCCCCGTCGAAGTCGGATTGCCTTCTCCCCGGATCATAGCCTTCGATGAAGACGACAATGCGTCCGCCCTGAGGGCTAACCTGGACCTCGTCGCCGAAGTACGAGAAAAGTCCGCGGTCCGAAGGAGCATTTATCAGCAACGGATCGAGAGATTTTACAACAAGAAAGTCCGCCCCACCAGCATCCAGGCAGGGGACCTAGTTTTGCGAAAGCTATCTGTCTCTGATCCAACCAAGAAGAGGAAACTGGCTCCCAACTGGGAAGGCCCATACCGCGTAGTCGAGGCTGTACGCCCTGGTACATACCGACTGACGGATATGAACGACCGACCCATCAGCCGACCCTGGAACGCTGAGCACCTCATGAAATTCCGGGGAGAGCAAGCTTAGGTTCTAGCGTGGCTTAAGTAAATTAAAACTTTTGTAAACATTCGTGTGTAAAGGGCCGCTTCAGCGACCCCCCCCCGGTCTGGTATAAAAGAAGTCTCCTTTTGTCAAAAGTTAAATACCTCGGCAACGCCGACCCAGTACCGGGCATTGGGGGCGGCATCTGGGTTCTCCCTCGGGTCTCATCCCCAAACGCCTCGGCAGGTTCGACCCAACTCCGGGCCGGAGGTCTCCCTGTCGCCCCGCATCGATCCCTCACGAATCGGCGGAGCCCGACCTCGCCTACACCGCCCTTCACCACCCCGATAGCCAGAGCAAAGAAGGAAAAGAAAGCTTTATTCATACTCTTTTATTTTTGTACGGAGAAAACAAGCAAATACCGTTACAGGACCACTCCACTCATCTCAAACTAAAGGGGATCGCCGACTTAGGGCCCCTCGGACCCGGTGAAGGGCGGGATCACTCCGACCAAACGACTTGGGACTCTCTCTTCGTCATGACAGTCCTTCGGTTCTGCCACCGTCGACACCCCGGCCACGGAGCTCTGGGCATCCACAGATCGAATGCGCTCCATCAGTGGCAACGCCGAGGGAGCCCCCTCTGCTCGCCGACCCCTCGAGGAAGATGTCGAAACACCCAACATGGTCCTATAGCGGTGTATCTCCATCTCCTTCTCCACTATCACATCGCGAAGTAGCTTCTCGGAGGAAGGCCTCTGCACCGAGGAACTTGACATGGTGTATCCAAGACCAACGCCCCCTAGCTCCCGATCCACCATCGCCCTCCTCAGCCGGCTCGCCTCCTCACTTAGGGCTTCAGACTTGTTCCTGTAATAATGGAAGGCCGCATCAGTGTCGCGAGCCCTCTTCCGATACCGAACCAAAGTGGCCTCTAAGGCCTCGACCTTGCCCCGAAGCCACGCCACGTCGGAACGAAGGGGGTCCACCTCAGGAAGGGGAGCCGTGACCTACAAGAGAACCAGCCCGCTCAAGACATATAAGCAAAGAGGTTCAGAAATTTTTCGAAGTTGGAACACTTAGCCAGCCAAAAAACCCTCTTTTTATAAATTCAGTTTCCCCATACAAAAAATGCGGTGGCCAGTCCGCGGAAGGCAAATACAATCGAGAGAAGGAAAAAGAAGGACAAAAATTATACAGCTGGTTTTCCCACCTCGATATCAGCCGGATCCGTTGGAGGGTCGGCAACCGATTTATCATCCGACCCTTGTCCGCCAGGGGTCTTCGGTGTCCCCTCAATCTCCATATCATACTCGAAGTTGGACAGGTCGATAGTCGGATAAAAGTGCCTCACATGGCTGAGGGCCTTCGCGTAACTGCTATCCTGGGCGTTGATCACCAGGATCTGACACGACTTAGTCACCTCATCCTTCTCCTTCTCCGACCTTTCCTCCTGAGCCGCCCTCGCCTTCGCCCATTCCTCCTTCTCCTTGTCAAAAGCCGCCTTCGTCTCCGCCTCCTTCTTACGAGAGCCTTCGAGCTCTCCCTTCAGTTCCGTCACCTCCTGCTCGGCCTTGTCAGCCCGATCTCGCTCTCGCTGCAACGCCGCCTCGTAGAGGCCCCTCACATGGGCCCCCTGCACGGTCGCCTGCCATGACCAGACACTACTAAGAAATCTTCCTTAAACAACATCACCTGAAAGCTAGAAGGTTCGATCGACTTACCAGCACAGTGGCCTGCGCAAGACGCACGTACGCCTCGTCCAGGGTCTGGGACTTCATATCCGAGCGGTCCCGAGGGGTCGCCAGCTTATCTGCAACCTCCACGGCCTGGCGTCCCCGGACCAGGCAATCACCCTCGCAGATCGACCAATCTGGCACCCACCTTCGCCGAAGTCTCTCCTCTAGTCCGGGATCCACCAGGGGACCCTTCCCCTTATCAGGGTCGGCGGCCGCACCCTGATCCGAACCCCCCTGGACCACCGCGTCCCCACCCGTCTCTGACCGAGTCCTTTTCATCCTCGGCTGAATTAGGGCCTCGGAGACCACCTGGGACAACTCGGTGGTCTTCACCGCGACATCCTTCTTCTCGACCTTCTTCTTCTTCATGGCGAGCCTCAGCGCCTTAATCGACTCCTCATCCATTTCTGTAAAAAGATCCATTAAGAACAAATGAGCAAAAAAGTACAAGAAGAGTGTGAGGAAAGAAACAACCACGTACGAGGCACGGCCGGGCTAGGGCTCAGTCCGACGCTTGCCAGATGGGCCTCCGTCACCTTCCCCCAATTGATGCTATACGACAGACGGAGGCGCTCAACGAGTCTCCACTCCTCCGCCGTCAAATCCCCCAGCCCCGGTGCTGCATAGCTCGGCTTAGAATGGTTCCACCGAGTAGGGATAGCCCAAGGATCCTCACTCCGGATCACCAGATACTTTTTCTTCTAGAACTTAATGGAATCTGGATGACCGTGGACAACCTTCGCCTTACCTCGAGGCGAGATGTAATATACTCCTTCTGCCGATGAGCCAATCAACAGCATCGCTCGGAACACGCCCAGCCGCAGGGGTACCCTCTGCTCCTCGCACAACAGCACGAAGCAGATGATCTGCTTCCAGGAGTTCGGCCCAAACTGCATCGGCGCCAGGGACGACCAATTTAACACCTCCCGAACGAATGGGTGGATGGGCAGCCTCAGGCCGGAGATAAAGGCGTCCACAGGGAAGATACAATACCTGTCCGGCAGGGGATCGGTCGGTCGAAGAGTAGAACTCGGCAGCATAAGCTCATAACTGGGCCCTATGTGGTAGGCCAACTGCAGAGCCCCCAAGTCGCTTGCCTCCAGAGCGGTCGGGGAGGCGTCCACCATCAACCTCTTCCGGCTTGACGACGACGGCTGGACCCCCGAGGACTCCTTATCTGAGAGATCGTCGAGGTAGCAACGGAAAGACCGGGGTTGTGCGGACGACCCTATCACCAAGTCGCTCGGGCCGCCAATCTTCGATTTCTTCTTCTTCAGAGCCCTCCTCCTCTTAGTCCGTTCCGGCGAAGGTGTAGACAAACGCCCCAGAACGGGCGGATTCAGAGACCCTGCGGAGCCATCTCCCTCGGAGCCACCCTCCTCTCCGGAAGCCGACCCTAGGGTCTGGACTTCGTCTGAGCTGCCGCCCCCCTCCTCAGAGTCGCTGCTTTCTACCACGAAATGCCTCCGAGATCGCAATGGCTTCACACTGTGTACGACCTCCTCCTTGCCTACCGGCCCCTCCCCAGAGGTCGACGCCAACGAGCCGGACTGAGCCCTATCCATCCGTGCCTAAGTTAAACGGGGTTACCAACTAACCTGGAATCACCTCGGAAAAACGACCTTGCTGCAGGAAGCTGAAGGGGCGAGCGCTGTAGAGTTGAAGGATTTTTTTTTGAAAAGTAAGAGGCAAGAGAGAAATAGGCGATGGGAGGAGAGGGGGGAACATTTATAGGGGATAGGAACAACTCCTCGATTTTCGCAGTCGCTATTCACCGATTGACGTGCAACTACCGCCTAGGAAATCACGCCACGTCCTCGAAACATGTGCTGCTGACGTCACCCAGTGCCAGACTGGCAGCCCGATACGGGGGTCGGTTCGGGCAAAATAACGGCTCGCCTTCGCCAGCACTAAAGTACTCTTCTTCAGAAGATCCACCGGCTGGCCATCACCCTTACCAGCCCGTAATCCCCCCTCGTCTCGAGGTTCGGCTTGGCACCGGGGTACTCTTCCCAAGAAGAAACAACGGCTCGCCTTCACCCTCACCGGCCCATAATCCCTCGCCAGCTCGAGGTCCGGCCCGGCACCCGGGTACTCTTCTTCGGAAGATCCACCGGCTGGCCATCACCCTTACCAGCCCGTAATTCCCCCTCGTCTCGAGGTTAGGTCTGGCACCCGGGTACTCTTCTCAGGAAGAAACAACGGCTCGCCTTCACCCTTACCGACCCATAATCCCTCGCCAGCTCGAGGTCCGGTCTGGCACCCGGGTACTCTTCTTCGGAAGATCCATCGGCTAGCCATCACCCTTACCAGCCCATAATTCCCCCTCCTCTCGAGGTTCGGTCTGGCACCCGGGTACTCTTCTCAGGAAGAAGCAACAGCTCGCCATCACCCTTGTCGACACGTAATCCCTCGACCTCTCGAGGTTCAGTCGAACACCAGGGTACTCTTCTCCGGAAGAGACAACGGTTCGCCATCGCCTTCACCTACACGTTGACCCTCGACTAGCTCGAGGTCCTATCCAAGCCTCAGGGCAGCACCACCAGGAAGGCCCTGTGATCCGCCCTCCCATTTTTGTTACAATCATGAACACTCCTCCACGGCTAGCTCCCGCACCCCCTGCAGGAGTGGGGGGTTTGTGTGACAGGGTAAAAATGGCCTGAGGCCCAACCAGGGCCCAATACAATTCCTACTCAGAAAAGCAAAAATAACAACCTGGTTCGGCTCCGGACCACTTCAGGGTCGGCGCCGAACCTCGTGTTTGCCCTTACAGTGCCGGCCTCCTCGTACTGACGAGCCTCAGTATCCCCCGGAGTCCGATCCGGAGCAGTCCCTCAGGCCGTCCCCCCTCTCTGGCGGGGCAGAAGGATGACCTGGCACAGCCTAGGCCCTCCGATTCCCCCAGAGGCACAGAGGGCTCACGATGGGCCACGTCAGCTCCAAATACCGCCAAGGGTTTCTCCACGTCAGCCCTATACCACTCCTGGTATCGCCACGTCCGCCCTAAACCCCCTGGGCCTTCTGCCACGTCAGGCCCATGGGCTTTCGGATCCAAACCCGGCCCCCAAGTGGAACCAAACCCGGTTGGGATTCTCTATAAATACTAGACCCACACCCACCTTTTTGAGGTAATCAATCTTTTGCCACTTAAATATACCTAGTTATTGCTACTCTCTCACAGAGACTGACTAGAGCGTCGGAGGGTCCGCCACCGGGACAAACCCCAGTGTTTCAGGACCGTCTGCAGGTACACAAGACCTCGGATCCGACCCTTCCGATCCGAGCCCAACCTTCAACATCTTTCCGAGCTCATCGTAGGTCCCAGAAGGTCAACTGAAGGTCGGCAGACGAGCGGCAATCTCCTTCAATACAAATTGAGTTCGAACTCACACCTGGTGCTTCCACACGTTTCTCAGAAATAAACAGCATCAGTGATGTTGCGCTCGAATGCGGCAAAGGATACTAATTGGTTGAGGGAGGGAATGGACCGGGCTTCGGAGGTGAAGCGTCGAACGTAATCCCTTAGGCATTCACCCTTCTCTTGGTTGAGGGTCACCAGAAATACACTTGTTTTCTCGGCTCGGCGGCTACTCATGAAATGAGTAAGGAAGAGCCCTTCGAACTGATCGAATGAGAAGATGGAGGCCGGGGCGAGTCGAGAGTACCATTCCCTCGCAGACCCCTTCAGCGTAGCAGGAAAGATCTTGCAGAGGGGGGCATCTGAAGCATGGTGGATCATCATGAGAGTTTTGAAACTCTCTATGTGATCTGCGGGGTCCGACTTCCCGGTATACGTCTCAAAGTGAGGCGGCTTGAAGTTTCCTAGGATGGGGGCCTCCATGATGGTGCGAGAGAATGGAGGTCTACTCGGGCGGAGGTTTATCGCCCGTTGCTCTTCTTCCATGTCAATTCGGCCGAGGCGCCTCTCCATCTCGTGGAGATGGCGGTAGACTAAGTCTTCTCTTTGATCATATCTTGCCTAGCCCCGAGACTCATCTTCGTACGAGAATGGACTGGGGCTGCAGCGATGGTAGCTTGGAGAAGGACGAGGAGTGAGAGTGTGAAGGCGGTGGTTCCTAGCTGGCTCATGAGTATGTGGCCTCTGGTCGTTCTTGGGGCGATATTAAGAGCCCATAAAACTGTCGCTTGGAAGTCTTGAAGATCTGCCCTTGTGACTGGTGCCTCTCCAGCTTGGCGGTCCCTATGTGTGGCTCGGCTTACTGGAGAATGAGTTCTCCGCCGATGACGTTGGGGGGACTCTCTTTGCCTCCTCGGGGGAGGGGATCTTTCAGTCCTCGGTCGGCGGGGGGTCCGGATTCTTGAGGTCCCTGGGTGCTCGGGTTGATGGTCTCCACTAAGGTCTCACCATCCATTCAGGTGAGTTCTGAGGTCGACCCCCTTTTGGCCGTTGGCAATCACTTGACGAAGATCCCGCTCGGGAGGGCTTTGAGAAGCCATAGATTCAACTGAAGGATTGGGACCCGCGACATGGTCATGAGGAGGATGTTGCTTCGGACGACTCTGACGAGAGCCCCCCTAGGCAGCCCCCCGAGACCCTGGAGGGGCTTGTTGAGTAGGAGCACCTTGAACCGGAGGAGGGAGAGGAGGAAGAGAAGTGGTTCTTCGGTTGGAGACCGCTGCCTTCCCCTTCTGTTTTGGATGCATGGCTTGAAACTAGTATCGTTGATGAAGTTAGGTCAGGTTGCTTTTTCGGTTCCCACAGACAGTGCCAATCTGTTGCTGCTGATTTTGGTGTGGGAGCAAACAGATAGAATTTGTGGATTCTTGAGAAAACGAATAAGGCAAACCTGTTAACCTGTTGACCTTCACCAATGTGTTGACTTGGTCTCTTGCCGCTGCTGCGAACCTGCAAAAAGTGCGAGACACCGGGATGGATCCCGGCGACGCACCCTCCGACGCTCTTGTCAGTAATCTGAATGATTAAGCAAGAACTTAAACTGGAAAAATATTGATTACCTCTTAATGATGGTGGAGGGGGGTATTTATAGTCGCCTTAGGGATCAGATTAGGAATGTAATCCCCAGAAACAGATTAGGAATGTAATCCCTAATTCCCAGTGAAAGGATAAATACGAATCATGGCCGTTGATTAGAATTAATCAGAAACCCTAATTCTACCCTGCTGGACTGGGTTCGCTGTGGGTTGAAACCCGCACCCAGTTGAGATGGATCCGTTTATAAGTTATTGGGCTTTGAATAAAGACCCAGTTCCCATTTCAGACCCGTTAGTAGGTGAAATTACCGTTTTACCCCTGAGCTTTAAGATTCATGTCCGATTTGAACGGCCCCGATTTAATCCCATTTTTAGCCATATCAATGGACAAATTACACTATGGTCTTCTCACATTATAGTAGTAGAGATTAAGAAATACTCTAAATTTGGATGGAACCGTTAAAATCACCGTTAAGTGAACTCACATGCGTCACACGTGATATGTAAAATGACCTAAATATGCATGATAAAATATAATTTAGCAAATCCCCCATTCATAATGTGAAAACTAGTATATACCCTTACTATTTAAAAAATTTTTTTGATATATTTTAGCAAATGCCCTAATTCAAAATGCGGCAACTAGCATATACCCGTACTGTTTTTTTAAAAAAATACCTAAGAAATACCATCAGTTTGGACGGAACAGTTTTAGGGTTTTGAATACTATATAATACGTATTTGTTGTTTTGACAAAAAAATATCAATGCCAGCATCAATGCTTTGTTTCCACATCCCAACTTGGATGTTGTTGTAGATGATACACAACCTAGTGTGACAGTAAGTTCATATTAACAAAGTTCGTGAATAATTCATTAAATTCGCAAATTATTTACGAAGAAATAATTTGTCGAACAGATTCGTGAATTATTTGCATGTTTGCAATTAATTCCTGCAATTCACAGATTATTTACAAAAATCACGAATTAAACATGTTTCACGAATTTAGCGAATTATACAAGAAATATTTATGAATTTGTATATATATATGTAGTTAGGTGATGAGTACTAACTACTTAGATACATTAAAATTTTCATTTCTTTCTTCCTGAACTTTTGCCCATTTTTTGCCAAATTTGCAAGATTTTTGTTGATTTTCGAATATTAAATCTTGTCGAATTATTTATAAACGACGAATTTATGACCATGGGTAATACACAAGCTACTGTTGAACGTATTGTGAATGAAGATGATGGAAATGATGATGCACATTCTAGAGTGGAACAGGAGACCACACAATCTGTTGTAATAGATGATTGTTGCCGCTGAAATCGGTGTGGGGGCAAACAGATAGATTTGTAAATTTGAGGGAAGGTGAATAGCCAAACCTGAACGACTTCACCAAAGTTTGACTGAGGTCCTTTCGCAGTTAACCTGCAAAAAGTGTGAGACACCGGGGTTGATCCCGGCGATGCACCCTCCGACGCTCTTGTCAGTAATCTGAATGATTAAGAAAGAACTTAAGCTGTCCAAAGATTGATTACCTGATAACAGTGGGGGGAAGAGGTATTTATAGCCGCCTTAGGAGTCAGTTTTGGGATAAGATCAAATCCCTACTTCCCGATGTAAATGGATAGAAGTGATTAAGACCGCTGTTTAGGGATAATCATGAATCTGAATCCTCTCCTATCCAGCCAGACTGGGTTTCTTACAGGTTGGAACTCGTACCCAGTAAGACAGATCCATTTATGGGTTATTGGGCGTTGAAGAAAGACCTGGTTCCCATTTCAGACCAGTCTATAGGTGAAATTACCATTTTACCCCTGAGCTTTAAGATTTGTGCCCGATTTGAACGGTTCCGATTTAAACCTTTTTTTAGCCATATCACGAGCCCCCCACTCCTGAAGACTGAGTTTGATCAGCCTTTGACGAGTAGTTTTACTGATTTAATGGCTTGCGGGATTGTATCAGAGTCCAAATGAGGGTTTCGGATCTTATACGAGGCATGATGATGTTTTTTTGAGTTGGTAGCACACTCAAGATTGTTCTTGAACTCTTCTGAATTTTTGGTGATTTTCCTCGATTTTTAAATTTTTTCGGATCATTTATTCAATTTTACAAAGCGGTGATTTATTTTTCGAGAGCATTAATTAATTATTCTAAGCAATAATTATTTACCCAGAGGCTCAAAAATATTTTCTCGAATTTATAATTATTTTTTAGAATTTTTAATTAATTTTTCTGAATTTTTAATAATTTTTTCGCAATTTTTAAATAAATAATTCGAATTTAAAAAATAAAAAATAGATTTTTATACCTATTTATGACATGGCAAGATCTGGACCGTCCATCAGCAAGGGGCATGAATATCTGAGCGATCTGACGACTCGAGTAGCTCGGAGGTGCTTTTCTCCGTATGGGTAGCTCGGTAGCTCGGTAGCTCGGTAGCTCGGCGCTTCGCTGGCTACCGAGCTACGTGGCCAGATCTGGGATGTCCATCACGGCGCGAATCACGATGCACAAGACTCAGATCACGAGAAAACATTTTTTTGTCGTTTTGTAGACGTGGCGAAATCTGAGCCGTTCATTAGCTTTTGGCGTGAATCTTGGGACAATCTGACGTTCCAAGAAGTTCGGCGGCATTTTTTCTCCAGTGCGGAGGTCGGTACCCCGGTAGCTTGGCAGAGTGGCTCGGTAGCTCGGCGTTTCGTGGGCTGCCGAGCTACGTGGCTAGATCTGGAGCGTCCATCACGGCGCGAATCACGATGCACGAGGCTCAGATCACGAGAAAACGTGTTTTTTTTGTTTTGTGGACGTGGCAAAATTTGAGCCGTCCATCAGCTTTTGGTGCGAATCCAGGGACAATCTGACGGTCCAAGGAGCTCGGAGGCATTTTTCCTCCAATGTGGAGGTCGGTGCCCCGGTAGCTTGGTAGGTCGGCGCTTCGTGGGCTGCCAAGCTACGTGGCTAGATCTGGAGCATCCATCACGGCACGAATCACAATGCACGAAGGTCAGATCACGAGAAAATGTATTTTTGTCGTTTTGTGGATGCAGCAAAATCTGAGCCGTCCATCAGCTTTTGGCACGAATCCTGGAACAATCTGATGGTCCAAGGAGCTCGGAGGTATTTTTCTCCAATGTGGAGGTCGGTGCCCCGGTAGCTCGGCAGAGTATCTCAGTGCTTCTATGGCTGCCGAGCTGTATGGCCAGTTCCTGGGTTGTTCCCGCCCTTCTGCATTCTATCGTTTAGCCTTCTTAATGGGCTTGAGTGGGCCCAATACGTTAGAAACCCAAGAGTCGCCCTCTTTTTACTATAATTCCCCCCCCCCACCATTTCTCCCACTCTTTCACTTTTCACTCAAAAAAACTTTTGCTCTCGAGTCGCTCCGCTAGCGGTGATTTTCGCTCTTAGGTGGTTGTGCTAGCTGTCGCAGCGTGGCAAGGAAATTTCCGGCGAACTATTCCGACCGAGAACGTCACATCAAGGTAAATATATATATTTTAAATTATATATATATATATATATATATATATATATATATATATATATATATATATATATATATATATATATATTTCAAGATGTCTAGAGTGTCCTCGGGTAGCGAAGCCTCTTCCTCGGGAGGGCAGAGTGAGCAGCGGTTAGTAGCTCCAGCCGTTCAAGAGGAGGGGGCAGAAGTGCTGAGCCGAAAGAGGGGGATGGAGATAATAGGGTCGTCCGAGGTCGAGCCGGTCGCTCCGCTCATCAAGGAAAATGGGAAGGAGGCGGCTCGGTCTGTAATTGTCGAGACAGTGGTAGAGTCTGTTAGACGGGGAGGAGAAGTGGGTTGCCTGCCAACGGAGATATCAGGCCATGGGGGGATCAGGCAGTATATCGGTGACCTGTTGATGAAGACCATCTATGGGAGATCGGAGACGTACGAGGAGAACGAGCCGAAGGAGGTTACCGAGGTTGACGACATCGCCTCGGTTCTGACGGAGAGGGACCTGCTTCGAATACGGAAGAGCTTCGTGATACCCCCGAAGTACACCTTAATCCTCCCCGAGCCCGGAGTGCGAGCGTGCACGGTGTTCACGCCTGACACGTGCATCTTTGCCTACGACGCGCTAAATGTAGGCCTGCGCCTTCCCCTTCATCCCTTCGTGACCGAAGTGCTTCGGTGGTATGGAATGAGCCCGATCCAGTTCATGCTGAATATGTGGCACCACATGAACAGGTTTCTACTCTAGTATCGGACGGCAAAGGTGGAGCCTCAGCTTGTCGTTCTCTGAAGTTTGTATCGGATCAACCGAATGAGCAAGACGGAACACCGATACTATTTGTCGCCACAAAAAGGCGTCAAATTGATAGAGAATCCGGACTCTATCAAGTCGTTGAAGGGCAAGTATTTTTTGATCCGAGGCCCCTTGGCGTGGGACTTTCTGACCAGGTGGAAGGAGGATGTGCCAAAGTGGGCGAAGTCCGAGCCGGTGTTGACTCCGGCCGAGGTAGAAGTTATGATGAAGCTAATTGACCTCCCGACCCTGAGCTGGAAGGATATGACCGAGGAGGTGCTCCACGGGTCGGGCCTCAGTCCGATCGACCTGAGTACGCTCCGGACATCTTGTTCTTTTGTTTACTTTCTATACCTTGTGTATTTTTGTCTTAACTTTGTTTTCTCTATTTGGCAGAGGCTCCGAACATGGATTTCAGGGCGATCATGGCCGAGCAAAACACGGCTTCTGACGCTAAGAAGAGGAAGAGGATGACCGCGGGACCTTCGTCTGGCCGACCTGCCAAAGTGTCCTCCGCCGCGGTCGAGACTGTAGACCTGGTGTCTCCTCAGCGATCTGCCTCGGCTACCGCTCTTCCTCTGCCGACCCTGTCTGAACCCTTAGCCGAAGGCTTTTCTTTCTCGGCAGTGTTGGCGCTCGAGGCCCCGCCCCTCACCGATAAGGTCGAGGCAATTCTGACCGAGGGGCACAAGAAGCTCTTCGTCCCCGACTGGCGGGTGATGAACCATGATGGCTTCTTAGGGGACTCGGCCATAAGCATGCAGGCCTTGCACCACCTTTCGACCCCGAAGGACCGAGCAGCAATGAAGGTGGGGACAACGGGCGACGACGCTCTCGAGATAGCTCGGGCGACCATGTCGGTGAGTCTCTAAGTTGATTTTGTTGACAACTCAAAAAAATTTCTAAGTCTTTTGCTCGGTTTTCATCGCTCTTTTTCCTCTTTTGTTTAAATCACGTGCCACTTTAGCCACCTCCTCAAGCAATATTCTGAGCAGGAGAAGGAGCTGAAGCTAATATACGACAGGGACCGAGCCGAGAGAGCGAAAGTCATGAAGCTGTACAAGGCGGAGCAGCATCGTTCGGAATCCTTGGCAGCTCGGGTCGCACACTTGGAGGCGGCCCTGGCACAGGCGAACAAGAAGATTGCCTCGGAGGCGGCCCTGGCGGACGAGGAGAGGGAAAAGGCGAAGAAGGCCTTGGAGGAGGTGATGCGGGAGAAGGACGAGGCGGTGGAGATGGCGAAGGCGGAGATAGAGGCCGAGGCGAAGAAGCATATGATGGCGAATATGGAGAAGTCATACACCACTGCGCTTGAGCACGTCGAGGCTCGAGTCCCCGGCTTTGATAGGTAGGGATACGGGCTGTGGGGTCCGGCTGACGATGAGGACCTCGACACCGATCAAGAGGTCGAGGACGAGGAGGGGGAGGAGCAAGCAGGCGACGATGCTGTGGCCGGCCCCGAGGCCGTAGTGGTGGAGAAAAGGGGTGATGAGGCTGTGGCCTACCCCCAGGCCGGAGCGGTGGAGGAAGGGAGGCGACCACCGAGGAGCCTATCACCGAGCCACCACCCAAGGTGGCCCCTTGACTTTAGTTGTCTCGTATTTTTGTTTTCTTTTCTTGTATTGCATTATAGCGGACTGGCCACCGCTTTTTTGTATGAATGAAACCTTCTATTTTGACTAAGTGTTGGGGATATTTTGAATTCCTTGATTATCTAACTCTTGAGTCTCGCACTATGCTCACCTAGGCTTAGTCTTGAAGTTTTGGCTATGTGTTCGCAAAATTTTCGAAATTTGGCTAAGTGTTCACGTCGCCTTGCCTTGAAGTTTTTGGCTAAGTGTTCACCGCGGTTTCACTTTGAAATTTTCAGATCGTCGAAGTGACGCAACTCACCGTAGTGCCTTATGTGACCGAGGTGACTCGTCTCGAGGCCGGCCTAGGGGCGATGAAGTTGTGCCTCGCTAAAAACCGAGAGCAGATTTACGAAGTCGAGTGGGGGCTTCACAGAGCCGAACGTGAGCGGAATCATCTACGACTAGTCTTAGGCTATCGAGACCACGAGATCCGGCGGTTAGAAGAGCGGCTCAGGGAGACGACCTTCGAAGGTGATGATTATGGTTCGTCGACAGCCGTTAACCAAGGCCTGAGGCTTAGGCAACTCCGTCATTCTCTGACTAAGATGATGGCGAAGAGAGATGAACTGGCAGCTGAGAGAGACGAATTGACGGCAGCGAAGAACAAGCTTACGGCAGAGAGAGATAAGCTGACAACAGCGATGGACAAGCTGACGGCGGAGAGAGACGAGCTGAAGAGGGTGACTGTCGATAAGAGTATTGAGGTTACTCATCTTTGTTGGATTATCACTGACAACTCTGGTAGGGCGGGCTCAGCGTGGCTGCCTCTCTTGAAGATAACTATGAAGGACGATTCACTGAAGGAACGAATCGTTGAACTTGAGGCGGAGGTCACTCGTCTTAAGCCTCAACCCGAGCGTGTCAACGTTAGAAGCACCTCATGCACGTGGGAAGAGAGCGATAGAGGAATTTCTTTTTACGAGCTTGCGACTCGCTTGCTCGTTACCCGTCAGAGCCCTAGTGATGCACAAAGTGGGGTGGCGGCTTCGTCGAGCGGAGCGTTCGTTGGGGCTACCGTCGGAAGCAGTGCAGAAGATGCGTCTCAGCATGCCGGCCTAGAGACGAGAGCCGAGGTGAGATGTCGGCAGTATAGCGTTCGTCGTCCCCGGGTGTCTCTAAACCGAAGTATCCCCATCCCTAGGAGGCGTTGAAGTAGTTCTCTATAGTCTTATACTTTTTGTTCTTCAAGTTTTGTAATTCGTCGTAAAGATGAGTAGTTGGCCATGCAACTTGACTTGTTCCTCAAACTTTATAGAAATAATACTTGTTTTTTGCACTTGTGTGTTTGTTAGCATCTATGGTTGTCGATAGTTGTAGGAGTACTCCTGAATGACGAACCACTTGTTACTCGCTTACGAGCGAGTACCAGAAGCAGAGTCGAGCCATGTATTGGACTCCGAACTCGTCGTTTAAGAGAGAGATTCAACGGTTGTGGGAGCAGTTCCGAACGGCGAACCACTTCTAACTTGCTTACGAGCAAGTTGGGAAGCGGAATCGAGCCAAGTGTTGGACTCCGAACTCGTCATTTAAAAGAGAGATTCAACGGTTGTGGGATCAGTTCCGAATGGCAAACCACTTCTAACTTGCTTACGAGCAAGTTGGTGAAGCGGAATCGAGCCAAGTGTTGGACTCCGAACTCGTCGTTTAAGAGAGATTGAACGGTTGTATGAGCATTTCCGAATAGCGAACCACTTCTAACTCGCTTACGAGCAAGTTGGTGAAGCGGAATCGAGCCAAGTGTTGGACTCCGAACTCGTCGTTTAAAAGAGAGATTCAACGGTTGTGGGCGCAGTTTCGAATGGCGAACCACTTCTAACTCGCTTACGAGCAAGTTGGTAAAGCAAAATTGAGCCAAGTGTTGGACTCCGAACTCGTCGTTTAAAAGAGAGATTCAACGGTTGTGGGAGCAGTTCCGAATGGAAAACCACTTCTAACTCGCTTACGAGCAAGTTGGTGAAGCAGAATTGAGCCAAGTGTTGGACTCTGAACTCGTCGTTTAAAAGAGAGAATCAACGGTTGTGGGAGCAGTTCCGAATGGCGGAGCACTTCTAACTCGCTTACGAGCAAGTTGGTGAAAAGGAATCGAGCCAAGTGTTGGACTCCGAACTCGTCGTTTAAAAGAGAGATTCAACGGTTGTGGGAGCAGTTTTGAATGGCGAACCACTTCTAACTCGCTTACGAGCAAGTTGGTAAAGCGGAATCGAGCCAAGTGTTGAACTCCGAACTTATCGTTTAAGCCAATACAGTTGGGGTATTAAACAGAGATAAATTGAGCACAAGAGAATTATTATTCATAAGAAACTCTTTATTAAATATTGCTAATCGGCTGCTTCTAAGTTGCGGGCCGTTATTACAATGGAAAAACAAATAGAATAGCCTTAAAACTGATGGTGCTTGGAGAGGTGTTCACACACCCTCATGGTACTTCAGTAAATGATCGGCGTTCTATGTTCTTGGTACCTTCCTGCCCCCGAGGTCTTCAAGTTGGTACGCTCCGGGGCGAACTATCTTGGAGACCTTGTATGGTCCTTCCCAATTTCGGGCTAGCTTGTGCCTTTTACTGGAGAACAAGATGGCTAGCTTGTGCCTTTTACTAAGTCCCCATCCTTAAGGTCCGTAGGACGGACTCTTCTGTTGTAGGATTGCTCGATCCTTTTTCGATAATTCTCTTGGCAGATCGTGGCTCTCTCGCGGAGTTCATCGATAAGATCCAGGTTGGCTCAAAGCTCCTTTGCGTTCTGCTCTTCATTGTACGCAATTAGGCGGGGGGATGGCAAACCAACCTCTAAGGGGATCACGGCCTCGGATCCGTAGGTGAGGATGAAAGGCGATTCCCTTGTGGGGGTTCTCTTTGTAGTGCGGTAGTTCCACAGCACGTTAGGAAGCTGCTCTACCCACAATCCTTTAACCGACTTATTTAGTCTCTTCTTGATGTCCGAGAGGATTTGCTTGTTGGCGTTCTCTACTTGGCCATTGGATTGAGGGTGGGAGACAGAGGAGAACCGCTGCTAAATGCTGAGGTCTTCACAAAAGGAGCGGAATGTTGCCCCCGCAAATTGTGTTCCGTTGTCTTTCACCAAGACTCGGGGTATGCCAAATCTGCAGATTACGTTCTTCCAGAAGAACTGTTGCACCCTGTTCTCAGTAATGGTCGATAGTGGTTCTGCCTCAATCCACTTGGAGAAATAGTCGATTGTCACAACTAGGAACTTGAGCTGGCTTGGTGCCGGTAGGAACGGACCCAGCAGGTCCATTTCCCACATTGCAAAGGGGGTTGGACTTGAGAGGGAAGAGAGTTGAGCTTGCGGTAGGCGACGGATAGTGGAGAATTGTTGAGAGGGGCCACATTGTCGGACATGTTGCTCGGCTTCCCAAAGGAGGGTAGGCCAGAAGTACCCATAATTCAAGACTTTTCAGGCGAGGGACCCTGATCCCAAATGGGCTCCGCCTATCCCTTCGGGGAGTTCTTTCAGAGCATACAGGGCTTCTTCTGGAGATAGACATCTCAAGTAGGGTCTGTAGAATCCCATATTTTCAAATATTATTTTAAATATTTGAAAATGAATTAAAATGATTTTCTGGAGATTTAATAAATATTTTCTAAAGAGTTATCTTTTTGCACGTGCAAAACACGTGCAAATATTTTCTTGAGAATTTCAAAAGTCAAGTTTTCCTTATGAAAAATTATTATTTAATATTTGTGATTTGTTTAGTATTTTTCAGATTTTTCTAAAATGAATTGGGCCTATTTGCAATTTTTGAGAAAAGAAGGACCTTTTTGCAAAATTGACATTTTTAAGGGTTAAAGTGCAAATAATATTTCCTGGACGTTTTGAACAGTACCAATCGAGATTTACTAGTATATTTTACTTTTAAATCCTAATTTAAATGGTTTTTATTGGGTTTCCAAGAATAGAACTATATATGTAAAATTACATTTTGAAAGGACTATTTTGCAAATGTATTCCTAAACCCTAAAAACAATATTTCCGGCCTATATAAGAGAGTTTGCAGCCGTCATTCGCTGCACAACTCAGATTTTATTATATCTTTTATTGGTGATTGAAGAGAAAGATTTGGATCTAGCAAAAAGAAGGCTTTTTCGTCGGATCTCTTCAATTCAAAAGTGAGTGATATGAACTTTGTTTTATTGATTGATTTTTGTGAATGATTGTGTGTTGTTTGGTTTCGACATCTTTTTTATTTAGTGTATCTTGTATGTGAACGTTGCAATAGTTGTTATTTGTACGATGTATGTAAAATCTATGAACGTTTAGTAGATCTTGATTAATGAATTCTTTATTGCTTAAAAGCCTATTAAGATTTGAGTATGGTTGAGATCGGATGGATGAACATCTGGATTTTGTGTTTACAAAGTAGATCTTGGTTGGAGTTGTGAAAAGAATTCAGTATCTAGAAACCCTAATGGAAGAATTAGGAATTGAGAACTTGAGTTTGACATATTTGATAATTTGAGTAATATATCCATAATGGGGATTAATTGAGATTTGTCAATCTACCTGAATACGAATTATTTTCATGAACAAAGAATCTTTAGAAAATTTCAGTTTTGATTATTGTATTCAGATCTAAATTATGAAAACTGTAGGCCGATAGTCGACTGGTCTACTATTCAGTCGACTGGTACGACCCAGCTGCTGTATCTTTAGTTTTTCTTGAAAATTTGTTCTGGACAGTCGACTTAGACCCTTTACAGTCGACTGGTACACTTAGAAATTATTTTTCAAAGTTATCGTAGAATTTCTCTCTGGTAAGTCGACTTATGTTCTTATAAGTCGACTTATGTCTCCTTTAAGTCGACTTATGTTTTTATAAGTCTACTTATGATTTTTATAAGTCATCTTATAGTGTTGGTAAGTCGACTTATGTTTTTATAAGTCTACTTATGATTTTTATAAGTCATCTTATAGTGTTGATAAGTCGACTTATGTTTTTATAAGTCTACTTATGATTTTTATAAGTCATCTTATAGTGTTGGTAAGTCGACTTATGTTTTTATAAGTCTACTTATGATTTTTATAAGTCATCTTATATTGCTGGTAAGTCTTCTTATGATTTTTATAAGTCAACTTATAATACTTAACTTATTTTCTTAAAATTACTGAATTCCCCTCTGGACAGTCGACTGGTGACCTTTTGCAGTCGACTGGTACTGATACTTTTCTAAGGTATTTTGATGTTCTTTAAACAACTATATCTTTAAACGTTTTGGATCTATAACCTACCCTTATAAATATTATTCTTCTATAGAACATATGTTTTCAATATATTTTATTGATTTGGATTATGGAATTTATTAAAGACTTGGGTTTGTTGAGTGGAGAGATTTCTCCTTGATCGTTTGACGATGAATTAGTGAGTTTTGGTTCTGTTTGAGATTTATTGAGATGGGCCTGAGGGGTCTTGGTTAGTTGTTGTTTTGAGTTATTTAGATATTTGCGTGTCGAGGGTCTACGGGCCTATTCACGGAGCATGCAGGATGCATTTGCGTGTCGAGAGTCGGCAGACCTATTCACAGAATGTATCGGGTGTATCTGCACGTCGAGGGTCTTGCAAACCTATTCGTGGGGTACATAATATTTAGATGTTCGCGTGTCGAGGGTCTACGGGCCTATTTACGGAGCATGCAGGGTGCATTTGCGTGTCGAGGGTCGGCAGACCTATTCACGGAATGTATTAGGTGTATTTGCACGTCGAGGGTCTTGAAGGCCTATTCGTGGAATACACAGCAGTGAGATGATTCTCCGGTACATGTTGTTGTTGTTGTTCTTGAGCTATCCTACTTGATGCTTGCGTGTCGAGGGCGGTGACGCCTATTCGCGAAGTATTCGGAATCTTGTTGCCCATCACAGTAGCGGGATTGGTTGCATATGGAGTTGTGTTTTCTTAACTTGGTTTTGTGCATGTGTTCCCTGTTAGTGACTGACAAACGAGTATTTGGCAGAGAACAGTCGACTGGTCCCCTAAATAGTCGACTGTACAGTACAGTTGAGCTGTACTTGTTTGAGAGTGATTGATAGAAGGGTATCTGATCGATGGTATCGTTTCTCGACTTGGTTTCATGCGTGTACTTTACTATCGTTTCTTACTTCACAATACATGTTTAGTTTATGTATCTTTGTTCAGTACATGTTGCTTAAGAAATCATGTTTATTGTTTATTTATGTTTGTTGTTTATATCACTCACACCATTTATGGCTGACCCCTTTAGTTTGGGGGTTAGGGTTCAACTCTAGCCTCATATGATGCAGGTTGTTGCTTAGAGTTGGAGGCTTGGATGCTTGGGTTAGCTTTAGAGATTATGAGTGATATAATAGAGCCTTGTGTAATTTTGTAAAGAGGAGTGTTGTAAAGGAAAGTTGTAATTCAAGGTGTTTGTATTTCCGCTGCATTTGAAAAAGATTGTTGTAATAAAGTTTGGAATAAAATAATTTGTGTTTTTGGGCTATGCATATTGTTACATTGAAGTTGATGCTGGGATTGTGCCACGTATTTTCTAAGTTATCATATTAGAAATTCGGGGCGCTACAGGGTCGACCATCTACTTGGGTATAGGAGCGTTTGTACAAGACTCCCTCAATGGGGGTGTACCGCTGCGGTCTTGTTCGGATTTGGCGAGCTTCTTTGGGATCTTCAGGAAGGCTCCCGTCTCTGAGGAACTCAACTAGAGGCCTCATCCAGTTATTTTCGAGTTGGATCGGCAGCGACTCCATTGAGTCGGGGGCTTCTCCTTCGATGCTGGGCCTTAGAAGAACTTCAATCAAGATGGTCTGCTCGAGCCCTTGGAGGGAGGAAGTAGATAGTTTCGAGAGGGCAGCTGCCTGGGTGTTCTCCTCTCGGGGATCCGCTGGAGTTGTGCTTCCTCGAATGAAGCCATGAGACTTTTGACCTTGGTTAGGTACTTGGCCATACGGTCTTCTCCTGTCTCGTATTCTCCCAAGACCTGATTCACCATGAGCTGAGAGTCGCTGAACATTCAAACACGCTTTTCCCCTGCTTTGCGAGTCATGCCCAGGCCCGCTATGGGGGCTTCATACTCGGCCTCGTTGTTGGAAGCCTTGAAATTGATGCGGAGAGAGTATTGGAGGATGAAGTCTTCTAGAGCCGCCAGGATAACTCCGGCTCTGCTCCCTTTAGTGCAAGAAGACCCATCCACATACACCGTCCAGATGGGTGGCCCATTTGTCGCTTGACTGACCTTAGAGATCGTGCTTTCGACTATGAACTCGGCTAGCGCTTGAGCTTTGATAGCAGTCCGAGGCTGATAGGATATGTTGTGTTGACTCAGCTCGATTGACCACTTCATGAGACGTCCGGAGGTCTCAGACTTATACAGGACCTGCTTGAGCGGCTAGTCGGTGAGGACGACCACCGAATGGGATTGGAAATAGGGACGAAGCTTTCAGGCCGCCATAACCAGAGCGTAGGCTATCTTCTCCAACCTCGAATAACGGAGCTCGGCATCTCTGATGACCTTGCTCACGTAGTTGATAGGCTTCTGTGCCTTGTCTTCTTCCCTCACTAGGACAGCACTGAGGGTCTGTTTGAAGGACGAGGTAAAGGGTTTCCCCGGGTGTTGGCTTGTTGAGGATGAGGATGCCGAAGAGGGTGTTGGCAAAGGCACAGCGGGAAGGTCGGTCGGAGATGACCTTCCACCTCTCCCACCCCTGTCGACGTCGTCTCCCGAGAAGAAGGCTCGTCTTCGCCGGAAGAAGCGGAAGCTAACTATCCTAGACAGTCCTCCTTCGCAAGATAAATATGCACCCAGACCGGGGCTCGAGTTCCCCCCAGTCTCCTTCAAAAATCTGGGGTCGATCCGGACATATCCTGATGATATCAAGGACATCGACCCCATCCCTCCCGTACCAGGTGAAGAGAGCCGGGTGAATATTCGGATGGACAGCATCTCGTGCATCTTGAGGGCGGACTATCTCCACATTCTGAGGGCCTCTTATTTCATCTCGCGGGAGTTCGAAGTCTTCATACCGAGCCCTGGCATTTGGCCCACCACGGTTCTAGCACCGAGTTTTTGTATGTTTCCTGAGGATGACTTCGCCTCGGGCCTGAGGCTGCCTCTGCATCCCTTTATTAAGAGGGTCTTGAATTGGGCGAAGCTATGCTCCATGCAGTACGGCTCGAACTCTTGGAAGCATTTGATTTTTTTATCCTGAGGTGCCAAGAGAAGGGGGTGAAGCCGAGGTTGACGTACTTCCGAGCCATCCTAGGGATCAGTTCACTCAGAGATTAGGAAGGGATTTTCTACTTCTCACCCAAGCCGCACAAGAAGGTCATGCACGGCCATCCGGATTCTATCAATAGGTGGAAAGAGAAGTATTTTGTGGTGCGGAGTGAGAAGGCTTGGGGAATACCCACCCAGTGGAGCTTCTTCAAGCCGTACCATAAACCTCCGAAGCGAAGCGACTTGACAGCAAAGGAGTGGAAGCGAGTGGAGAAGATAGTTAGGGGGCACAGTATTGCGTGGCCTCGAGTGACCGAGCTACACCTCGCCCGGGCCGGACTGAGCCCGGCCGACCCTAGTATGTTTCGTTCTGAATTTTTCATCTTTCTGCCTTCGTGTTAACTTTAGCCTCCTTTTTTTATCCTTGCAGAGATGGCTTCCGAACAGGTGGATGATAAGCGAGCCTTGCTGGCCGTTACCGCGAAGGCGAGGGCGGATATGCAGAAGAAGAAGAAGGCGGAGCAAAAGAAGCTGGCCGCTCAGGCCGAGGGGTCCGCCAAGGCCCTGGCCCTGGTAGCCGAGGAGCCTTCTCGTGCAAAAAAGGCCAAGAAGCATCACCACCCCCCCCACACCGAGGGCGCCTCGGGATGCAGGGGGCAGTTCAGGAAAAACTGTTGATGCCCCGGGGAAGGGGCTTCCCCCGCCACGCCCCACCGCCGAGGAGATGGTGGGCCAACAGGGACTGTGGCCCTTCGCCCCTGATTGGTCGATCGTGCGGAGGGACAGTCTGTTCGATGGACCAGTGGCGGTAGAGTTCATCACGAAGGCCGACACTGAGCGTGACTTCATGGCGCTGGCGTCGCAGACGGCCTAGCAGGTCTTCATGCACTGGTCCCAAGCGCATATTTCGGTAAGTTAGTCCGGCACCTTCTCCCCTGGTTTTGAACTTGGTGGAATTTTTCTGATCTCTTCCCCCTCGGACAGGCGATGCTCCATGGTCAGCACTTCCAAAAGTGCTTGGAGAAGGAGATCTAGATCGAGAGGAGGAACGCGGAGAAGTACCTCCGTGAGCTGAACAAGGCTACGGACGATCTGAAAGAGGCTCGGACCATGTTGACCGTTCACGAGGCCCAGATAGCCTCGCTCTCCGACATCCACAAGGCGGACGTGGATCGTCTCAAGGAGAGGATTGAGGAGGAGGCAGAGAAGGGGCGGAAGGCCCTGAAGAGGATGGAGGCGACCTCGGCGGAAGCTCTGATTATAGCGCAGGACGAAACGTATGAGTAGGCCAAGCCGCACTTCAGGCAGATCTACCCCGAGCAGAGCGTGGACCACCTCTACTATGGTTGGGAGGCGAACCTTTCGCCGACCCCGGGGGGCGATGAAGCGGGGGGCGTCCAGGCCGAAGATGAGGTGCCACCCCCCCTTAAGAATAAACTAGTTTTTTCTTCTTCTTTTTTGATGTAAATGCCTCAATCGGACTGGCCACCGCGGCTTTTGTATCAACTTTTTTGAAAGAAATGAAATATACTCTTTTTTGGGCCGAAGCTTCGTGACTTATGCATTTTTTTCTCTTTGTGATTGTTTGTTTTCTCTTGTCCTTGGATAGACGCACGAGGCCTTGGGAGCTGGCCCGATTTCTGCCGAGGTATCCCGGGTCCGAGCAGGGAAGGAGGCTATGGACATGGCTCTGGCTCGCCAGCGAAAATAGGCTTGTGATCGAGCGGCCGCTGTAAATTACTTCACGAACAAGTCTAGGGAGCTCAGTCTGGAGGCGGCTCGTCTGAAGAAAGCTATAGCCGACCGAGACTGGTGGGTAATCGAGACGGACTGGTCCATCTCGGATGCCTCGAGCGGGCAGTCGGCTTCGGAGTCTTTCCTTCGTGAGGCTGTGATTGAGAAAGAGCTAGAGATCCGAAGACTGAAGTTGGTGTTGGGCGCGGGTTTGATCGAAGAGGCAAGCAACTCCACGTCGGGGCGGTCTCCGATGTTTTTAATTGAACCAGCCCAGCCAGATGACGCAGGAAGCTCGGTGGCCGAGGTCTCTACCCAGGTCGGTCCGGCCGAACGTGAGAGGAGCCCCGAAGGACGTGCCGAGTTTGAGTTTTCCAGCCGAGTGTGAGTGAGCCGCAAGTTGTTCTTTGTATCTGTACCGACTTTCATTGAGTTGTAAGCAATGAGTAATAATAAGAACATTTGATTCTCTAAACTCTGATTGTCTCGGTCGTCGAAGGTGGTTGCCGTGCTTGTTGCGAAGGGTCGCTACTGAGGTGACTTGGTGCAACGAGCGCATATGCAGTGGCATATGGCCTGTCGACAAGTCATTAATGGCGACATTTCTCCTTTCCATGAACATTTATGGCGACGTTTCGCCTTCCGCCGTTTCGCATTCCCAGACGCATTAATTACACCCCTCAGGGGGCTATATAATCCCCTCCCCCCAAGCTGGTTGTTTAAGAAGTGAGTGGCTGATCAGTCGCTTAACTTTGGGTGCCTGACGAGGGCGGGCGCCCCGAACATAATCTTTTTCCGAGGTCTCCGGATTGGAGGCACACCAATCACCCTCGAACAATTCGGGGTTCGGGCCTTGAGGGCCGGAGGACCCCGAGGGGTTCGTTGGTGAGTGGTGGGCCGGCCGATCAGTTCGAAGGCTTGGAGAGAACTGAGGTCGGTGGCGTTCCTGCCGTCCTCGAACAGTTCAGGGTTTTGGGCTCGTACAGAGCCGTAAACCCCGGGTTGTTTGTGGGCAAGAGGAGGGTCAACGAAAGGCCTCGGGGCGAGGAGAGCCGAGGTTCGGCGGCCCTCCTGCTGTCCTCGAACAGTTCGGAATTTTGGCTTGTAAAAGCAGTAAACCCCGGGTTGTTCGCGGGCGAGAGGAGGGTCAAACAACCGACCCGAAGCTCGAGGCGTCTGCCGAGGCGGATGCTCTAAAACAATAAAAATTTTGTTGAAACAGAAAGGGTTATGGATCGGAGCCGAGCGTATTGGCCGAGCGGCTTCAGAGAGCCGCGGTCATGCTCCGGTTTTAATGACGAGGCACCATTGGTTGCCAGGGAGAAGGCCAGTAACGGGCGTAGCCACGGGCGTTAAGGTCGGGGTGCTTTGGGAGAAAGCCTCCGTCTTGCTCGAGGTCGATGCCGGACTCCCGCACTTGTTCTCAAGAGAGACGGTATGGGTGTAGCTGGCGGTTGCCGCCTTGCGCATAGGTTGATGGACTTGAAGAAGCCCAAACCGTGTGAGGGATAGGTGCTGAGCCCCCACACCGGGGAGAAAGCCAGTAACGGGCGTAGCCACGGGTCATCGCCGAGCATTATGGTCAGGGTGCTTTGGGAGAAAGCCTCCGCCTTGCTCGAGGTCGACGCCGGGCTCCCGCACTTGTTCTCAGGAGAGACGGTATGGGTGTAGCTGGCGGTTTCCGCCTCACACATAGGTTGATGGGCTTGAAGAAGCCCAAACCGTGCGAGGGACAAGTACCGAGCCGTAGGGCTTGCTTCTATTGGACCTGGAGTTGGTCAAGGTACTGCTGCAGGCCAAGCCATAGAAGGTATTGCAAGACAACCCCCCACACTGGGGAGAAAGCCAGTAACGGGCGTAGCCACGGATCGTCGCCGAGCATTAAGGTCAGGGTGCTTTGGGAGAAAGCCTCCGCCTTGCTCGAGGTCGACGCCGAGCTCCCGCACTTGTTCTCAGGAGAGACAATATGGGTGTAGCTGGCGGTCGCCGCCTCGCGTCTAGGTTGATGGGCTTGAAGAAGCCCAAACCATGCGAGGGATAGGTGCCGAGCTCCCACACCGGGGAGAAAGCCAGTAACGGGCGTAGCCACGGATCGTCGCCAAGCATTAAGGTCGGGGGACTTTGGGAGAAAGCCTCCGCCTTGCTCGAGGTCGACGCCGAGCTCCCGCACTTGTTCTCAGGAGAGATGTGTAAGGGAAGCTTTTCTGGCTCATGATGCTATCCGAACGCCGAGCCCCAAGCTTGTAAGAGAAGCTTTTCAGGCTCGCGATGCTGTCCGAGTGCCGCACCCCAAGCTTGTAAGAGAAGCTTTTCGGGCTCGCGATGCTATCCGAACGCCGAGCCCCAAGTTTGTAAGAGGAGCTTTTCGGGCTCGCGATGTTGTCCGAGCGCCGAGCCTCAAGCTTGTAAGAGAAGCTTTTCGGGCTCGCGATGCTATCCGAACGCCGAGCCCCAAGCTTGTAAGGGAAGCTTTTCTGGCTCGCGATGCTATCCGAGCACCGAGCCCCAAGCTTGTAAGGGAAGCTTTTCTGGCTCGCGATGCTATCCGAGCGCCGACCCCGAAGCTTGTAAGGGAAGCTTTTCTGGCTCGCGATGCTATCCGAGCGCCGAGCTCGAGACGTTTTTTGTTGAGAACAAAATTCAAAGCCACAAACTTATTTTTAAGAAAGTTGGCATATTTACATCATACTGGATTTTTACAAAAAACAAGGCACGGCGTGCAGATTACATTAATGATAATTTACAAGGTGGAGGCTAATCTCCTCCTTGGAACTTGATGAGGTGTTCCGCATTCCAGGGCCTCTTGATGGCCTTGCCCTCTGGGTTGGTCAGGCAGTACGTCCCTAGGCGCACGACCTCCGATACTCTGTAAGGGCCCTCCCAGTTCGGGGCCAATTTCATTTTCTGACCGGGACTGGATACCGCCAGTTTTCGGAGGACGAGGTCTCCGAGTTTGATGTCGGTGGGGCGCACCTTCTTGTTGTAAAACTTCTTAATTCTTTGTTGGTAGATGCTTCTTCTAATGGCGGACTTCGCCCTGACCTCGTCTATGAGGTCGAGGTCGTCTCGCAGCTATTTGGAGTTAGCTGTTTCGTCGAAAGCCATGATTCGGGGTGAAGGGATCCCGATCTCCAAGGTAATGAAGGCCATCGAGGATTTGGCGGTTCGCATTCTTGGCCTGACCGTTGGACTGGGGGTGGCATACTGAGGAGAAGCGCTGCTGGATCCCGAGATCTTCGCAGAACTTGCAGAAATGCTTACCCGTAAATTGAGTCCCATTGTCTGTAATGAGCACCTGCGGAATCCCGAACCGACAGACGATGTGTTTCCAGAAAAAATGCTGGGTCTGTCATTCGGTGATCATTGCTAACGGCTCGGCCTCGATCCACTTAGTGAAGTAGTCGATCGCCACAATAAGGAACTTTCGTTGGCCCATTGCTTTTGGAAATGGGCCCACCAAATCCATCCCCCACATTGCAAAGGGGGTCGGACTGGCCATTGACCGGAGGTTTGCCTGAGGAGCCCTTTTCACGGGGGAGAAACGTTGGCAGGGGCCGCACTTCTTGACTAGGGTGAGGGCATCTTGCAGCATAGTGGGCCAGTAATACCCGTGATTTAATGCCTTCCATGCTAGCGAACGGTTTCCCATGTGGCATCCGCCGATCCCCTCGTGCAGCTCCTTGAGGGCATACTTGGCTTCGTCGGGAGTCAGGCAACGGAGGTTGGATCTGCCGTCCGTTGTGGTGTAGGACTTTTTGAAGAGGGTGGCGTTGATCACCGTGAATCTTTCTGATCGGACCCTGACTCGCCTTGCTTCAGCCCGGTCTTCGGGGAGCTCTCCCTTGACTAGAAATTCCTTGATAAGAGTGGTCCAGTCGTTGGGAGGGGCTCCGTCTTCAATGCACAGAACCTCCGGGAAGTCTGTACTTGGCTTCAACAGGACTTCAATCAGGACCGTGCGGTCGAGGCCTTCAAAGGATGAGGAGGCCAACTTCGACAGGGCGTCGACCTGGGCGTTCAGCTCCCGGGGAATCCTCAAGACAGCCGATTCGTCGAAGGACATTAGTAGGCGCTGGACCACGGCCAAGTACTTGATCACCCGATCGTCACGGGCCTCGTAATCCCCGGTAATCTGGTTGACCACCAGCTGAGAGTCACTAAAGGTCCTGATCTGTCTGACGCCGGCCTGATGAGCCAGGTTGAGCCCGGCGATCATGGCCTCATATTCAGCCTCGTTATTTGAGGCCGAAAAGTTGAGGCGGAGGCAGTATTGAAGGAGGAAACCATCTGGACCCCTAAGAATGATGCCCGCACCACTCCCCGCTTTGCAAGAGGAGCCGTCGACGTAAACTTCCCACGTCGGGTCGGCTTCCTGACTTGTGGGTTGCTCGGAGATTGTGCATTCTGTGATGAACTCGGTGAGGGCTTGTCCTTTGATTGCCGTTCTTGGCTGGTAGCCGATGTCGTACTGACTGAGCTCGATCGACCACTTGACTAGTCGTCCCGAGCTCTCAGGTTTATAGAGCACCACCTTTAGGGGTTGATCCGTGAGTACCTGGACCGCATGTGCCTAAAAATATGGACGAAACTTTCGCGCAGCCATGACCAAGGCATATGCTACTTTCTCCATCCTGGAATATCTGGTCTTGGCATCGAGCAGAACCTTGCTTACATAGTACAGGGGCTTTTGGACCCCTTCCTCTTCTCGAACAAGGACGACACTGAGCACATTCTCCAAAGCGGAAAGGTAGAGCCAGAGTGGCTCCTTGGTTCGGGCTTGCTGAGGAGAGGAAGGTTGGCGAGGTACTCCTTTAACTGGGCGAAGGCCTCTTGCTGCTGAGTACCCCACTCGAACCCTCCGGTGCCGCGTAGCGCCTTGAAGAACGGAAGGGACTTCTCTCCAGACTTGGAGAGGAAATGATCGATGGCTGCTAGTCTCCCCGTTAACCTTTGGACTTCTTTGACGTTCCTGGGTGGGGCCATGTCTATTATGGCCTGAATCTTTTCGGAATTTGCCTCGATACCACGCTGGCTGACGATGAACCCTAAGAACTTCTCCTAGGAGACGCCGAAGGTACACTTCGCCGGGTTGAGCCTCATGTTGTGGGTTCGAAGGATCCCAAAGGCCTCTTCCAGGTCAGCGACGTGGTCCTGTCCTTACTGACTTTTGATGAGCATGTCATCTACGTATACCTCCATGTTACGTCCGATTTGATCTGTGAAGACTCGGTTGACGAGCCTCTGGTAGGTGGCACCGGCGTTCTTCAGCCCGAAGGGCACGACCCGGTAGCAGTATAGTCCCCGGTCCGTGACGAAGGACGTCTTGGCGATATCGAGAGGAAACATTTGGATCTAATTATAGCCCGAGAAGGCATCCATGAAGGATAAGAGCTCGTGGCCCGAGGTGGCATCGATCAGTGCATCAATGCTGGGGAGAGGGAATGGATCCTTGGGGCATGCCTTGTTGAAGTCGGTGAAATCTATGCAGATCCTCCATCTCCCGCTCGCCTTCTTGACCATGACGATGTTCGCCAGCCACTCTGGGTAGCTGACCTCTTGTACGAAACGTGCGGACAAGATCTTCTCCACTTCCGTGTTTACTGCCTGCTATCGCTCAAGAGCAAACTTGCGCCGCTTTTGGACAACTGGTTTCGACCCGGGGATCATGCTGAGTTTGTGCATGATGAGATCCTCGGAGATCCCGAGCATGTCAGAGGGCTTCCAGGCAAAGAGGTCGACACTGCGACGAATGCAGCTGATCAGGGCGATCTTGAGGTCGGGCGCGAGGGAGCAACTTACTCGGAAGTGCTTCGATGCATCCTCTGTCTCGAATGAGATATCTTCTAGCTCGTCAGCCGGCTCTGGTTCGGGCTGGGTCCTTTCGGGCTCCAGCTCGGCGGCATCGAGGGGAAATACTCCGCTCCCGATCGTCGTCATGTAGCATGAATGCGCTGCTTCTTGATTTCCTCGGACAACTCCGACACCAGTGTTAGTCGGGAATTTCATTTTTTGGTGGTAGTCCGAGGGAACCGCCTGGAGGGAGTAGAGCCCCGGACGGCCGAGTATGGCGTTGTAGGCTGCCTTGATATTCACAACCATGAAGTCCATGGACTCGGTCCTTCTTTTCGGGATCGTGCCTGCCGTGACGTCTAGGGTGACGATACCCTCTATTGTTACGGGGATGCCAGAGAATCCATGCAAGGTGTAGCCGGCCAGCTTCGGCTTCTCGCGGGAGAGCTTCAAGTTCTCGAATACTCCCGGGAATAGAATGTTGACCGAGCTCCCATTGTCCACGAGAATTCGCCGGATCTCAAAGTTCGCCATGCAGAGGCTGATGACGAGCACGTCACAATAAGGGAGCCGGACTCCCTCCAGGTCCTCCCCTGAGAAGGAGACAGGAAGTTGCTGGACCTGGGGAGAGAGAGGGCCTTGGACGGTGTTGACATCTTGAACGAATGTCTTGCGGGAAGTGTTGGATTCTCCTCCCATGGGCCCTCCGTGGACGCAATGCAAGATTGCCTGACCCTCGGGCTCCTCGGGCTCCAGATCACGCTCGGGGCGCTGTCGGGGTGCTCGAAGAGGAGGGGAATCCCTCCTGTTTGTGGTATCCCTCTGTTCCCGGATGCCTTCTCTTTTGAATTCACGGAGGTACCCTCGTTGGATGAGGGCCTCGATTTCGTCCTTCAGGGTGCGACAACGATCTGTGTCGTGCCCGTTGTCCCGGTGGAAGCGGTAGTAGAACTGCTGATCCCTCTTCTTGCTGGTATTGTTGGACGGTCGAGGAGGGTACTGTATGAGGTCGCTGTCTTCAATCGCTAAGAGGATTGTCGACACGTTCTGCGTTAGCGGAGTGTACCTCTCGAAGCGGGGGATCGGCGGAACCTTCTTCGCGGCGCCCCCGTCTCTCGGAGCTTTTTTTGCCGGCTCGACCTCGTCGGCCTTGCGCTTCCCCTTCCCGGAAACTTCTTTCTGGTCCTCTGGATTAAGGGCCTATTCGGCTCGGATGTACTTTTCGACCCGGTTGAGGAAGTCAGGGAAGTCTATCGGCGGCTTCTTCGCCAGGGAGGCCTTCAGCTTTCCGTGTCGGACGTTGTGCCGGAAGGCTGCCGAGGCAACCCCAGGGTCGAAGGAGGATACCGACCTTGCCTCGGCAGTGAACCTTCAGACGAACACCCGGAGTGACTCCCCTTCCTTCTGCCGGAGGCCAAGTAGGGACGCATTTGTTCTTTTGGCCTTTCGGCTGGTTACGAAGTGGGCGAGAAAGTTGCCCTCTAGCTGGTCGAAAGAATAGATGGAGCCGGGGGGGAGCTTGGAGAACCATTCCCAAGCCAGACCCGAAGGGTGGCTGGGAAGGCTCGGCACAGGGGGGATCCGATGCGCTGTGAATCATCATGAGGATTTTGAAGCCCTCCATGTGATCAGCAGGATCGCCCTCGCCTTCATAGGTCTCAAATTGAGGTGGACAAAAATTCCGGGGTATTTCCGTCTGCAGGATGTGGGCGGAGAAAGGAGGTCGAATCGGCCTGTACCCCTGAGCGGTCCTTGGGCCGCCATTGCCAAAGTGGTCGAGGCGATCCTTCATTTCTTGGAGGCGCTTCAAAATGTCGTCGTCATACTCAGGTGGGATTGTTGAGGGGCGAGACACGCTGGCCTCGGCATCCGACCGTGTGTGGGAACGGCGGACGTTCTCATCGACGGGGACCCCTCGGATGGCCCCCATGATTTCCTTTCGGAAGTCCTGGAACTGCTGGTGGGTGACCGGGGCTCGCCCGACCCGGTTTGGTTGAGCGAGCTGTCGCCGACCGACACGGCTGAGCGCCGGCTCCCGCCCTTGGGACGGAGGTCTTGGATGGTTTGGAGCCGAGTTGGAAGCGGTTCCTCCCCTGTTGTAGCTAGCCTGTCGGTTCAAGATTACCCCTCGTAGGTCGGGTTGGACCGGACGGGAGGCAGTTGGCAGGGGCCCGTGGCTGACCCCTCTGTTGTTCGATCCATGAGCATCGGCAGCGATGCCTTGTGGGGGCACGTCCTGCCGACGTGCGGAGGTAATGGTTCTCGCGGCTTTGGGCGCCATGTGAGCTTGGGTTGACGGGGGTACCGTTGGAGGCAGAGCTCGGGTCGGCGTCCACAGGGGTACCGTTGGAGGCAGTGTTCTGGTCGGCATCTACAATAGAGAGCTTCCCACAGACGGCGCCATCCTGATGCGGTTTGTTTTTGGGAGGCGTGTGGATGCACCAGGCGTGAGTTCTTACTCGATTTGTATTGATAGAGGGAACTCCTATGCAGACGACCCTCGGCCGGGTGAACTGTACGGAAGTAGGCGGTAGTGAGGTGGAGGCTGGATGCTCGGCTCGGATCGGGAGGCTCGGATCCGAGGTCTCGTGTACCTGCAGACGGTCTAGGAACACCGAGGTTGGTCCCGGTGGCAGACCCTCCCGGCTGAGATAGAGTAACAGTAACTAGGGTTTGAGTGGGAAAAGATTGATTACCTGAAAAAGGAGTGGGGGTCTGGTATTTATAGAAGATGCCAACCGGGTCTGGACCCGTTTGGGGCCGGGTCTGGACCCGGTTGCCCGTGGGGGTGAAGCGGTGGAAACCCGGACGGTATAGGGCTGACGTGGCAAGGACCCGGACGATTTCCGGGCTGACGTGGCAGAGGCCCGGGCGGTTTTCCAGTGCTGACGTGGCATATCTGGATGATCTAGAGGCATGCGCATTTTGAGGATGATCATGTGGCACAAGAGGGGCCACGTCATCCAATCCATATCACTTATCTAAAGTTATTTTGAAATAAATTTAACTTTCTTTACATGATAAATCTAATAGATAATCCGAAAGATATCATTTCTTTTATATTACTGAAAAAAATCAGACTTAAATTTTTTAGGCTTTGCGGTAGCAGCAAACAACAAATTGCATATCAGAATATTTTACAATAAAAAATAGTAGACTTTATGATAAATTTTGATAAATTAGGCCAAGTATTGTTACCTTTTATTTTTCTTGCATACCAAAACTGTCCTCCTATCAATCCTATGTCACCTCTCAATTCGTTTGGTCAAAAGAGGTTGCTAGAAATTCATGATCAATCGAGGTCCCAAAAGTACAATTAATCTAAAGAAAGAAACGACTTTGATCATAAGAGGAAGTCTCGTTGAAAGGGATGAGTGTACGTATGATTGTGATGCTTCTTTGCAGGTGTGAGTCATTTTGGTATGTGTGTTGAGTAATGCTAGAGCCACTATCAATTTTACTACATTTTTCTTCACTATCTTAGATGGCACACTCCAATAGGTAGAAAATGATAGAGTAGGTGGGAGAACTCTCTAATATGAATCTGCCACCTAAAGTAGTGAAGGAAATAGTAGTGAATTTGGTAGTGGCTAAAGCACTACTCTTATTAAAAATCTGAAATCAGATTGATGGAGCAATGTGACGTAAGTTACGCTACATCACTTGGCCCACGGGCCCTGGACCAAACTCCCAAGTGGGATGTAGTCGGTGTCGGAATTCTTATTTCCAAAATGACCCACTTTTGAAAGTATTTACCAAACGGATCCACTTTAAAACGTATTTACCAAAATAATCCAAATAACGAGTTTAGTGAAAATACCCGCAGTGTTTGAGATAACGACCGCAGTGTTTGAGATAACGAGTGTAGTCTTAGTTGTCTGTCCACAACTTGTAGAAAAAATATCAAACTAAGACTCGATGTCCGAAACAACGAGCGTAGTTGTACCACATTCCTTGTTTCAAACAGCGACTACGCTCGCTATTTCAGACACCGAGTCTTACTTTGATATTTTTTTTCTCTTAATCAAAACTGGTGCACAAAAATTTACTGCACGGGGTTGAGTTCAGATGGTCAGGCATTCATGTCCGTAGGACGTGCGGGCGCACACAAGCCGCATGTAATCAGTCTATAAATTAGTGAGAGATCTTTATGGATTTGTGCTCTCTTTAGTGAGTACATAAAAATCATATATTTACTTGCTCAAACGGTTATGAGGTGAATGAGAAATTATCTCCCAAAGTGAGACATTTGATGTCTGAAAATGGGTTAAGGGACTTTTGTCCCATATCAGAAAAATTATAAGAAATAGAAGTGTATACATAATAAACCCATTCTAGGCATTGTAAGAAAGCATGCTAGAAGGCTCTCTCTCGCCTGTAGAGAGGGGATAAATCTTGGACACATTATATGTGGCTTGTGTGTGTCTGCACGTTCTGCAGATATGAATATCGGACCATCTGAACCCCACCCCGTGCAGGAATTATTTTTTGCACCAGTTTTGATTAAGAGAAAAAAATATTTTCCAAAGTGGGTCGGTTTGGTAAATACTTTTAAAAAGTGGGTCATTTTGGAAAAGATTGTGAGTGCTGTTGGTAGACCAAACTTTGCAAAAGTGAATTCAGTCAATATGAACACTATATTCAAAGTACGAGGCATGTGTTTAGAAAGACAAATTTTAGTTCAGATTTGTTAGCTAGGAGAAGAAAAACGGCAATTAGATTTTCTCACTGTTGTTAATATGGATCTTGACTTACATAACTGAAGCGGGTGCAAGAGGAGTTTCCTCATATGTGCTGATGAATTTTTGTTTAATATTTCAATAAGTGATCAGGGCTAATTCACATTTTCCTACACTAGGCCTCTTGTCTTGATTAACAATACTAAAAAAAAGGTTAAAGTCATAATACACCACGCCTAATTGGTGCCGGACCATCTGAACCCCAACACGTGTAGGGATTATTTTTTGCACCATTTTTTATTGAGAGGGAAAAAAATACTTTCCAAAGTGGGCCAATTTGGTAAATACTTTCAAAAAGTGGGTCATTTTAGAATAAAATTCGTGGGTGTTGATAGTGGACCAAGCTTTGCAAAAGTGACCCCAGTCAATATGAACATTATATTCAAAGTACGAGGCATGTGTTTAGAAAGGAAAATTTTAGTTCAGATTTATTAGCTAGGAGAGGGACACCGAAATTAGATTTTCCCATTATTGTTAATATAGATCTTAACTTACAACTTAGAACTGAAGCGGGAAAGGGGAGTTTACTTATATCCTCTGATGAATTTTCGTTTAATATTTCAATAAATGGTTGGGGCTAATGCACATTTTTCTAGACTCTGCCTCTTGTATTGTTTAGCAAAAAGAAATAAAAAAGGATAAAGTCATAATACACCGCGCCTAATTGGTCGTCCTGTAGACACGAATGCCGAACCATCTGAACCCCACCCAGTGCGAGGATTAATATTTTGCACTAGATTTGATTAAGATACAAAAAAATACTTTCCAAAGTCGGTCAGTTTAGTAAATACTTTCAAAAAGTGGGTCATTTTGGAAAGAAAATTCATCGGTGTTGATAGAAGACCAAACTTTGCAAACGTGACCCCAGTCAATATGAACATTATATTCAAAGTAGCAGGCAAGTGTTTAGAAAGGCAAATTTTTGTTCAGATTTGTTAGCTAGGAGAGGAAAAACGGAAATTAGATTTTCTCACTGTTGTTATAGATCTTGACTTACAACTTATAACTAAAGCGGGTGCAATGGGAGTTTCCTTATATCCGCTGATGAATTCTTGTTTAATATTTCAATAAATGGTAGGGGCTAATGCACATTTTCCTAGACTCGGTTTGTCTTGATTAGCAAAAAGAAAAAAAAGGATAAAGTCATAATACACCGCGCCTAATTGGTCGTTTTGCAGAAACAAATGCAGGACCATATGAACCCCACCTCGTGTAGGAATTATTATTTTTTTGCACCAGTTTTGATTAAGAGAAACAAATACTTTCCAAAGTGGGTCAGTTTGGTAAGTACTTTCAAAAAGTGGTCATTTTGAAAAAAAAATATTTGTGGGTGTTGATAGTGGACCAAACTTTGCAAAAGTGACCACAGTCAATACGAACATTATATTCAAAGTACAAGGCATGTGTTTAGAAATGCAAATTTTAGTTCAGATTTGTTAGATAGGAGAGGAAAAACGGAAATTAGATTTTCTCACTATTGTTAATATAGATCTTGACTTACAACTTATAATTGAAGCGGCTGCAAGGGGAGTTTCCTTATATCCGCTGATGAGTTTTCGTTCAATATTTCAATAAATGGTCCAGGCTAATGCACATAGTCCTAGACTTGGCCTCTTGTCTTGATTAGCAAAAAGAAAAAAAAAGTGGATAAAGTCATAATAAACCACACCTAATTGGCCGTCTTGCGGACACAAATGCCAGACCATCTGAACCCCACCTTGTGCAGGGATTATTTTTTGCACTAGTTTTGATTAAGAGAAAAAAGGGAACTTTCCATAGTGGGTCAGTATGGTAAATACTTTCAAAAAGTGGGTCATTTTGGAAAGAAAATTCGCTGGTGTTGATAGTGAACCAACCTTTGCAAAAGTGACCCCAGTCAATACGAACATTATATTCAAAGTATGAGGCATGTGCTTAGAAAGGCAAATTTTAGTTCAGATTTGTTAGGTAGGAGAGGAAAAACGGAAATTAGATTTTCTCACTGTTGTTAATATAGATATTGAGTTACAACTTATAACTGAAGCGGGTGCAAGAGGAGTTTCCTTATATCCGCTGATGAATTTTCGTTTAATATTTCAATAAATGGTCGGGGCTAATGCACATTTTCCTAGACTCAGCCTTTTGTCTTGATTAGCAAAAGAGAAAAAAAGGATAAAGTCATAATACACCGCGCCTAATTGGTCATAAAGAAATCATATCACAAAAGATTTGAGTGTATGACTCTTAAATACTATGCAAATTTCACGATTCCTTTGGTGAGTTTTTTAGGGGACAAGGTTTTTTAGGAGAGGTCATGCATCATATTTTTTATTAAATCTCGCCTCAACTCCTCAACTCCTCAACAATAGTGCCCTTACATGGGGAGGGGAGTGGCGAACCCTAGCCGCCACTCCCTCCAACTCTAGATATAGATCTCAAAATCTCTCCAGCCACCACCTCTCTCCTCTAAATCTCAAGCCTCCTCCAACACGTACTCCTGCCGCACGCCCGACCAACCCTCCTACGACCGTTGTCAAACTCTTCCACCCCCAATAATCAAATCCACATCTCCCATATTGATGGCACCCAGTTGCATCCTTGCCAATCCACCAACCGCGACCCTCTACGATAGCAGCGCCATCGCCTCTCCAAACCCCTCACCGAGCTCATCAACCCCACTCAAGCCATCAACACCAAGCGGCGACCGATCTCCGAAGCAGCCTAACTTCGAGCTAGCCAGCGCCGGCCGAGCTCCGATCGATGGGTGTGTGGAAGATTTGTGCATGAGGAATGGAGGAAGAAGCGGGCGAATGTGAGGATTTTTGTGCAGAGGGTGAGGTGTTGCGAGTCCCAAAACCAGGGTATTACTCAGTTGGTTCGGGATTTGGGTGTGAGTGAGAGAGGAGAAGGTATGCCATGCCCTTCACTGCCTTCTTTTGGGTCGTGATTATGTTTAGGATTTGATGAAGTGTGAGAGTGAGAAAGAGAGAGATGAGAAGTTATGCCTTTAACTGCTCTCTCTTTGATGAGAATTTAATTGTGAGTGAGTATGTTAGATTGCGAGTGAGAGGGAGGATGGGAAGGGAAGATTGGGTTCGCCATTTGGATCGGAGTAAAAGTGAGAAGAGAGAGGGAAAGTCTGAGTCTAAGTTTTGGATCTGTATGTGTGGAGAAGATCTGGAAGACGAAGGCGCTTTTCGGCTACTCTCCTCACGGGCGGCAACTGATGCAGCAGGGCTCCAGGGGTTGGGCCCGACGAGGGGTCCCCTCATCGGCAACGCCTTCGATTATGATCATTATGCCTTCATGGGAGAGGCGTTTTTGCTGTTATCGGGCGTTTCAAATTTGGAAACAGTTGCACACCAAAAATCTCGCTCGATTCAGAGTGGGTGTGCGGAAGTCATGTGAGCGGCGCACGAAGCTACAAATGACGTACATTCATATTTTTTGAGCCAAAGCTTCGTGACTGGGCTAAGAAGGGGTTCAACACATTAATAGAGGAAATTCCTTTAGAGCCTGGATGGGGTCTAGTACGGTTTTTGGGCTCTCTTTTAGGCCCAAGAAGGGGTCAGGATTGTCCTCTCCTCTAGCGTCTTTCAGGTCAATGGGTCACCTTCCAGGGTTTTGCTGGAGGAACCGCTTGTTGTCCATATTAGTCATGTTGCTTTCTGTTTTGTCTATTGTCTCATCCTCTCATGTATAACGGGAGGTCGTATGTTCTATTTCATGTCTTTTATTTTCGATCCTGTAAAGAAAGTTCACAACGATTCGCTTTCAGATAAAGTGTCAAAATCTTAGTTGCACTAAACCAGTCTAAAGGATGTAATTGGCTTTGTTTATGGGCAATTTGAAAAGAATCAGATTAGAAAGTGTAATTGAAAGTTTTTTAAGATTCCCATTTGGTGGCTCGGGTTTTTCTTTTCTTCTCTATATGAGGCATGGATAGAAAAGTTACAAATACTCAATACCCGGATCCAAATTCGGCATTGGAAAACCGACTCGGTCTATTACGGATCAGGTCCAGATCCTAAGATATAACCTATTTCTTTTCCGGATCTGGGTCTGGATCCAATCCGGACTCCAAAAATAAAAACCTATTAAACCCAAAAAAACAAAAGAAAATTTCATCATCATCTTCTTCTTCCTCCTCCAAAATGCTCCACCACCACCAATCTCCATCTCCATCAATCTCCCAAAAATTTCCCCAAAATGCTCCACCACCACCAATCTCCATCTCCATCAATCTCCACCACCACAACCTCATCTTCAATTCCCCCAACCACCCCCTCCACCCTCCTCCCTCTTCCCTCCACTCCCTGCGCCAATTATCAAGAAACACGCCTATATATATTTTTGGCATCAATCAAGTCCCTTATTTAGTTTTATGAAAAAAGTTCCACCTAATCGGCTACTATTCCATGAGATTTTCAGTGAAATGTTCATATTACTCCACTCTAATTCATTTGATTATTGCTGAATATTATATTTGGTTATGGGATCCACAGTAAAAATAAAAGGTAAAACGGAAAAAATCCAAAGAAAGACAAAATCTTATTCCACCCCTTTTTAATCTCTTCACCTTTTTCATTACATCATGAAAAACTAAATTCAATCTTTTTCAAAATTCAAATCCCCAAACCATAATCTAGAACATATTAAAAATTTATAGTTTATAAGGGACATTTTAGGCACAAAAAATAGTCTAATACAACATTGATCCCCTTAAATACTATATGACGCCTCGTTGATTAACTTTTACAAACGGAAGAGACCTCATTAATGCAAAATAGAACACGTGTGTTTCGTGATATTGGGCTAAAACTGAGGCTAATTTTTTGAAATTCAGCTTAATTTTTAATTTGCATTCTAAGTGTGTTGGTCGTTGAAGAAAAATTCATGCACAGAAAGGATTGCTTTTGCATCACAACAGAACAAGCGTGTATGTGAAATCTTTTTATTTTATAATATTGTAGCGGATAAAAAGTATGGTAAATTTCAGTTAACCCACCACAAATTTCATGAGCTTGCATATAACTCCTTTTTTTGTTGCAGTTTACTTACCTATTTGCAAACTATGTTACCAATTGTCCACTTCCACTTGAAAAACTCCTCACCTGATAGCAGGTGATCATTTCTGTTGCCTGTGAGGGCAGATTTTACCTAAAATGCTCCTAACTATTATAAAATTAATTTAACCCTAATTAAAGGATTAATCTAATCCTAATTATTCTTACCTTAATCAAAGTATTAATCTAATTCTAATTAACGGATTTACCCAAATATTAACATCATTAGTGAGAGATATCATGTAACTGAGAGAGAGAGAGAAAATCTATAATTAAATCCCTAATTATAAAGGTAAAATGGTTAGAAAACATAAAATTAGGGACATAGTGGCGGAGGTGGGCGATCCGCAATATAATTTGCCAAATAGGTAGGCAAATAACAAAAAAAATACATGGGGTGGATTATCTGCAAATTCATGAAACATCACTAGGTTTACTAAAATTTACCGATAAAAATATTGTAACATTTAGTTTATTAATTTGTTAGGAAATTTTTAAAAAATTGTTAGCAAAATATTAAATTATCATTTCTATCAATGTTCACTATTTTTCCTTCAAGAGATCACAGTTTTGCATTTTCTAATTTGTTTTAAATTTTATTTATTTAAAAAATGAAATCACAATTTTGCACGTCCAAATAATGTGAACCAATTTGCCAAAAGGGCATTTCTTCTATGTGTAGTGCTACACCTATTACCAAATTTACTACTTTTTCTTTATTAACTTAGATTATACACTATAAGTGGAGGTTTTTGTAGAGTAGGTAGTAGAAATATCAAATAGTAATATGCCACCTAAGGTAGTCTAGAGAAAAGTAGTAAATTTGGTAGTTTGTGTAACATTAACCTTTCTTCTATGAGTAATGCTGCACATACTACCAAATCTACAACCTTTCCCTTTACTATCTTAGGTGGCACACTATTAGTGGAGGTTATTGTGGCAGCACCCAACCCTTCCTCAACCTCTCGAACTCCAACACCTACGACGATATCCCTGTCGAAATTAGCGACAATCAACAAGTCGTCATCAACTCTGACTCCTACGACGACATCCTCGTCGAAATAAGCGAAAATCAACCAATTGTCCTCAACTCCCGACGCTCCTGTTGCAACTCTCACCGACAACAACTGCCACGCCGAAACCCTATCACCCACCATTGCCAACATCCACCATCTCCACCAACACCCATATGCAAATGTACCCGACTCCTCTTCTCCCTCAACTCATCAACACCCCGAACTCTCTATTCCGGCGGCTACCTCCTAACTACTCCAACTCCACCTCCCTCGTCGCTCTCCATGCTTCTTCCCCTCCAAAAATCCCATGCTGCCATCCCCTTCGAAATCCATAGCCGCCATCCCCTCCAAACCCTAATCTACCTGAACCCAATACACACCCTATTTCGGATCCAACCCGCCCCAAATCCAAACCCTATTACCCAAAACCCAAACACTTAACCTCTAGACCCGAACACTAACCCGCTTCCAAACCCAACCCGTTTACCTAATATAAAAAAACTCTTTCTTGCAGGTTCTTTAAGCTTCTACATTCGTTCCGATCCCGAGAGATTTCGGTACTTCATCAACAAACTCACACTAGTTGATCGATCATGAGTTTGAGAGGGGAAGATATCGACACCATCCCAGTTCCCATCTCCCGTCGACAGCATCCAACTTTCGCATCCAGATCTCAATACAAACTCACACTAATTAATCCATCGTGAGTTTGAGAGGGGGAGATATCGACACCATCCCAGTTCCCATCTTCCATCGACAACATCCAACTTTCGCATCCAGATCTCAATAAAAACTCACACTGATTAATCCATCATGAGTTTAAGAGGGAGAGACATCATTCCAGATCCTTTCGTCCATCCCGTTCACCGATCCCATCTTATGCTACTACTTCTACTTCTCAGTTCAGATGTGAGAACCCAATATGCACCATCTATCATGCACAACTACAACATACTACTTCTCAAAAAGGGGTTGAGATCCTAACTTCATCCAATGCACCACCGAGCACCGTCCCTGTGCCATCTACCGACTGCCTTCCCTACACCATTGAGCGTCGTCACCAAGCGCCATCCCTACGCCGTCCCAGATCGAAGGGCTGCCACTTCTCGCCATTTTGCGTCGTCCCATGCATTGTCACTGCGTGTCGTTCCTGCACCATCGGGTGTCGTCCCTGCCATACAAACATCGTCAATATTCCAAACTCATATTGCTTAAACCTGTTTTATAAATTGTCTCTAATCTTCTTAATCTGTCAGAACAAAAGAAATAAAAACGGATTTACCGACCTATGGGGAAGTCGCACCCGAACTTAAGCCTTGCCCAGAACGAAGGCGAAAAAGAAAGGGAGCGGAAGCAGTGAAGGAATGATTTGCTGTGCTTGCGGATTGCTAAAGCAGCGAAGGAGTTTTTTCTTTGTGGTGCGATCTGAGTTTTAAGTAGTTGGAGAAGAATAGGAGTTTGGAATTTATAAATACAAGAACGTGTAAACGTTGGGAGAAAAAGAAGACTAGTTTTTCGGATCTGAGAAAACTAATCCAACATTTAGGATGAATTAGTCAAAAGGAAAAAAAAAATAAACAGCAAAAAGAAGTTTTGGATCTCAACCAGAACCCGAAGAGCAATTTCGGATCGGCATTCGTGTCCGCAGATGCGGGCACGCACACCCGTGCCCACTACGCGCGCCGAACCGAACCGAACCGAACCGCCGGCGGTGGCGCGCGCGTGTGGCCCACGGGTTCTCTTCACACCACACTAGACTACAATGGGGTAAAGAATAGTTTGTATTATAGACACTCACATGGTGGTCATTCCCACCGATGTGGGACTAAAGGAAAGGAAGGAATCTTGGGTTTTGAAACAAAACAGCCAACAAAACCAACTTGAGTTTCAGAGAGAGTGTTAGATATTATGTTAGATGAGAAATATTAGTTTAGTCTCATATAATGTATAAGTTTAGGAGACATATTGTACTCAATCGATAACCTAACAAACTAGTATTCTTTCCTATCCCTAAATCTAATAGTAGTACTTTCCATCTCCAATCCCTCTTGCTACTGCTTAAAATTAGTGCCTCCTAGGTCGAGCCACAAGTTTCGGACTGAGATAATCTGGACCGTCTTGTATCTGTTGTCCGGTTGTTCGTCAATTCAATTTGCACTACTTTCTTCTCTCCTGAACCTGACTCTTGTGAGTTTTGTGTGTTGCTACTCCCACTCTGTTGAGAACCAAGGAGACTACCTACATTCGAAAAAGAACGGAAAAAAAGCGTATTCAGTAATTTATATTTGCAGGTTTCGTTTCACAACTGAGAATATCCGGAGTTTTAAACATCATGCCGGATTCCAATTGTCTCATTCTAAGTAATGTTGACCAGGTTAAAAAATGTAGTTAAAAATACAAGCACAGCACATGCACATAAATCTTGTAATTGGTAGCTTCGGTATTGGGGCTTTATGAGCAAACACGTGACAGTTACTTACTTGTAGATGAACCACCTGTAGAGCCAAAATATGATTGTTTGGATGATGAAGAATCAGTGTCCTTGCTCAATCCAGCAAGGAATGTAGGCCGTGTCGGAATTTGCAGGGGCATTGAGGGACTATTTAGCATGTAAAAGACGGTAGACATGGAAGGTCTATTCACAGGAACTTCTTGTGCACATAGCAGTCCGATTTGAATGCATCTTAACACCTCATTTCCGGGATAGTTTTCTCCCAGGGTTGGATCGATGATCGCTAGAGTTCTTCCTGCTCTCCAGTGCTCCCAAGCCTGCATTAGATTAGAGTACATTAAATCTGATCTTTAGAATAGATAGCGAATCAACGCATAGGAGATTGGGTGTAATTTTAATCTTATACTGTAGTATCTGTATAAATTGATCAGTTAGTTCCGCATAAAACAACAATATTGGGAGAAAAAGAAATCGGTTCCCTGGAAACTTTTAACAACGTTTACCATCTACAAATTAAGGTTTGATGGTCTAGTACTCTTTTTATCCGTTTTAGATCATCACACCTAGACAATATTAATGATAAAATTCAAATTTTGCAATCCTCTAAAATATTTTCCCCAATTCTGCAGTATTTTGATTGCATATTCTGTTTTTTGAGCATATATACAGTACAGATTTTAGTCAAGAAGTGGCGTTCTTCTGTGGCTTTGAATTTTTTTTCTCTAGTATCTGAATTGTTTCTTTCCTGTTTATTAACTCATCCGAATCGGATGAGCACATCAACTTTTATCTCTTAAAGAAAGAACAAACTGGAAAATAGAATTAACTATACAGATCACCAGCCACTTACATAGCCTAGTACGTCCTGACCTTCTTCCGATTCATATTTGAAGCTACTATTCTTTTTACCTGTCACAATCTCTAATACCAGAATCCCGTAGCTATACACGTCCAACTTTATTGAAACAATCCCACGCCTTGCATACTCAGGCGCCATGTAGCCACTGCAGAACACAAATATAATGAATACTGTTATGAGGGGCCAACATAATATCTATTAATTCCTTTTTAAACTTGTTCAATCATAATAACAATGAATTTTAATTCATAAAGTGAAGTAGTCTAAGGATATGTCTTACAATGTACCAACCACTCGACTAGTAATGCCTTGTGTCTCATCATGAAATAGCCTAGCCAGACCAAAATCAGAAATTTTAGGCTTCATATTTACATCCAACAATACATTGCTGGCCTTTAGATCTCGATGTATAACTTTAAGGTGGGACTCTTCATGTAGGTAGGCTAGTCCTCGTGCAATTCCTCCAATAATTTTAAAACGCATTTCCCAATTTAGTTCTTGACTTTTAGCATGATCTAGTATAGTAAGCTGAACAGTTAGTAAAGTGATTTCTACGAGAATAAGCAAAAAGTGGACATAGCTAGGAATATCATCAAAGCCTATCTGAAATTAATTTAGAAATAATTTATGGAGAAGTAAACAATATACCAAACAAAAACTTGTCCAAGCTTCCATTCGGCAAGAACTCATAAACAAGCAACCTTTCTCCTCCTTCCAAACAAACACCTCGGAGTCTAACAAGATTCCTATGCTGAAGTTTCGCAACCAACAAAAGTTCATTTTTGAGTTCTCCTATTCCTTGCCTTGAACTTGCAGAAAGCCTCTTCACTGCTACAATTTCTCCGTTAGGCAGTATTCCCTAATCAAGAAAATATAAATAAAGTTGAATACCTAAATAATAATAATAATTAGATGTATGGTTGTGGATTTCAGATTATTGCCCAGGGTGTGTACCTTATAGACCTTGCCAAAGCCACCTTGTCCAAGCTTATTAGCTTCGGAGAAATTAGAGGTTGCAACTTTTAGGACAAAAAGATCATAATATAGCGATTCAGTTACAGAAATTGGTACATCCTCAGGTCTAGCCATACCTGGGAGAAGAAATTCAACATATTAGACAATAAACTACAAGCCCAAGCTACATTTTCCAATTTGTAATTGGACTACATTTGTATGTCAAGTGTCTCTATACTTACTTTGGGTGGTCTCTGTGGTGGATCTCCTCCTAAAATAAATGTAGCTGGCGAGTGTAAGCACGAGGACCATCACTAAAATTACTACGATGCTGATGATGATTATGATCTTGTGCCCTACAAAATAGACGAATAGTTTAACTTGGAATATCTTCTTAAAAAAAGTATAACTTGGAATACATAAGTGACAGACAAAAGAAATATCTAACTCTAAAAGTTACTTCATTGTTCCTCAATGTAATGAACTAATTCATCTTATGAGCAAAACTAAAAAGGGAAAACACCTACAGAGTATAGATATAAAGTTCGCCATAGAGTGATCATCATGATCATCTGCTAAAACTAAGGACAACACAAAATGTTCCACACGGGATGATTTGGTCAAAAAAAACAACATAACACAATCAATTGATTGCAGAAGCTATACTTAACTTTTGTTTATTTATTATTATTTTTCGAACAAGGCCGCAGCCACACACATGTTGGTTTTATGTCTTGCATACTAGGTTCGATGTGAAGAAAATTGGGCGAAGCGAGAAGAGGTTCGAAGCGAAGAAGGGAGACAAAGAAGGTTGTTGTTTCTAGTTGTTGAAGGGGCGACAGTCGACTACACTTATAGTAGTCAATTGCAACCAGCATAGTGGGGCTCGACCGCAAGCAGCGGACACAACATATAGGGCCGATCCCTAGAGATCTGTTTGAGCCCAGATTTCTTCTCCAAGTAATATCATACGGCTACTATCGTGTGGCTTGCTCTTCAGGGTGAAAGATCAAGACTACAACCTAGAGTTTTTCTAGATCTTCTATAAAATAATGTAATAGTCTCCATTGAGAGGTAGTACTTCATGTGAAAGTTTTCCATCGTAAAGAACATAGTATCTTCTTGTGAGCCTTCATGTACTTGGTGAAAGTATTGTAACTCTTATTATTTTTTTTCTAGTTGAATAATATCTCGATTATTTCCATCTCGGATTAGATTCGCCAAACCGGGACAAATCTAGTGTGGTTTTGTACTTGGTGTGGTCTATGTTACTTGGTTGTTCATTGTGATCTGTTTTCATCTCTCGCTCTAACCCTTCGTGGCGCCGAAATTAAATAACAACTGATATCGGAGCAAAGGTTTCTCATGTTCTCTGGTGAAGATGGCATATCGTGGTTTTCCGAAGATTAAATAATTTGATGGTAAGATCAACTTTAATCTCTGGAATGTGGACGTATACGATGTATTGGTTCAACAGGGCTTACATCTTGCTATAGAAGAAGATAAAGGGAAGCCATCCAGCATGATGCAGGAGAAGTGAGATGAGATTTGTTTAAAAGGCTTGAGTTTACTTAGGCTTTTATTGACGGATGATGTCAAATGCAACTTGCTTGAGGAGACAAGTGTGGATATTCTGTGATCGAGACTCTTAATTGACTATTCGTGATCGTCTACTGGATTGGATGCATTGGAAGAGAAATTTGTTTTGTTTCTCAACGAAAAAAGGTACCGCACTTTATGATTATATAGTGGAATTCAATAAGGTGTTATCTGAATTGAAAGCGATAAATGCAGATGATCTAAGTGAATAGGATAAAGTTTTCAACTTGATATATTCACTGCCAGATTCGTATGAGCATTTGATAACCACTATGGTACACGGGAAATCTGCAAAGTAGAAACTCTCGGTAGCCGGTGTAATCAAGTGCTTGAAAGAGGATGAACATAGGAAGGAAACTTATAAATCAGAGTCAACCCTTATAAGTTGCATGGCGGTGGAGGGAACTTCAATTGGAAGGGGTAGTGCGTGTAAGGATGGGGTCCGTTGCCACCACTGCAGAGAAATCGAATATTACAAGATGGATTGTCACAAGTTGTTGAATCAAAAGGGTGCCAACATAATCAATGTCGCTGAATCAGATGATAACTTAGAATAATATCTTCTTGTTTCAACTTCTAAAGACGTGGATTTTGGCTGATTTCATGATTCGGGTAGTACATCTCAAGTTTGCTCCGAGATGGAGATATTTGTACTTACAAGTCTACAACAGATCGTTGTGTGAGAATGTGGACATGTGAGTATTGTAACTCTTATATCTCTAAAGACGTGCTTAAATTCCCTAACAAATAGTATTAGAGCTAACAACTCTGGTATCTGATCATAACAACTGGTATTAGAACCCTGTTGTATGAGGACGAGAATTAGTGAGAATTGTGACGTAGTAAGTGAGGGAATAGTTAAGTTGGAGATGCCAGATGGAAATGGTTCACGTTGGAGAAGGTCATGCATGTTTCTTTGTTGAAGCAGAACCTAATATTCTTGGGAACTCTAAGAGCACGTGGATGCATGTCTACAGCTTGAGGTAGAATTCTATCAGTTTGGAAAGGTCATCGTAAGATGATGATGGAAGGAGGGGTGTTCAGCACAACCCGTACAAGCTTTGTGTGAGTGGAAAGACTTGGCTGAGTGTTTTAAACACTATGGTTCCTAAAATATCTAGTTTGCCAATCCACTAGAATTACTCAAGCGAGATCATGATGTTCGAATATCGTTAAAAGGTGGAGGATGCCTTTTGATAGGTGAAGTTCGTGCAGAAGATGACATGTCCACATTGACATCTACTGGGGTATGCTCGTAAAGCAGGAGCAAACATTCAAACAATCTAGCTGCCCTAGAAATACACTGTATACTTTTATGCAGTAGGAACTACATTGTAGATCCAAGTACTTACTGCACATGCAACTGCAACAATTAAGGCACAAAATTGATGGGTTCCATTTGATCTAGTTGCACTGTACCAAACAAAAAAGAGTACAAGTTATAGGTGTAAAGCAGCAAAATAATGAGATCCGGAGTTAATAGACAAATCAAACAAGCCACTAAAGTCAAAATTGGTAGATGCGAAGTAAATATCAACTATTAACTATATTGCTATAGTGCATCTGGCTTTTTTTGCAGAAAAAAGCTAATGTGGAGCTGGACACCCACATTGCTAATGCCAAAGGCTTTATGAAATTTGGGGGAACCGCAAAGTGCTCAAAATTTGCATTTTGCCCAAATTTTCTTAAGATCTACAAATTCAAACACTCTCTTAGCATTTTCCAAGAGACAGTAATGTTTAGTTCCTGGGTTTTGTTTCTTTTATAGTACCAAAGTCTAGTAGAACAAAACTGGTAGCATTAGCCAAAGAAAAATTACTTTTTCTAATGGAGTTTGGTTGGGTGAAGGGAAGAACTGGTGACAGAATCTTTGTCCCTATCTGGGAGTAAGATTCCTAAAAAAAAATTGTTCTGTATATGGACTTACTTATTGCCAGTCTCTTCTCTAAGATATATACAAAAGTAGTGCCAAAATTATAATATAATCGAAAGAATCAATCAAAGAGTAATTCTGTACCATTATTCCCATGATCTTTTCCAGTGGTCGGAATAGATGGCGAAGGAATCATCGGAGACAGCGCAGGCGCAGGCGGCGAAGAAGCAGAATCCGACCAATTAATCATAACCGTCGGTTTCCCATTAAAAAACTTCACACCATCATACCTAAAATTGCAACTCTTACCAAGAAGCCCTCCATAACTCTGGTTCACACAGCAGTTCCAGTAATCCCCAAGAATCTCCTGCAAACAGTTCTGACATGTATCCATCGAAAGATCCCTCGTGCACTCCGCCATCCCAAACAACCTCACCTCATTTGCACCACTGTACACCAACTCCCCCGCCGCAAACCTCAGTCCAGACGAGTCATAGGCAGCTTTCTTCGACAGGTTGGTCATCAACTCCTTCACTAACATCGCGAACGTATCAGGGTCGTCTGCAGTGGGCCCACTTGGGTAGGGTAATGGTTCGATATTGCCGGAGCTGGAGAAGAATGAGTTGTCAGAATATCGAAGTTGGCAGGTGTCGTAGAAGAGGGTGACTTGTGTGCGGTTAGGACAGAGCGATGGAGCGTTTTCGATGGCAGTCTGGACACAGACATGGCAGTCGTTGGGGCCCACGTCACCGCGACAGAGGAAAAGACCGTAGACGAAGTTAGGGGATGAGCCACGGGTGGAATTGTTGAAAGTGGAGTTGGTAGAAGTGAGGGAGAGGGAGAGGGAGGAGAGGAGATGGTTGAGGTTGGTTTGGAAAGTCGGGTCGGAAATGGAGTTTCTGCCTTCGCAGACTTTATCGACGAAGTCGGAAAGTGCAGGTGAAGGGTGACAGAAGAGGAGGAAGAGGAAGAGGGCCATGGTGATTGATCAGATTTTCTTCTGCCCCTATCACGATCTTCTACTCTTCCTGCTTTTAGCTCACTGTCAACATCCAGCGATAACTTTGTTATTGGTGAAGCTGAGTAGGGCACGTCATGTCTGTAGAGCCTTGAGTCGCTTGACCAATAGATTCTTGGGTTTTTCCCATATGGGTCAATAACAAGTATTTTAATTCCATATGCCTCAATTGCAAATATTTAATTTTATATAAGTACTAGATTTGTCTATGGGCACGTGCTTACGGCATGTCTTCGGAATGATACAACATACGAAAAGTCTTGTAAACAGTAAAATAACAATTATGTAGCTCAAGTTTGAATAGTACGACAATAATTAGTTGTAAATAAAAGTCCATGTTTCCATTAGTATATGTTGAAAAATAAATTTTTTTTTTTTGATGAATCGGATAGAGCCAAACGGCTCCAGCCATCAAAAAATATATAAATCAATAATAACAGTTAAATTACAGACAATAATCAGGGGTTTTATAAGGAGCAAAACAGAAACAATAATACACAAATAGTACAATAATGGCTGCAAAACACTCTAAATGGAGGGTGCGATATCAAAACGAAGCGCCACACCGTAAAAAAAGGACGGGGGCGGAGCCAACATCTGGGATAATCAAAGCTTCCGATGGAGCCAACCTGGCAACTCGAAACCGAACGAAGATGAGGACGGCAGGAAAGCGCCAAGAGCTAGGAGGCCAACACCTCCTCGCACGAAAGCCACCAACTCCTCTAGCAGTCCCTGAGAACTCTAGCAGCTCAAAGGAGGCCAAAACAGACTCCCAAAACCACGGATGGCACAGCAAGAACAAGGCTCAACTGCGCACCAGGTGATGACCAGACGCAGACGCTGCATTCCGCGCCTGAATACGGGCACTCACTCGAATCTGCGAAGTATTATAGACTTTCTTATTGTATTTCCGCTTCACAGGAGAGTTCGCTACCAACGCTGAAGGGGGTGAAGTAGACTGGAGGTCAGAAGAACTAGCTTCGATGCGGCGAGATGGGGTCAAGAAGCAGCTTGGGGCAACCGATAAGGCTATAGGGATGGCGTTAATAATAGAGGAACGACAGAGGCGAGAAGAGTCATCCGTGACCGGAGGAGACTTATGGGGGATAGAGTACAAGAAGGGTTTAATATCCATCAGGAGCTTATAGAGCCACAATGTAACTCCTAAAAATTGGTATAAAGAAAATAAGCATCCCGGAAAATGAAAAGAAAACTTAGACCTTTTGGGATAAGATATCCCGAAAGCGCAAGGAGTTTTAAACACTAAAGAGGGGACCTCAACAGAAACATAAGTCTTGCTAGGGAGCACTTGGGGAACCGACGCTCGGCATTGCCGAGAGAACCCCCTCTCACAAAGAGACCGATAAAGAGAAGAGAAGTATGATGAAAACAATCCAGGATATTTACTTGAGTTCTTACCCAACGAAGGGACCCCAATGTTAGATCGTGGATGAACCTTAAGAGAAAATGAGCGAGGGAAGGATACGAGGTTCGGAAAAACCCTACGCTCCATCAAAAGGTTAGCAATATTAGAAGGTCGCAGAGAAGCAGGAAGACCACAAGCGGAAGAGAAGGAAAAAATGAATTTCTTAGTTGGCCGTGAATCAACAACAGAGGAGACGAGATCCTTTGCTTTAACAATAGAGAGATTACTAGCCAAGCGGGCGAGAAGCTTGCGTTTTAGGAGGGGATAATTAAGGAAGGCTAGGAGTTTGGGATGGCCTCTGGGAAGACCCAGGAGTTTCTGAAGAGAGAAACATCGACTACGAGAGTGACCAAACTTATCGCAGAAGAAGCACTTCAGTTTGTTAACACACTCACGTTTAAAATGCCCAAGAAGAAGGCATCTGAAGCAGACCAGATGAGGGTCAGAACAATGCGGAGAACGGAAGTTAGAGGAGATGGGAGAGCTACGATGAACTTCTATGTCAGCCAAAAGATGGTGAGACGAGTCCCCCATTGAAACCAGAACAAAATCCAAACTGGGAGAGCAAGATACAGGCTCCGAGAGGGCCAATGTAGACCCCAGCCCAAGATAGGCTCAAATCTAAAACCTAAAAGAGGAATAGAACAGGGAAATGGATCCCAACCAAGAACAGCCACACCTACCAATACAACACAGCCAGAATAAAACAACACAGACCACAAAGTGGCAATCGCACCCACCAATAGAAAGAGAAAGAAAGATGATGATTTAGATGAAGAGAGGAAGAACATAGCAAACGAAATTGCTCCAGTGCTAACAGCTCGGCGCTGAGCGAGCCACCGAAAGAAAAAATCCCCAAAGGGAAACCCATCACCGGGAAAAAAATTAGTCGAGCTGGACAATATCGGTCAAGCTGGACGAAACCACAGCTAGGGGATCGATACAACTCTTCCAAGACACAGCGTCGCACAAAAACAACCCCAAACACTACTCCCAAAATAAATATAACAAGAAAAGAAGTAAACTAGAGCTCAGATGATCTTACAGTGCTCCGGCGAACTCACAGGCGAAAAAACAGTGGAAAATCTGACGAAGCCACGGGAAGGGGATCGCGACTGTGGAAAAGAACCTCACCGAGCCAAGAAAGGCAGCACCTTAGGAGAACTGGGCGTCACCGAAGAACGGCAGCTCTTTTGGAAGAGGGTGCGGAGAGCTGAAAAGAGAGACGTTGCTCCCAAGAGCCGTCGGAGGGCTCGACCGAATCCGAGAGGGGGGAAAGCAGCTCGCGAAAACTGGGTGGGATGGGAAACGGGGGATATGGGTTTGTAGAGGAGGAAGAACTGACCAAACTTAATGAAGGAAGGGAGGGGGAAGGAAGGAAGGAGAGGCCGGATCTAGGGGATGAATGCCGGAGAAGAATGAACAGTGACGATCGCTTTTCAAATCGCTTCTATTCGTCTCTTTTTCTCAGATCGCTCTTTTAATTCGTTTGTTGAAAAATAATTATTTGGGGTATAAATCCAACTTCTTAGAACTTTGAAGGTAGAAAATGATGAAATTTAATTGTTGAGGAGATATTTGTTATTTTCAATGTAACATAAGCAATAAAAAAAAGCATAAAAATCTGAAAATCTAAATTTCTAAGTAAATAAAGAGAGAATGAGAGTGAGAGAGAGATAGAGAGAGAGAAGAAGAAGAGAGAAAGAGAAAAATATGAAAAAGTGAAGAGAGAAAAGAGAGATAGTAATAAAGTAATGAGTTTTTTTTTTGGGGTACTTTTTGGAGGAAAAATATATTTTGAGAGGGTGAATCTGAGCCGTTGATTTGGTTTCAATTGAAGGGGAGCCACTTGATAGCTTTCTTTGTATTTTATTATATAGATTTTTGACTGAGTTATATACAATTAAATTTTGGTAACAAATGTGGTTATTTGGAATGAATTTCGTATTGTAAGTGAGTTATATGGAATTAAGAATTTGTGAATGAGGTATATGGAATTCAAATATTTTTTAGTGACCCACGTGAGAAAAACCCTAGCCCCCCCCCCCCCAAAAAAAAAACAAATGATCAGAGTGTATCAGTTTCATAAACCTTAGTTTTCAATTGCGGCCTATTCAATTATGAGGCTGCAGTTCAAAGCTGCAACATCTTTATAAATATTTTTTCAAGGTCACAATTCCCAATTGCAGTCTCAATAAATTTTATATTTGTGCTGGAGAGACTTCGAGACTAGGTAAAAATATTAAGATAAACAGAGAGATTGAAGAAAGATTATTCGATTGATTATAACTGAATACAATATCTCCTATATATATGAGGGAACCAAATACTAAACTGATACACAATCCGATATGAGACTAAATATATAATACAATATCTAACAAAAAGTTTACTAAGTTAAAATGTGTTAAACTAATGACGCAGTAGCCAACTATTTGGGCCCAGTTTTGCAGCTACTACTCGAGGGTCATCCACCGTGAGTTTGTGGTCTCCAACCTGGGTCACTTGTACGTACCGTCTCCTTCATTGGTAACTTCCTGCAATAATTAATTACTTCTATGTTAAATGCATTAAAAAATGCATTCTTTAAATACCCAAAACCACACTACTTACCCGTGTCTGGCTAGTACTAGTCGAGGGTCCTACATTACTCCTCATTCGTGCTATTAGTATGACGATGACACCGCAAAGTTGCATTACAAATATTAGTCGATTAATGAATAGACAAGTATGATTGTATATGACATCTGAAGACTGAAAGGTTGAATCACTAATAAGATGGAAATCGACAATAAGAATAATTAGCACAATAAATATGTGGTATTATGTAATAAATTATACGACATAATGAATTCAATTCAAGGTTACACAGCTTAACAAAAAGAAAAAAAATTTCGAGTTGCGATAATAGTACTTGATACTATTTTTCACATTGTTTGCCCATTACGACAAATTCCAACATCCAATTTTTTTTATATATCCAAACCGTACAAACCCTTCTCAAATACTTTCTTTCTCACAAACAATTATTCAAACATATGATAGACAATAAAGTTCTCACAACCCCCAAGTCCCCAACATTCAAAACAATACTTCATACATTCATCTATACCCCCAACCATCCAAATCTATCATACAAAATCTATGCTTCTCACAAACAATTCATGAGGCATATGCTAAACAAATATATTTTTTTACCAATTCTCAACAAACAGCAAGTGCAAACCAACCAAAACATACATTCAACTTTGAGTGATGTTGGAGGTGTTGTCGAAGATGATGACAGAGGTGCTATGCGAGACAATGTCGTGGGTGTTGTCAGACTGAATGTTGGTGGCGAGAGTTGGAGATTTTGGACGAAAATGAGAATTAGGGTTTGGGGATTTGGAGATTTGGGTATGCTGCAAGATGAAGTGAAGTGGAAAGAGAAACGTGGAAGAGATTTGACGGAGTTGAAGGAAAGAGAGTTGACAACTAGGGTATTGAGATTTTGGTTTCGGGGTTTCGAAGTCGGAGGAGAGAGACGAAGTGAATGAGAGAGATGAGTGTAAGATTATAAAAAAATCGGGCCCAAGTAGCTGGCTATCGCGGCCTTAGTCTAACACATTTTAACTTAGCAAATTTTTACCAAGTCTCGAAGTATCTTTACTCTAAATATGAAATGTACTGAGGCCGTAGTTGAAAACCGCGGCAAAATAATTGTGACGATGCCACAGTTCCTAACTGCGTCCTATGAGGACTGGTCCACCCTGAATTAGTTTGGAAAGTTGGTTATTTTGAAAAATAGTTTCAAAAAGTGGTCAATTTGGGAAAAAGTCTCGACTAATACAAGTCTTTCCTGTCTGTATGTTTTGATCAATTTCTTTAATAATTTGTTTTCCAAGAAACACAGGTTTGGTGAATTTTCACATTTTTTTGCAATGTTTCCCTCTTCTCATCCAGTCAGATTTTTTTTCTTGTCTCCATTTGATCCAACTTTCACATCAGTCCCTGTGTTTAATGATAGTGATTTTCTTTTCTGAATGAACTACTAGATTCATTGATGGTAATTTGTGCATGGGAGTGTAGGAAAAGTTGCATTATCTGAAGCGAACTTCCATGGAAAAGAAGAAGCCAAGACAAATCGCAGGCAGGTTTATAGTCGCATAGGGTCCCATTGATTAAAGAGGTTTCACAATGGAAAATCAATGTTAAAGGTTGATTGTTCTAAAAGGATAATCATCAATACCAAATGCACACGAAAGACCTCCCAGCTTCGGAAAAATCAACTGGTTGATAAGCATATCTTTTCGTTCGCAGTGAATCAAGAAAGATAATTAAGATACATCAGCTAAGTATCCTCGTATAAGAATGTGGATCTATTCGTACATTTTCATATAAATCATCTATTTTGAAGGATATGCACCGATCATATGTTAGGGAGTGAGCATTCAGTTATAACTTATAACTGAAGCGGGTGCAATGAGAGTTTCCTTATATCCGCTGATGAATTTTCTTTTATTATTTCAATAAATGGTCGGATGTAATGTACATTTTCTAGACTCGGCCTCTTGTCTTGATTGGCAAAAAGGAAAAAAAGGAAAAAGTCATAATAAACCGTGCCTAATTAGTAATCTTGCAGACACAAATAATGTACTATCTGAACCCCATCCTGTGCAGGGGTTATTTTTTTCACTAGTTTTGATTAAGAGACAAAAAAACAAAATACTTTACATAGTGGGTCAGTTTGGTAAATACTTTCAAAAAGTGGGTCATTTTGGAAAGAAAATTCGTTGGTGTTGATAGAGGACCAACCTTTGCAAAAGTGACGCCAATCAATACGAACATTGTATTCAAAGTATGAGATATGTGTATAGAAAGGCAAATTTTAGTTCATATTTGTTAGCTAGGAGAGGAAAAACGGAAATTAGATTTTCTTACTGTTGTTAACATAGATATTGAGTTACAACTTATAACTGAAGCGGGTGCAAGGGGAGTTTCCTTATATCCGCTAATGAATTTTCGTTTAATATTTCAATAAATGGTCGGGGCTAATGCACATTTTTCTAGACTCAGCCTCTTGTCTTGATTAGCAAAAGAAAAAAAAAAGATAAAGTCATAATACACCACACCTAATTGGTCATAAGGAAATCACATCACAAAAGATTTGAGTGTCTCTTAAATACTGTGCAAATTACACGATTCCTTTGGATGTTGAGGAGTTTTTTTAGGGGACAAGGTTTTTTAGGAGAGGTAATGCATCATAATTTTTTTTATTAAATCTCGCCTCCACTCCTCAACTCCTCCACAATAGTGCCCCTTACATGGGGAGGGGGGTGGAGAACCCTAGCCGCCACCCCATCCAACTTTAGATATAAATCTCCAAATCCATCTCCTAGATCTCAAAATCTCTCCAGCCACCACCTCTCTCCTCTAAATCTCAGGCCTCCTCCAACACGTACTCCCACCGCACCCCCGGCCAACCCTCCTACGACACTTGTCAAACTCTTCCACCCCCAATAATCAAATCCATATCTCCCCTATTGATGGCACCCGGTCGCATCCTCACCAATCCACCGACCGTGACCCTCTACGACAACAGCGCCACCGCCTCTCCAAACCCTTCACCAACCTCTTCAACTCCACTCCAAGTCGTCAACACCAAGCGGCGACCGATCTCCGAAGAAACCTAACTTTGAGCTAGCTAGAGCCGGCTGATCTCCAATCAGTGGGTGTGTGGGAGCTTCGTGCATGAGGAATGGAGGAAGAAGCAGGCGGATGTGAGGATTTTTTTGCAGAGGGTGAGGTGTTGCGAGTCCCAAAACTAGGGTATTACTCAGTTGGTTTGGGATTCAGGTGTGAGTGAGAGGAGAAGGTATGCCATGCCCTTCACTGCTCTCATTTTGGTCATGATTATGTTTGGGATTTGATGAAGTGTGAGAGTGTTGATTGTGAGTGAGAGTGAGTGAGAGTGAGAAAGAGAGAGAGGAGAAGTTATGCCTTCAACTGCTCTCTCTTTGATGAGAATTTAATTGGGAGTGAGTACGTTAGATTGCGAGTTAGAGGGAGGAGGGGAGGGGAAGATTGGGTTCAGTATTTGGATCGGAGTAAAAGTGAGAAGAGAGAGGGAAAGATTGAGTCTAAGTTTTGGATCTGCGTGTGTGGAGAAGATCTGGAAGAAGAAGGCCCTTCCCGGCTGCTCTCCTCACGTGTGGAGGCTGATGCAGCAGGTCTGCAGGGGTTGGGCCTGACGAGGGGTCCCCTTATCGCTAATGCCTTCGATAATGCTCACTATGCCTTCGTGGGAGAGGAGTTTCCGCTATTATCGGGTGTTTTGAATTTTGAAACGTTTGCGCACCAAAAATCTCGCTCGATTCACTTCGAGTGGGTGTGCGGGAGTCATGTGAGTGGCGCACGAAGCTACAAATGACGTACATTCATTTTTTTGACCCAAAGCTTCGTGACTGGGCTAAGAAGGGGTTCAACACATTAATAGAGGAAATTCCTTTTGGGCCTGGATGGGGTCTAGTACGGTTTTTGGGCTCTCTTTTAGGCCAAAGAAGGAGTCCGGATTGTCCTCTCCTCTAGCGTGATGTATCTTTCGGGTCAATGGCTAACCCTCCAAGATTTTGTTGGAGAGACTGCTTGTTGTCTGTATTGGTCATGCTGCGTTATGTTTCATCCTCTCATGTATAATTGGAGGTCATATGTTCTATTTCATGTCTTTTATTTCCGATCTTGTAGGTTGTATCTTTGGCTCAATACTTTAGATTTATTTTATTTATTTTTTATTAATAAAATAGGGTCATTTTATTCCATATATTCTCTTAAAAAATTCAAAAATAGTGCTCCTTACATCTTACATGAACCTTTGAGCAATCACAGAGATAATGTTGATGTGATATTATTGGTTGTTGAATTTTAAGAGGGAAAATCCCAAAGAAAGTCAACAATGATTCTCTTTCAGATAAGGTGTCAAAATCTTAGTTGCACTACTGAACCAGTCGAAAGGTTCTAATTGGCTTTATTTATGGGCAATTTGAAAAGAATCACAATAGAAAGTGTAATTGAAAGTTTTCTAAGGTCCCAATTTTGGGTGTCACGCCCCGCTTCCCAGAATACGGGAACACATGCACGTAACTGAGGCCCAGTGAATGATGCGAATACATCATTCATAACCTGTATATTTAACTCAACAACAAGATAACAATATCAACCACGCAAGCATGTAAAATCACAATAGGATAACAAGTACATGACATATTACATGACATAATACGGGATATAACCAACAACTGGAAAAGAAACGAAGTTACGGGTCAAACATGCCTGGATTACAACAAGGAGTACATGAATAAAACAAGAACTAAAATAACATGAAAATAAACAAGACTAAAATTTTTGCTCAGCAACACCTTCATGTAATTCTCCATCTGAGCCTGCAAGTATATTATTACAAAGGAAGAGACAAGAGGTACCCATTAATGCAAGTCACGGGCCGCAAGTGGTACAAGCTAACGGGACAATTAAAAAATGGAACAAAAGCAGGAAAAGAGCAAGGAATCAAGAATCATGTAAATAGGAGAAATACAACATGCAAACAGGAAAACAAGACATCATGGAACAAGTGGCATGCATGTGAAAACAAGTAAATAAATCCATAGAAACATGTAACATATAAACGAGTAAGTAAGTAAACGTGTCAACATGAACGCGTAATATGTAAACAAGTAAACAAGTCATCATGAACATGTAACATGTAAACGGATCATGCAAGTGTACGTGTTAATGTCATATCTTTTATTAACCTAACTAGGTAGCACTGCATGCGTCCCATACCACATGGTTGCTACTCGCATTCAAGTAAATGTTTAGACTAGTGGTGGATTCTATAGGTCACGTACCTGGGAATCATGTCATGTCAAGTATATCTTGTATCAAGATACGTGTAATGTAGAACATGTAGTGTAACTTGTAGCGTGAAACATGTCAAGTATATCTTGTATCAAGATACGTGCAATGTGGAACATGTAGTGTAACTTGTAATGTGCACATGTAAACTTGTAATTTAGCAAACTTGCAACTTGTAACTTGCAATTTGCATCAAGGAACCACGAGCCCCCGTCCGAGTACGCTCTTCTATATTACCCACTACTAAATCTTTTCCTTTATACCCCGACTTGTTATCTTTTTATTACAATTAAACATGAACAAAAACTACATGCAACAATAAGGACGGGTAACATGGCAGGATCAAGTATCAAGACTTATGCAATGCAGGAAATCATATTTCAGGTTCTATAAAATATGTTGATGCAACTAATGACATGTATAACACTTAATCAAGAATAAAAGATATTATAACAACATGCAACCTAGTAACAAGTAATTCATGCACAACATCATGTATAGTTCTAAGAGTATATATGTGTATCGTGTTCATGCAATGCATATGGCAACAAAGTATTCGTGATCTTGTACGAATACGGGATCTATGTATAATACGAATAGAGTCCAGAAATATACTTGCGGTATTTTTGCAAAGGAGCTTGTACTAGAACAAATGAATTGTACAAGAGACACTTGCATGTTAGTTGACGACGATGAAATTGAAGACAAGAATAACAGGATCAAAATACCGGACAGTAGAACATGTGCAAGATATTTGGAAACCACACCAAAATAGCAATTCCAAAATGGCAAACTCCAGAATAGTAACTCCACTTCAACAACTCCAAGGCAGTAAACTCCCCAACAACACCAAACACTAACACCAACTTCACTTCTCCATAACAGCAACCAACTAATGATCCCTAATACAGTAACTCAACTCCAAACAGAGATACAAACCAATAATCCCAATAACACACAGCAACTTCAATTAACCCACTCCGACCGCACTATTCTTCTCCTCCTTTTTCAACAGAGAGAGATAGAAAAAAGAGAGAGCGAGGGAGAAGGGAACAACGACTTCGACAAGCGGCGGGACGATGGAGGAGCGACGGGAGGCGAATGGCGAGCAACTGTGGACTGGGCTCGAGCGGGAGGGTGATGCGGAGTGAACGGCGATTGTGGGTGCTCGGGAAGAGGCTTTGGAGAGCAGCGGTGCGACTGGTGGTGCTTCAAAGGTGGAAGACAGCGGTAATGGTGGAAGGCGTCGGGAGTGAGGGCAGGCACAGGGCAGAGGGAGGAGCTCTGACTCCGGCAATGGCAAGGGGTCGACGAGATGTTTGCGGAGACAGTGGGGTTCGAAGCTTGAGTGGAGGAAGACGACGCTGGAGGGACGGCGAGCGACATCGGTGGGTCGACGAGGGAGCGACTAGCGAAGCGGTGGAGAAGACGATGGCGGAGAGACGACACCGGGTTGAGCTCGGCAATGGGTGACACTACGGTGGAGCAAGCGGCAGGGCGAGGTGATTCGGGCTTCAAATGGAGGTCGAAAATGGTGGACGCTGGCGCGATGACGGAGGCTTCGGTGTGACGATGGAGATGGGCGACGGGGTGGATGACTGCCGGCGAGTCGCGAGGTTGGGGATGGGTTGTGGTTGTCGATGAGGGAGAAGATGGAGACGATGGAATTGGGTTTTCAGTTTTGGTTGAGAGACAGAGAAGGAAGGAATAGAGTGAGAGAGAGGTACGGGAATAGGGTGGGGTATTAATATAAAATAGAATAAAGTAATGGGTGAAAGAGAGTGGGGTAGTTACAAAGTGGTGGGGGAATGTGCAGCGAAATTTAAGAGTGGAAAGTTGGAGTACGGGACAGAAAAGTGGGGTGTGTAGAGTAAATTGTATACGGGTAGGTGTAGATGATAAATCTGTATAATTATATGGGTTCTGGGTTATTGGATTTGGGTTTGAGCTTAAAAGGGCTCAAAATATTTAAATAAAACAATTAGGTTGTTGGGCTACATTTCTGGGCTCGGATTACATATAATAATAAAATAAAATCAGAATATGGAATCGGGCTTATAATAACAACTGGGCTCACTTTAACAATTAATAAAATCAAAATGCGAGGTTGGGGGTTATAATAAATAATTGAGCTCCAAAAATAATTTAAAAAATAAAATCAATTAGGGAAAAATATTTATAAGATACTGAGAATTTAAATACGAAAAAATACGTATTAATGGAAACAGGGGTTACATTAGGGCTCGGTTTTTTTTTCTTTTTTGCTATATGAGGCATGGCTAGGAAAGTTACAAATACTCAATACCCGAACTCGATCCAATTCCGGCATTGGAGATTCGACTCCGTCTATTACGGATCGGGTCCGGATCCTAAAATATAACCTATTTCTTTTCCTGGTCTGGGTCTGGATTGCAAAAAATAAAAACCTGTTAAACCAAAAAACAAAAGAAAATTTCATCATCATCTTCTTCTTCCTCCTCATCCTCCTCCAATCTTCCAAAAAATTTCCCTAAATGCTCCACCACCACCAATCTTCAGCTCCGTCAATCTCCACCACCACCACCACCTCATCTTCAATTCCCTCAACCACCCCCTCCTCCCTCCTCCCTCCGCCCTCCCCTCCCTGTGCCAATTATCAAGAACCACGCCTATATATATATATTTTTGGCATCAATCAAGTCCCCTTTTTGAAAAAAGATCCACCTAAGCGGCTACTATTCCACGAGTTTTTCAGTGAAACTTTCATATTACTCCACTCTAATTCATTTGATTATTGCTGAATATTATATTTGGTTATGTGATCCCATAGTAAAAACAAAAGGTAAAACGGAAAAAATCCAAAGAAAGACAAAATCTTATTCCACCCCTTTTCAATCTCTTCACCTTTTTCATTACATTTTAAAAACTAAATTCAATTTTTTTCAAAATTCAAATTCCCAAACCATAATCTATAACATATTAAAAAATTATAGTTTATAAGGGACATTTTAGGCACAAAAAATAGCCTAATACAACATTGATCCCCTTAAATACTAGAGGACGCCTCATTGATTAACTTTTACAAATGGAAGAGACCTCATTAATGCAAAATAAATTACGTGTGTTTCTTGATAATCAGCTAAAACTGAGGCTAATTTTTTGAAATTCAGCCTATTTTTAAATTTGCTTTCTAAGTGTGTTGGTCGTTGAAGAAATATTCATGCACGAAAAGGATTGCTTTTGCATCCCAACAGAACAAGCGTGTACGGGACATCTTTTTATTTTATATAAAAAATATTGTAGCGGATAAAAAGTAGGATAAATTTAAGTAAACCCACCACACATTTCATGAGCTTGCATATAACTCCTTTTTTTGTTGCAGTTTACTTACTTGTAAACTATGTTACGAATTGTCCACTTCCACTTGAAAAACTCCTCACTTGATAGCATTTCTGTTGCCTTTTGGGGGCGGATTTTACCTAAAATGCTCCTAACTATTATAAAATTAATCTAACCCTAATTAA